>BSBK01009714.1:265000-526205 GCA_027943335.1 Chamaecyparis obtusa
TGTTAGATGATATAGATATAAAGATCACTAATTAGTCCATTATTGCATTGTACTAGTAGTTAATACTATTGCATACCTTCTTCTCTCATTTCCTGGTGTAATTCCTCTTTAAGCATCCCCTTTCTCCTTTGCATCCAAAATGAACTCATTCCAATCCCTCACTGGAATAAAGTTAGGATGCCCGTACTCTAAAATTTATGGTATGAAGACCTACAACTTGCAGCTAAGAATATTGTAAGAATTTTGATATCGCTCTGATACCATGTAAGAATTTGCCTAAGGCAAAGAATAGATGCCAAGATCTAGAAGCTGAAGATATAGCACAACAAAGAGAGACAAGATAATATGATCAATGAAGAATTCAATAATGATCAAATGATAATGAATAATTTATTACATACGATGTAGAAATGCCTCAATATATAGGCAATGCATGATAACTAGAAGATATGCAAGTGATAAGCTATCAACTAGACATGGTGGAATCACATGTCCACCAAAGGTGGATCATCCTCCATTGTACATGAAAGTATGAGAAACATGTGCAACAATGAGAGGATGATAATGTGATAAGAGCACTAAAGGTGGATCTCACACACAAAGAGGTATGTGATGACAACTATCACACCTAAAGTTGAGATTCTCCTAACCATGTGCTAAAAAGAAATGCAAACTCCTAGGTGTCTCAGAAACAACTAATATGCAAATGCATTATCCTAAGTAAACTTAAGTAAAGTGTAATTAGTAAATACTTAATTACACCAACACCCCCCCTTAAGTGCAACTTAGGGAAATGTACTTAAGCTCATAATGCAAGATGGGTCCCGGCTACTAGGACATGTTAGGTACCCATGTACAATATGCAAGAACAATGCAATCTCTCATAAAGTGGAGAAAGAGGGAAAACCTCATGGGAAAAACCATCCCCCAAAAAGAGAGATAAAAATAATAATAGAATATGAGAGAGAAGACCTCATATGATGAAAATATCCCCCCCATAAGATAGAATAGAGAAGTCATGTGACCCCCCCTGATGGAATATCCCGCACCCCCAAGAGAGTTCACAACTAAAGAAACTTACTCTCAGTGAAGGTTTGGTGAAGATGTCTGCAACTTGCTTTGCTGTAGGACAATACTGCATCTTAATGACCTGCTCTTGCATCAAATCTATAATGAAGTGCATATGAACCTCAATGTCTTTGGTCCACTGATGTTAGACTGGATGTTTGGAGATCGCTATAGCACCCTAATTATCACAATGAATGACTATAGGTCATGTAATATTGAAACCAAACTCCTTCAGGATATGCTAAAGCCAAATAGCGTCTGTAGCTATAGTAACAGCCCCTCGATACTTAGCCTTAGTTGAAGAAAGAGCAATAGCATGCTGCTTCTTACTCTGCCAACAAATGGGGTATGAACCAAGATGAAACATGTAACCTAAAGTAGACTTGCGACCATCAAGATCGCCTACCCAGTCTAAGTCTATATATCCAACCAATTGAAGTCCTGTACCTACTACATAGTGAATCCCATGTGTATGTGTACCCTGTATGTAGTGCAATATGCACTTGGCTGGCTTCCTATGTAGCTCATGTGGCTCTTGCATGAAGCGAGAAACCATGCCAACTGTAAATGATATGTTAGGGCATGTATGTGTCAAGCAGATGAGACTTCCAACAAGATGTCTATACAATGTATCATCAACAAGTGGTGTTGAACACTTAGCCTCTAACTTGACACTTGATAGAAATGGAGTGGGTGCAGCCTTGTAATCACTCATGTGAAATTGAGCAAGTAGATCAAGAGCATACTTGGGCTGAGAAAGTGATATCCCTACTAAGGACTGTGTGATCTCAATACCAAGAAAATAGTGAAGTAAACCCAAGTCTGTCATAGCAAATCTATCCTACAAAGAAGACTTGACACTAGCAATGATGGATGAAGTACATCCTGTAATGATCAAGTTATCAACATAAATTACAAGTATCAAGTGTGAGTCATCCTACCGAAGAATGTAGACATTGGAATCTGAATGACACTTGGTGAATCTTGCTAAGAGAAGGAAGGAATCCATCTTGGCATACCAAGCCCTAGGAGCCTGTTTGAGGCCATAAATAGACTTCCTTAACCTGTAAACCATAGTATTATCCTAGATGAATCCTTGTGGCTACTCCATATAAATATCCTCATGAAGATCCCCATGTAGAAATGCACTCTTAACATCCATCTGATGTACAGCCCAACCATGAGCTACAACAATAGCAAGTGTCAAACAAATGGAGTTCATCTTGGCTATAGGTGCAAAGGTCTCGGTGTAGTCAATACTAGGAACCTAAGAGAAACCTTTTGCAATAAGGGCTGTAAATTTTTTAAAATCTACTGATGTCACCAACTTTACTATCTTAAATTTGACTTTCAAATGACCGTCATGATAGTGCAAAATCACCTAGGTTTGACAGTCAAACGATCATCAAAATTAAGCTAATGAAATGATGATGTAAACCTAGGCTTAAATTTGACGTCTTGGAGACTGTCAAAGCAAAAGAAAAAATGGTTCGGATGATGGCTAGATGACCATCAACTTTAACATAGTAAAAATCTGCAAAAATGGCAAATTTTTTTTTAATAAATATAAATTTTTTTGGGCTGACGCCACTTGTCAGTTCATGATTGGGTTGTGGGGGCAGAAGATATGATTGGCCTACGTGGAGTGTCTATGGTGTCTACCATGTGGGTGTTGTGGTGGCCCGTGATAGTAGTGCTAAGGTGTCAGAGGTGTCTTTCGCTGTTAGTGGTAGCCCGTGACAGCATTCATGTGGGCGGAGAGGAGCGCATCATGAGCGGGCCTTAGGTGAAGGTTAAGTCACATGGAGGTGGGCTTCCCATGACTAGGAAATGTGTTGAGTAGAGGTCCCTCCTACATGAACTGTAGAGGATGCCGCATGTGGTGGCCACTGGGATAGAGTCTGCCCGTGCGCAGAGTGCTGAGGTGGTAGAAGCGGTGGCCGGTTTGAGGTGGTGGTGGTTTGGAAGAGTGAGCTGTGTGGAGTGTAGGAGGGTAGTCGTATGTGGGACTTTTTAGTCCCACATGTGCTATGCAAGGTGGATCCAAAGGGTCTATAACCCTAAACATGTGTAGAGAGAGTAGATCAGCAAGTGCGCTATGCTTGCACCCGCATGCGAGGCTTTCATGGCTCCATGTTAGGCTAAGCTCAGATGCAGTGTTGTAGTCATAATTTTCACTCTGGTCTCTATCTCAACTTGTGTTGTTTGACCTATATTGTCTGTCCAACTCCACAGGCTTGATAGGCCAATTTTTGCCAAAATATATATAGATCTAAATACAAAAAAATATACAGAAATAAAAATACCAATACCAATACCCAGATCCGAAAATAGATACAATAAATGCAAATCTGTAAAATGATAAAAATAGAAATATAAATTCAGATCTGAAATAAAATTGGTAAATAATTACCCAATTTTGCAGATCGAGCCTTAAAGGTCCGATTTGCAAAAAAATTTTGCCTCAGATTTGACTTTTGCCAAAGGTAGGAAAATTTATAGTCAAAATTTATGGAAAAAGCCACTCGGATGAAATGGTGAGGTCTGATCTTGCTCAAAATGCTCCCAGAAAATGTTGATCCTAGATTTGGTTCATGGCCCTCTAAAAGTTGAAGCAATCAATCACTCTCCAATGGCTATCTAATGAAGACTCCTTTGGCTCTAATACCATGTAAGAATTTTCCTAAGGCAAAGAATAGATGCCAAGATCTAGAAGCTCAAGATATAGCACAATAAAGAGAGACAAGATAATATGATCAAATGAAGAATTCAATAATGATCAAATGATAATGAATAATTGATTACATACAATGTAGAAATGCCTCAATATATAGGCAATGCATGATAACTAGAAGATATGCAAGCGATAAGCTATCAACTAGACATGGTGGAATCACATGTCCACCAAAGGTGGATCATCCTCCATTGTACATGAAAGTATGAGAAACATGTACAACAATGAGAGGATGATAATGTGATAAGAGCGCTAAAGGTGGATCTCACACACAAAGAGGTATGTGATGACAACTATTACACCTAAAGTGGAGATTCTCCTAACCATGTGCTAAAAAGAAATGCAAACTCCTAGGCATCTCAAAGACAACTAATATGCAAATGCATTATCCTAAGTAAACTTAAGTAAAGTGTAATTAGTAAATACTTAATTGCACCAACAAATATGATACTGAGTAATTATGACTTATTTTAAAAATTCAAGAAAACTTAACCATTTCTGTAGCGATTACTTAAAAAAAACTATACCTGATCGATGACTCAATATTTGTAACCTCTTAGAAACTTTTCCTTTCCACTTCAATATCTTTCCTTTATAATTCTTGATCTCCTTAGAACCACTAGAAAAAAACAATGACAACAAAACTTGCTACTTTAGAAAATTGCATCAATAATTAACTTAAACATTACAGTCATGAAGGGTGTACAACAAAATCTGATATGCTAATAGACAAACTCATTTTGCACAAAATGGCATTAAGCATGGATTTTGGTTTACATGTGGTACATCAATTCCTTCATCGAAGACATTATCTATTACATTTATAATTGTTTATTTAGGTTCCATAGCACTAGCATATACATAAATAGAATCTGTATTAAAAACAAACATGGACACTACATATATATAAAAATACCTGTTAAAATAAAAATAGGCCATTGAGGACAATTGCACAGGTCTCCAAAAACAACATTACCCAACTCTTTCTCTCAAGCCAAAGACTCAGTGTGTTCAATTGTCCAGACTAGCAGTCAATTCTATGTTGAGTATATCTGTCAGGCCCTCCTACAGTTTGAAGGAATAAAGAATAGAATATAGGAACTGATTTAACACTTCACCTACTGAAAAACACAAACCAAATGAAATAATCCACATTAGGCCAAGATAGGTTGATGCATTCAATATGAGAATACTTACACAAAATGAAGCCAAATCATGCCAGACAATGACAATGAGAAGTTGACTATTGGCCATTTTAGTTTTTTATTTGATAGTTGCCTAACAATGAAACATTCAAAATGCACTTATGAGAAAAGACCTAGAATGAATAAAATTGATTAAATAATGAAGGTATGTTAGTTTGAGCTTCACTTGGTTTCGAGAATACTTTAATATTCTCTGCTTAACAAGGCGAACCATGTGAAGGTGGAAGCTCATCTGGCCTCACCCCCCTCCCCCTAACATCAATTTAAATTCCCCATTAACACATAACAATATTCATTAGCATGACATATAATTCAATATTAATACACAAAATTCATAGATAATTACTTAAAACAACATTCATGGAGTTATTATGATAGTTTTACTGATATTTTTGTCACAATTTGATGTTCAGGATAGGGAAAAAGCACTTGCAATAACATAGGCAATAACTTTAGATATAGATGACGATATCCCAGAAATCCCTAATATAATAAATATTGTTTACTTCAAAATGATGTGCTCATGCCATCAATTCATCTATCCTCTTCAGCATCTCCTCAGTTGGATTTGCATCTTCCAAAATAGTAATAATTTCTACATTACTCTTTTTCTTCACCATATTTATTATATTAGGGATTTGGGATATCCTCATTTGTATCTACAGCTATTGCCTCTATTGTTGCAAGTGCTTTTCTCCTATTTGATATTTATCTTTAGGTGTCCACACTTGTTCTATTTCTTCTTGCTAGTAGGTCATAGTCAGTGATTGGGAGAGCCCTATTTTGGCACTAGAATTGAGTTTTTTGGCATGATTGGGAAATTTTTGTATATCAACATACGATAGAGTTTTTTGCCCAAACTTTATCACATGTTGATATACAAAAATTTCCTAGCCCATTCAAAAAAGCTCGATTCTAGTGCTTGTACTGAGACCTTAAATTATTGAGCTTCTCTTTGTTTCGAGAATAGTTTAACATTCTCTGAGAAACATAATTATAGGCATCATGGTCACATTTTTTTGGAGACAATGTAATTGAGTGGTATACCCAGATGATGAAGAGAAACTTCTACACCTTCGGTTCCAAGTTGTTCTCCATCTCGCACTGTCAACTTGGAATCAAAGGTGCAGAAGTTGCACTCCATCTGGGTATACAACTCAATTATGTTGTCTCCAAAAAAATGTGGCCATGATGCCTACAATTATGTTTGTCAGCTATTGTGAAATCCTCATCACCCTTAGCTGCCATCCTAATCCCTTCTTCCCTCTCTAGTTCTTCAAGCCTCTACAAGATATTTGGATCAATAAAGTCTGTAACATTGTGTCCATCCATGATCTTAGGAATATCATCTTCTTTCCACTCTTCATTTGCCAAAATATACCTCTTCTTCAAGCTTGTAGAGTAGTCTCTAGTGGTTGGAAACCAATCTTATTACAAACTACAATAAGAGGCTTAGTAAGTCTAATTTAATTTGTCTATGGAATGAGACCTTAAATTATTGAGCTTCTTTTTGTTTCAAGAATAGTTTAATTAACATTATCTACTTAACAGGGCCAACCACGTGAAGGTGGAAGCTCATCTGGCCCCTCCTAGGAACCTCTTATGACCCTTTATGACATTTTAAGACCTCTAAGATGTATTCTTAGAGGTTGTAAAGGGTCATAAGGGGTCCTGGGACACAACAACTGAGAAACATAATTGTAGGCATCATGGTCACATCTTTTTGGAGACAATGTAATTGAGTTTTATACCCAAATGATGGAGTGCAACTTCTGCACCTCCGATTCCAAATTGACACTATGGGATTTAAAGATCATAGATAAGGAATAAATTTAGAGAGTGGAGGAGGGCCATAATGGCAAAAATAATATAGGACAAACCTCAAGTTAAATGAGGCAATTGCAAACATTTTAATAGATTTTTATTATTAAATAATGAAATTTGCATATACTAGTGTTCTAAGCCCCCTCATTACATGATTTATTATTGTAAGCCCCCTCTAACTTACACATCTAGAAAATGAAACTACAACCCATTGGGATTGAGAAAAACCTTATAGAACAACATTAGCTGGGAAATATCGCTTTCCAACATCTGTTGAATACATCTATTGGAGGACCTTGTATTCATGAGCTATAGATGTATTCAATAGATGTTGGAAAGTGATCATTCCTAGTTGCTATTGTTTTATAAGGTTTTTCTCAATCCCAATAGGTTTTAGTTTCATTTTCTAGATGCGTAAGTTAGAGGGGGCTTACAATAATAAATCATGTAATGAGGGGGCTTAGAACACTAGTATATGTAAATTTCATTATTTAATAATAAAAATCTGTGAAAATGTTTGTAGTTGCCTCATTTAACTTGATGTTTGTCCTATATTATGTTGGTCATTATGGACCTCCTCCGCTCTCTAAATTTATTCCTTATCTATGGTCTTTGTATCCCGTAGTGTCAACTTAGAATCGGAGGTGCAGAAGTTGCACTCCATTGCTTGGGTATACAACTCAATTACCTTGTCTCCAAAAAATTGTGACCGTGATGCCTACAATTATGTTTCTCAGCTGTTGTGAAATCTACATTTATGTTTCTTAGCTATCATGTTTATAAAGGGAGACTTCATACCACCCTGCGCTCAAACTTCAGTGAGACTTCATACCACGTAGTGTCCGTAGATTACGTTCAATGTGTTATTTACGCTTGTATTGGTGGGAAAAATCTTGAAAACACACAAAAGAGATTGCATTCAACCATGTTGTTTACATGACACATGTATATTACCTCCAACATAAATTAGTGTTGCGTACAAATCTATAAACGCTACATGGTACAAAGCCTCTCTCAAGCTTGAAAATGATAGTCAATCCATAGTCAAGGTCAAGGAACAAATGGAATAACCAAGAAAACACTATACATTAAATCATGTGATTGATAGTAGATTGGGGCTCACCTGAGCCATAAACATGAAGAATTATTCTAAAAAAAGATGTAAACCATATATATGCGCATTGAGGAAAAGAGAATTTATGTCATATCACTATTAAACTATTAGTTACAATATGAAAATACTAAACTAACTAATTCTTGAGTTCATCTTTGCATATGGTCGTAACAAATATATGTGATTACAATATAGAGAAGGCATCGTAAAAATATAATTTCAGAATTTGCCCTGGCCTGACATGTTTTGCACTCAAATCCTTCATCGTGGATAAGTGGAGATGGGTGGATAGATGCAGATGAGTTTTCATTGACCCAACTAAAGTATCTACAGCCATTATTTCCCTATGATACCTAGTCTACATTAGTTCTTATATTATAATGAATAGTATCTACATTAGAAACTTTAAATATATACACATTAGCAACCTTTTTTCTATTTGGGCAGCACCAAAATTGTTGTCCAGGGTTGGTTTGGTGTCCGTGAAGTCTTCAACACACACTGCCCACCACCACATTGATAGTTCTGCACATTGACAAGAGTCATCGAGCCTATATCATTAATGCACCGCACCATCGTTACTACATTTATTATTTTTATATGAAAGACACCAATGAGTACCATAAAAAATATTAACCATTTACAATAATGAAAAGTAAACCTAAATCAAACAGCTCATTTTTTTATCAACATGTGTAGTCTCTGTGTATATGAAAAATGAAAGAAATATGAAGCTGAAATAAAATCGTGAACAAAATAGTATTCCACATAGAGTGAATGAAATATACCATCAAAAGAAGGTGACAAAATCCTATCACAAAGCACAAACATAGGAAATAAAAAAGGGACAAAAGACAAGAAATAAGAAAAATCATTACGACTATAGAAAAATCATTTATACTATAATAAAAAAAAGAAACACTCTTTGTCAATAATTTTCAAAATCATTAGGACTATAGAAAAATAATTAAGACTACACAAAATCAAATTTTAGAAATGGACAGTTCTGATGCTTTACCATTACAACAATTGAGCATTCATCATTTGGTATTGTGTATTCCATTTAAGTATGTCAACAATGTTCAAAATCATGTCACCAAGCATAGATAAGAAATAAGAAAAATCATTAGGACTATAGACAAATCAAGTTCTAGAAATGGATGGTTCTGATATTGCTTTGCCATTACAACAATTGAGCATTCATCATTTGGTATTTCTTGGTGTATTCCATTTAAGTTTTTCAATTGTCGTGTTTATGTGCATGTTCTTTATGTGTTTGGATTCTCTCCCTCGTTAGGGATATGTTGATAGGTAATTGATTTGAAAGCATAATGATTTGACATTCTTTTTTCAGGATAGGCGTAATCATCCTGCCAACCTTAATTAGCAATATTTGTGATATATGTCAAGTAATTATAATTAGTATGCCCAACAAAGAGAGACTTAGTAGTAAAAGCATGTCCTTTGGTTTACTAGTTTACTTATAATTAGTATGTCCTGACCAAAACAACAAAGTGTTGTAGCAAAAGATTCTTTGGAAGAAGTAACAGATTTGGAAGTTGAAGTGGTGGCATGTGAATATCTCATGGTTGATAGAAAAGTACATGAAGACCTTGGCAGTCCCTAAGAAGGAAAATATGATGGGTACAAGAATACTTGTTCATAAGGATGGTAACAAGTTTATTCTCAAGCCTTTGCAAAAATAATTCTTCATATGAGATAAGGGTTACCTGTTTTGGAAAGAAAGAGTATGCTGATTTGAAGAGTCACACAAGGAAGAGGTCTATGAAAGAGTTTTAGAAGATTGGAGCATCAATAATGGTTCTAAAAACCGATGATTATGATAGTGAAAAAAAGATGGAAAATTGGAAGAGTAGTGTGATTGAAGAAGATATAGTTATGTGCACACATTGGTGTCCTATCATTGCACAAGTGCAAGATGGTAAGGGTCTATTCATGGAGGGAAGAAAAAAAGGTCATTTTAACCTTACAAGGCAAGAGGAGAGATAGTCCAAATAATTCTATGGTGATTGTTGTAATACCCTAAAAATGGGCTATAGGCTCATTAACCCCCTACATCTTCAAATCGAATGAAACCGACATCAAAGTCCTAACCTAAGGCACATCTGCACATTATTGAATCCTAATTGATTTTACCCTAAATTTTGCATCGAGGAATATTCCTAGCAATATTCCAATTTACTCTAATTATGTTTAATTTAATTATTATTTGGCGATAAATCCTATTTATCCTAAAGTTTGATTAATTGAATATTCTAAATATTTAATTAATTAGATTTAATACTGCCACTTAATTATTTAATTAAATTATTCCTAAATTGTATTATTTAATTTTGACAATAAAATAAAAAATCTCATGACTAGTTGATTAAATTCTTATTTAATTAATTAACGTCAATTGTCAATATTTAATAATATAGTTTTAGAATAAATTTTGATTTAATAATTGATTAACCCATAAATCAATTATTTTTCAAAAATCAGTTAAGTTGAGGATAAATCACTTTATTTATTTAATTAATTCATAATTAATTGTGCACATTCAAAAAGAAGTTAAACTTGAAATCAGGAAATCAATGCAAGTTGTTAACTTTTGGAAACTCAACATCTATTTTGAGTTCAAAGCTGATCTAAACTTCTAATTTGAGTTAAAAAGCTGTTCTTGCATGCTTTTGCATGATTTTGTGAGTTAATTATCTCTTATTTCCTGATAACTCAAAAATCAACCTGAGTTTGTCAAGAGTGATTTATGGTTTTTCTCATGCACCTCCAAAGCCCTAGATTTCTATAAAATCAAGGCTTCAACTCTTCTAAAAAGATCCACGAAATTGCATCCTCACGCTGATGAATTGGTGATCGAAGAATCTATCTTTGTGAATCAAAGCTATTGTGAGATTTTCATTATTTTTGACCATTCATATCATTTAGCATATCAATTCTTAGATTAATTGCATATCATATAAGTTTTTCATATAGAATAGATTCATACATTTTCCTTCATCTTATTGCATAGAACGCACAAAAATATAGATTAAATCTGCATTCATATAGTTTTCATTCTTTGCATTCAAATCCTTCATTTAGGTGTTGCATTGTCACTGGTCTCAGTTTGATCTGAGAGTATCATACTCGCACCTTCTAGAAGGCAGTAAATCACTTGGTTAGTTTAGTTTCCATTTCACTAAATGATTTTAGTTTTTGGCTAACCTCTAATGTTTTACTAAAGTGTTGTGTCTACAACTAGGTACAAAATTCACACACACATTTTTGGCACCCACCGTGGGGCCCTAAAATGGATTTCCATCATCTTTCTAGCAATTTCTATCACTTTTTTGTAATTTTTTGGGTTAAAACTACAATTTTTATTTTCTGCCCATACATTTTTTGTACGACTTTTGTCAGAAAGTCATTTTGTGAGCTACCCACTATTGTATGACCAGTTCAAATTTCAAGGCTCATATCAGAGAGTACACATTGTCATTTGGAAGTCTGATTGTCATATGAATAGACACCCATAGTCGTACGAGTTTCCAGACTGTCATCTGGGAGGTAGCCCACTGTCATACGAGTTTTCACTCCAGAATTCAATTGTAGTTTCAATTTTTTTTGACATTTTTCTAGATTTGATTTTCAGATTTAGACTGACAACTAACCTTAACAATTGAAATCTTCTATTTTTTACTGATACTTGTTGAATCTAACTGGGGAAAGCACAACTAAATTTCTAAAATAGGTAAAAATCTACTAAGTGCGTTGCAAGGAATTCAGGTATTCTTCTCAAGCTGATAACATTTTGATTTGGATTAAAATGAACTCTCACGTGTCAAGCTTGTGTAATTTTCTTATTTTCATATCACAGACTTCATTTTGGGCTATAAAACAAACATAGATTTGCTTTCTGCATATCTGTTACACATAGTAAATAGGCCCTATGAACACTATTTGTGGATGATCTTGAGAGACTGAGCTTCTTTCACTTGTTTATTAATGTGAAGCTCCTCTTGAGGAAGGATCCCCTTGTAGGTAGGGAAGGTACTGAGAGAGTCTCATGTTGTACTAGATTCATGTGTCTTCAACTTTTGATTGATACATTCTCTCTTTGAAGAGGTTGATAGATCATAAGCGGTTGACATCATAGATCTTTGTGAGATAATCTTAGTCTTAGCATGTCAGATTAATTTGTCTACTTTGTTTTTGTTAAAAGTGAAAAGGCTAGAGGACTATGCTCTACTTCATTTTTGGGTAGTATCAGAAACTCAAAGCCTTGAATCTGGAACTAGTCTCCATGTGGTATCTTTTGTGAGTCACCTTTAGAGAGGGTTAACCATAGTGGACATTCCATTAATTGGGTCAACCACATGGATAGAACCTCAAGCGGTAATAGCCATTTTCACCATGGTAGCAGCAGTCTCTATATAAATGTCCTTGTGGAGGAAATCTTCATAGGTGTGGTCTCTTGTTGGGCTGTTAGATCTCCCTAGTAGCTCCTGATTGATTAATTTCTCAGACTATGTCAAAACCCTGGTTCGCCTAGATTGGAGTTCACCCTCTTGAGATCAAAAAAGTTGCAGAGTCAGAACATTACTACAAACCCTAGTGAGACCAAATTTTCATTTTTCTAGGAATATGTGCATTATTGAAAAACTTTTTGGAACATACACAATTAGCACTCTGAGGGATTAACACATTCAATCACTTGATTGTTCATGCACAGGGCTGCTTTGTTCCTTGTTCATTGTTTTTAGACGTGCTTGGAATCACTTTCTTGGTATTCTGCATGCTCGTTTATCTATCTGACTACCAAAAATGAATGATCTCAGAATAATCTTCAAACCTAGATAGAGAAATATGTGAAACAATCTGAACTTGAAAATGAAAATTTTACAAAATCTGAAGTCAAAATCCTTTTTGGAGTCAAAATTCATTCCATCAGGTCAAAAAGTCATACGAGTTTTGGCAAGTGTCATTTCAGAACCCTTGAATTGTTTTATGATAGCTTGTATAGTGTCATACGAGTTTTGTCACTAGTCAAAAAATTGCTATCAATTGTCATGTGAGTTTTGCAACTATCGTACAAGTTTGTCAATTGTTTTTTATAGCATACCCACTGTCATACGAACCTATAGAAAGTCATTTGAGAAAAATTGCTAGAGAGTGGTTAGAATTGTCAAAAACTCAATTTTTACAGCCTATTTCCAAAATCTATTGAACCAATCACTATGTCAGGAACATAGTAGAAACTAGAATGAATCCATTCATTTTCCTAAAGTGATCCTTTGAGTCTGATCTTGCCTTCTGGGTTATCAATTTGGGTCTTTTTCATCTTGTGTCAAAATATTGTCAACATTATCTTCAAATTCAATCTTTTTGTCTAAAATGGCTAAGTGTTGTGAGCTCATGCCCGCCATCTATTGGGTGTCTACCCACACTACTATGGCATAGTATCCTTCATTTACATCCGATCTATTCTTTAATCACTTCAATCTTGACAAGGTTGTGTCAATTGATCTTCTATAATCAATTCATTCTTTAGTTGTCTTCATCTTATTCTTTGGCTTCACCCAATGTTAATGGTGGAAACCAGAGCTTCATCACACAAGAAGACTAGAGAGGTATCCCATAAAATACCTCTGAATACTCTCCAAGCCCCAACTCTTGAACAAATCTACAATTTTGGTCTTTACGAAGATGATGGTCTTGGCAATTTTTGATTGAAATCTGGTTACATACCCCCTCCATCAACTCACGCAGGTAATAAAAAAACCCCCCCTCAATCTCATCTAGGGAGCCCTAAAAATCCTAACATGTCTCACAAAGGGACACAACATGGGTGTCAAGGACACCAATCTCAACATGGTATGGATCAAGAACCTACACCTTCTGAAATTGTTCAATATCAAAATGATGATGACTTCAAAAGAATGATGAAAAATTTCTTGAAGGAAGATAGAGAAGCATACTTTTTAGAATTAGCTCATCAAGGAGCTAAACTTCCTCCAAACTTTAATGTGGAAAATATCATTACACATGAAGAAGAAACTCCTATCACGGCTATGATGAAACAGATGCATGCCATGCAAGTCAAACTTAACAAACTTGAGAAAAAAAAGGAGCCTAAGGAGTTCTCCATGGAAGCTGTATGCCCTTTTCCATTCAATAAAGACTTGTACATGCTACCATTCCCTAAAAGAGTGGAGATGCCTAAATATGATAAGTATGATGGAAACTTTGACCCTCAAGATCATGTCAGAGAATTTTGTACTCAATCTATGGAGTTTATGCACGAACCAACTTACTTAATGCATCTTTTTCCTTGATCTCTGGGAGGAGCAGCCATTCATTGGTTCTCTAGAATGCCTCTTACTATCAAAAATTTTGAGGAGTTAATCAAAATATTCTATCAACAATACTCCTACAATATTCAACATCTGGTCACTATGATTGACATTTGCAATCTGAAACAATATCTAGGAGAACCATTCCTGACATTTCTCATGAGATGGAGGAAGAAATTTTCTCTATATGCTAGACCCATTCCCGAAACTGACAAGTTGGAAATCTTCATCAACAATCTTGTTCCAGAAATTAACTACCCTTTACAAATGCAAAATCATACATCTTTTGACAAGATGGTAGATAATGTGATCAAAATTGAGAAAGTACTTGTTCAAAAAGGAGACATCACACTTCAAAAGGACAAGTATGAATTTGGATCTAGTTTTAAAGACAAGAACAAAAACTAGAACAAGAATAAAGGCATCATCATAGATGGCATTGTTGATAATATTCATGCCCCATCTAAGGCACTTGATTTCAATCTCACTATTGCTACCCAAGCCATCAAAGCTTCTGAAGCTAAAGCCATAGAGTCCAACAAAAAGTCATTTGATTACAAACCTTGGGCTACAGATCCTAATCACAAATTTTCTCCTCTTGGAGAATCCTTGGAATTTGCCATGAAAACTCTATTGGCAAACAAAATCATCTACTTGCCTAAGATGAAAGTCTTTGATCCTGAACCTAAACTGAAATGGTGGAGAGAGAACGATTTCTGTGAATTCCATCACAATAAAGGTCATAAGACTAATAACTGCATTCACTTGAAGCACATTATAAAAGACAAAATTGATAATGGCAACATCATGATTGACAATCATAAGAGCAATAATGATCATACAACATTCACGGAACCATTTCCTAAACATGGTAGAGAAGATTCTTCTTCTTAGCCTAATATGGGTGCTAAAGTCAATTATGCCTACTCAGGAAACAATGTTGTTATCAATATGGTTGAACCATGCCTATCTAAGTGTTGCAATGTCATCACAATTGTAAGAAGAGATAGAGATAATCAATTAGCTAATGTAGTTACTCTATCACAAGCTTAGGCACACCTACAAGGACAAATACCAAATTCATCAAATGTCCCTAAGGTGCCTTTGAATCTTTCATCCGCTTCTAAACATAAGGCTACATCTAAATCTTCAAATCCTAAAGACACAAGGCCTACTTCATATAGTATTGTCCAACAACTCTAGCACACAAATGCTAAAATCTCCATGTTTGAGTTGCTTAAGATATCTCTAGCTCATAGAGCCATTTTAGACAAAGCTCTGCTCAGATCCAATGTTCTTGATGACCTTGATTTAGATAGATTCCAGACTATGGTTGGTCATCTTACATCTCCATAGTACATTTCCTTTTCAGAGGAAGATGATAACTCCTTGAGTCATCCACATAACCAGCCTTTGCATATTGAAGTCTTGATCCAAAACCATTGTGTCAAAGGTGTGTTGATAGATGGGGGCACTGGCCTAAACATTTGTTCTTTTAGCTTGATTACACAATTGGGATTTTCATAAATGGCCATTGATCCCAAGAATAAGATAACTATCAAAGCATATGATGAGCAAGAAAGATCTTCTAAGGGAACTATTTTCCTACCTATCAGAGCAGGTCCTGTCATTAGAGATACTATATGTCAAGTTCTTGATCTACCTTTGGCTTACAATATCCTCCTAGGAAGACCCTAGATACATGACATGAAAGCCATTCCCTCTACATTCCATCAGTTTTTGAAATTTCCTTATGAAGAAGTTGAGGTGGCAATTCCAGCTGATTTGTATACAACTTGCAATACCTTGAAAGAGAGTGCTGATAAACTTGTTCCCAATAATAGAGAATCTTCCACTAAGCAGCTAGACGTTACTTCCACATCCAAGATGGAAGACATTGCTAAAGAGGTTAAGATCAAAGAAAATGGTATGGGAGAATATACTATAGAGCCAATCTTATCTTTGACATCTCTCCCTATCTCTCCTAAGTCTTATGGGCAAACTCTAAAATAGTCTAAGCTAGAGTCTAAAGAACCTCTTGAAGCATATAAAGGTGTATCATCTTAAAATGGAAGAACTTCCATGATAAGAGAATTTATCCCTTCGAGTAAGTGGTTTGGGGTCATGTTAAGCACCTTGATTGGGTCATTGCATGTATTTGGCTTTTCTCCCTGCTTTCCACTTCTTCTTGGCACTTGATTTCTTCATTCTAGGTGAAATTAGGGTTAGGATCTTAAGGATTCTACTGAATTTCCCTCTTTCATGGCTCTATTTTCTAGGTAGGATTAAAAAATAGACCCTCCTAGCCTTCATCATAGTAATCATAGGATTTTATGTTTTTCCCTGACATTCTATCCTGTTCTGACATCAGTTTTAGGTTTTTGGGCATCCCCGGGACCTCCTGACTTGGTTCTGAGCCAATCCAGGACTAGGGTTAGGTTCAAGGTAGAACCTAACTAGGTCAGGGCTGAGGTTGAACCTGAATAGGTTAGGGTTGAGCTCAAACTTGACTAGGTTAGGTCCAACCTTGATTTTGACCCCTTTCTCCAAATTTCAATTTCTAGAATTTTCGGGCTTCGGGCCTTCGGGATATTTAATTTCCCACCTGTGGGATAATAATTTTGGGTTTTAGGATGGTAAATCCTTTAATTTCATTTAATCTAGGTATATTTTCTAAAGGTTAGGACCTAATTGGTATTTAATTCTCCAAGGTGGCCCCTCTAGAGGATTGTGCCCTAGTTCACTATAAAAAGAGGCCTTCCTCTCTCATTTTTTAATCATCACATTTGGCAATCAAGCATCTAGAGCTCTCAAGTGAATTCAGGAAAGTCTTCAAGAATTCAAGTGTTCAAGCATTCATCCATCAAGGAGATCAATTGTTAGCTATTGAAGGATTCAATCTCTTTGGAGCCCCCTTTGATGATCCATCCTTCTCCATTCATTCAAGCCTTCTCATATGCAAAGATCAAATCAAGATTGGTGTTGAAGATCAAATACCATTGATTGGAAACATCCTACATCCATTGAAGTATTCCTACTTATGGATTTGAGGATTCGAATCCTCTACAAGGACTTCAACATAAACAAGGTGATTTGTTCCAATTATTTTGTTTATGCATACTACATTTCAATTCAATTTCAAGGTTAATTCCTAAACTAGGGTTTGACCAAGGCAAACCCCCCATACAACAAAAACCCCCATTTTCTTGTAGGTACAGGTGTGGAATTTTAGATCTGAGAGTGAATTTGGATGTCATTTTCAGAAAACTTCAAAGATTTGCAAACAGAATTTGAATCAGACTTCAAATAAAGAATGTAGTATTTGACCTTTTATGAGGGTCAAACCCAAGCTGAGCCATCTTGAGGAAAGATTTATGGGTTTTCTCTGTCTTAGCATTTCTAGCCCAAGTCAGGTTTCAGATTTTCTTGAAAGTACACATAGACATCAGAATTCAACATTTTCCCGATCTACCCTAATTTGAGGTTAGTATTTATATTTCAATTATTATATATTCCAAGTATAATATCCTCCATACAGAAATATTGGATTTTCTCTCTCTCTCTCTCTCTCTCTTCCATATTTACCAACAAATTGATTCAATTATGTATTAACCTCTTGGTTGCACTCTTGGTAAAATATGAATTAGAGAAGCTCCTGAAAGTTAGATTTATCTAAGTTATTGATTATGTAGAATGGATCTCTAATATTGTACCTATTTCTAAACTAGAAAAATCAATGAGTGTGCATAGATTTTAGAGATGTAAACAAAGCATGCCCGAAGGATGATTTTCCACTACCTAACATTGATATGATAGTGGACATGATTGCAGGCTTTGAGATGTATTCTTTAATGGATGGTTTTTCTAGATATAATCAAATAAAAATTACTCTAGAGGATCGAAAGAAAACTACTTTCACATGTGCGTGGGGTACCTTCTATTGGAATGTCATGCCATTTGGGCTTAAAAATGCTGGTGCTACATATTAGAGAGCCATGACATCTATTTTTCATGACATGATGCATCAAACCATGGAGGATTATGTTGATGATACTTTAGCAAAATCTATGATTAGAGCTAAACATATAAATGACTTGAGCAAGATACTAGACAAAATGGGAAAATTTAGTCTTAGACTAAATCCTAAGAAGTGTGCTTTAGGTGTCACTTTTGGAAAGCTCTTAGGATACATAGTTTCATAGAAGGACATTGAAGTTGATCCAGCTAAAGTAAAGGCTATAATGGAGATGCAACCACCAAAGAATATCAGTCAAATGAGAACATTGCAAGGGAGAGTTCAATCTATCAGACGCTTCATATCTCAACTAGCGGACATATCACAACCTTTTACAAAGACATTACATTAAGGTGTAAATTTTGCATGGAGTGAAAAATGTGAAAATAATTTTGATCATATCAAGAAATATCTATCAAATCCTCCTATCTTGATGCCTCCCATTCGAGGGAAGCCACTGATCTTATATGTCTCCACAACAAATACATCACTGGGGGCATTGCTTGCACAACATGATGAGAATAAAAAGGAAAGAGCTATATACTATATCAGTAGAACATTGGTGGAATATGAAAAGAACTATTCTATGATTGAAAAGGCTTGTCTAGCTATGATCTTTGCATCATAGAAACTAAGACATTATATGTTGGCTCATACCATACATTTAGTAGCTAAGATTGATCCACTAAAGTACCTACTAAGCAAGGCTGCCCTCACGGGTAGATTATCTAAATGGGTCATGCTCCTAAGTGAATTTAAAATTGAATATGTTGAAAGAAAAACTATAAAAGGATAGGTTATTTCTGATCAATTAGCAAATGCACCTTTATTTGATGATACACCAATGCAAATGGAATTCCCAGATTCCTCTATCATGAATCTTTCTTCTAGAGAATGGCAGTTATTCTTTGATAGCTCCTATATACAGAATGGATCTAGAGAAGGTATATTGTTCATAACTCCTCAAGGATACTCAATCCCAAAAGCATTTAGATTAAAATTCCCTTGTACAAACAATATTGCTGAATATGAAGCCCTTTTGAATGGTATGAAAATAACAATTAAGTGGAGAGTAACAGAATTACACATTCATGGAGACTCACAACTTGTAATCCATCAAGTCAATGATGTGTACCAAACTAAGGATGAAAATCTCATTCCATACAAGAGAATGGTAGATGATCTCAAGAAATATTTCATCTCTATCACATTTGAGAAAATACCAAGAATAGAGAATAAGGTTGCCGATGCAATGGCAACATTATCTACTTTATTACAGTAGCTTGAACATGAGCTATGCTACAAGTTCCTGGTGGAAGCACTATCTTATCCTACATATGACTCCCCTAATACCCATATGATCTACACTGTTGTGGGTCATGATTCCTCCCACTATAAAAACTTATTCACCTATCTCAAAGACCAAATCATTCCCAATACCTTTAACCATCACGAAAAGAGATACCTTATCTATAATGCCTCCCAATATGTCATCATTGGTCATGATCTATACAAACAAGGTCTAGATGGTACGCTACTTAGATGTTTAGAACCAAAAGAGTCTCAATGTGCATTAGAGGAAGTCCATGATGGTATTTGTGGGTCACACTTGAACGGTCTAACACTAGCTTGAAAACTTATTAGGGTTGGGTACTATTGGCCTGAAATGGAGAAAGAGTCTATCAAGTTTGCTAAGAACTATCAAAAGTGCCAAGTGCATGACAACTTAATTCATTCTCCAGGGAGAGATCTAATTCCCTTTACTACACAATGGCCTTTTCACTAATGGGCATTTGATCTTATAGGGGCTATACATCCTCACTCTTCTAATGGACATACCCATATAATCACATCTACAGATTATTTTACAAAATGGGTAGAAGTAGTCCCCTTAACACAAGCAACTGGAAAGAAAATATCTATGTTCATCTTGGACTACATCATATGTCGGTATGGTATTCCACACTCTATAGTCATAGATAATGGTGGACAATTTAAGAACAAAGACTTGGATGATTTATGTGCCAAATTCAAGATTACACAACATTGGTAATCTATCTACTATCCTCAAGGGAGTGGAGAAGTAGAGGCTTCAAACAAGAATCTATTGAAAATCTTGCATTGTACAGTTAATAAAATAGGAAGAGACTGGCATCTCATGATCAATCTAGCTCTCTAGGCCTACAGAACAAGTATCAAAATGCCCACTGGGGCTACACCTTTCACTTTAGTTTATGGGTTTGAAGCAGTACTGCCTATTGAGGTTGAAATCCCATCACTAAGAATCAAAATGCATGGTCTAGTAATTGATGATGACTACAAAGTGTCTAGGTTGCAAGAACTTGAACTACTAGATGAGCACAGACAAGAAACATATGATCATCTTAGAGTGTATCAGAAAAGAATGTCTAGAGGCTACAACAAGAAAGTCAGACACAGAGAATTTTAGGTTGGCGATCTAGTCTTGAGAGAGAATCCTAAAAATCAATCACATAGAGAGCGCACAGGGAAGTTTGAACCCAACTGGCTGGGTCCCTTTGTAATCACTGCTACTTTTGGCTTTGGTGCTTATCAACTCTCAACGTTTGAAGGAAAAAAACTCTGAGAACCAATCAACGTTCTCCATTTGAAGAAATTCTACACCTAAGGCATTTAGTGTATGGTAAAATGTCTTGAAAAAAATATCAAAAGTACAAAAAAAAATTGAAAAAATGAAAAGTACAAAAAAATGAGAAAACGAGAAAAAGTGCCTTGGTGAAAACTTGGAAACAGGCACCTTGGTAGAAAAAATAGAATCTCTGCCAAGATAGTGAAAACCCGACAAACAGGTGCCACTTGTTTCAAAAATGCTCCATCTATTAGTGCAATCTTGGTCTTTCCCAGCTTTTAGTCTTGCTTTAGTTTGTACATATTTCCCAATTTGTTTCCACATTCTTGTTTTCAATAAGTCGGTCTGTACACCAATTAGCTAAAACATATGTATCCTATCAATGCTTAACACTTGGGGGCAATCAATGTCATATCCTATGGTCTCTAGTATACCTCAGATGAGTCATATCCAGTCAGAGTCCTTTGAAGCTTCATTTGAGCCAGTCAGTCAGTCTCATCTCCAGAAAGGATTTTGCATCTATAACAATGCAATCAAACACAAGTTAAAAACAATCTATGCTTTTTACATGCTTTTATCTCCTTGTATGCTTACTGATTCACATTGAGATTTTTTTCATATTGTGTCCTTTGAGCTCTTCGATGATGTCCTTTATAGTATTTAGAGAGTGATGACTGGGGGCATAATATTTAATTTGTTTTCATCTTGTATGTGAAAATCTAACAACTTTGGAAATTCTAGATTGAAATGGTGTCTGACTGTAAGAGCCTCTATCTTGAATTGGATGGCCATGCGTACCTTGACCATTGATACCCAGAAAATTCAAGGAAGTTTGATCTAACTATTATCTTTTTGAGTGAGTTCTTTCTCCTACTATGAAATGCGATCTTTCCTAAGGATGTGAATGATAAAGGGTCACTACGGGTAATTCACACTGGATTTAGAATGACCTCTTGACTGCTTGATGTGTTTGTTTCACGCAAGGCATATTCTGGTCATCACAACATTGATGTTATGATGCTTATACAAATTTTAATATTAAAATGGACATGATATTCAGGTCATCTTGGCATTTGTGCCTTGGTGCTTATATTGAATCTAACATTCTAAAAAATACAATCAATATTCATATGTCCATGGTTGCCTAACCAGTGGGCATTGTATTGATTCTTGCACATACAAATCAATATTCATATGTCTATGGTTTTTATAAACTAGTGGGCATTGTATTGATAAGTACATGATAAGTACAAATGAAGTCACAACCAAAAGTCTCGATCTCATATATCATAAAACTCAAATAGTTAGGGGTGCACTACTGGCACAATGTACAAAAGAATGAGCTCATGTGAACTATCATAATAGTATCAGTATCCAAAGAGAAACAAAAATATCATAATATCCTGACAGATCAGTTGTCGGCCTGATCCTCTCCATTTGGTGGAGGTGGTGGTGGTGCATTTGGTACTGCCTCAGCTCTATGTGCTCTCGCTCCCTCTGATGCTACCATATACTAAGAGTATGAAGGAACTCTCTGAGAAAGTGGAACTACAGTGTAGTATGCTGAAACATAATATGCAGATCTAGAGGTTTGATGGATAACCTTTGCCTGTAATGTATGAACCTTACCACAATTCTCAGTGCGTTGTCTATCTACCTCTAGATATCTCTCCTCCCATCAAGCATTGTGCACCTTTAGGTCCCAGACCTATAATCTGAGCCTCCTCATGATCTCTTGTGTAGACAATGGAACACTAGGATCAGCTTCT
The DNA here is from genome assembly GCA_027943335.1 of Chamaecyparis obtusa. Taxonomy (NCBI): domain Eukaryota; kingdom Viridiplantae; phylum Streptophyta; class Pinopsida; order Cupressales; family Cupressaceae; genus Chamaecyparis; species Chamaecyparis obtusa. The sequence goes on from BSBK01009714.1 coordinate 287,694, forward strand.
GCTATAGGCATGTTAGTATCCTTTGTAGGCTGCTCTATGGTGTTTACTCTCTACGTCTTATGGCATCTAACCTCTGCACCCAAATAAAAATTGGTATCCTCCTGTATGGGATCAGTATCCCCACCTATAACCTACTCAGTTGCAAGCACCTCCTTAGTAGTACCAACACTCCCTAATGTACTGCCCTCTCCCCTAGTCTATCTCTATGAACCTGTAGATCTACCTGCTGTGGAACTAGTGGGATGAGGGGGCCTCATCTATCTTGATGGTCTCTATGGAGGAGCCATCACTCTCAGTCTTAGGGGTGTGGGGTGTACAATTAGAACCTTTTTGGGTCTAGGAACCTATCCCATCAGAGCACTTGTAACATCCATTGTCTCCTCCATGGAGGGTATCAACTTTGTAGGGTCAAAAAATTTGTAAACAGGATGATCAGCAAGCCATGCAATGAATCCATATGTAACTCTGGCATCAACGACCTATGGCGTATACTCCCAATCTCTACCAATGATAGCACTATACTCCTATGAACAAAAGGCATAAGAAAGCCTCAGGGTCCATCTGAGTATGAGCTCATGAGCTATCTATGCATAAGTGGTGTAATCCTATGGTGCATCTTGCACTTGTCCATATTCACACCATACCCTGGTGATAAGGAATCTCTCCAATACAGAGGATGATTGTCCTATTAGCACCCAACTCTAAAAGAAGAAACTAAACTGCTCTCGTGCAGTAGGCCAAGGCTTAATATCTAAATAGGGCCTCCATCGTACAAAGGTCATGTCATCAAGACATCATCTCCAATAATCTACATGAACCATCCACTCCTGTATGACATATCCAACATATACATATATCACGAGCTCCTGTGGCTGCCTCTATGAGATACACACTGGTCTCAAAACTAGGATATGCTCCCACACCTAGATATATAAAACAAGAGATCTGGCAACAAAAGTCTTGCTCTCATGATACACTACCTTGTGCATCTCAGAGAACATTTGAGCCAAAAGACACTAACCCCAGGCTAACTTAGAAGGAGTTGCCATCAAATGTGCAATCATAGGGGCCCAGCCCATCAGAAGACCATTCTGCTAACGATCAGACATGATGATACTGCCGATCATCTGAGCTATAATACACTTCAGTTTGTGTGACTGTCCATAACAGTGCACCAAGGTCTCCCATGAAATGGAACCAGTCAACTGAGTATCATCTCCAAAGAGACTTTTGAATGCTAATAAGCTAGATTTCCTTGAACTCACATGCGCTGGACACTGACTACTATGAAATGGAATTCGAAGAATTGTGTACACATCCTCTAGAGTCATAGTGAGCTCTCCAGTAGGTAGCTGGAATGTCTATGTCTCTGAATGGAATCTCTCTATCAATGCTGTCAAACGCCCATGGTTTACCCTAATCTCAGGTAAATGGATCAAATACTCAAAACTGCAAGAAGCAAGATGCACTCTCATCGGATCCGGTAAGGAAACACAAAGCCTCTGAGTGGCTAGATGATAGATATGTATGTGAACATCAAGATATATGACCTACATAGCACATAAATAGGGAACCTATTAGTATTTTGGTTGAAAAATAGGCTACACATACAGGAATGGAGCAGTTTGCTATTTCAGAAGGTAGGTCAAATACTCAGGAATCAAGCTCAAAGTTCAGAAAATTCAAAATTTTTCCATAGAAATGAGTTTTGGGCTCACTATTTTTCATACGACAAAGGAGATTAGTAGAAAAAATCGTATGAGTTTTCACTAGTTACCATACGATAAAGCATGATGATACGACACTACATCTCTCCTCGTACGAGTTATGAGGGGCCCAACAAAATGTCGTATGACTCTTGGGTCCCTCTCATACAAGTCTTGGAGGTTAATGAAATGACAATCTAACTAGGGTTGAAAATTCATATGAGTCTAGACAGACAGTTGTATGAGTTTCCATGCATGCAAAAATTAAAAGTTGAAAATGTACAAAACAAATGCTAAAAATGCTATAAACAAAGAAAAATTAACTTTTTAGAGAAGCAAAGAGGTCCACCTACCAGATGTCCATACTGTTAGGGTCTCTGATGCCTCTGGCTATGCTTGAAATGATGAGAAGACACAAGTACCTTCATTTCTACCATTTTCTCACTCAGAGGGCTCCACAAGGTTTTCAAAAGTCAACAGTGAAAATGAATTGAAAATGACCCTTTTGGCCTTTACATAACTTTTGACCTAATTTTCAAAAGTGCTCTGTTTTTCATGAAAATTGCACCCCTGGCTAATTTCGATGTTTTGAACCCATTTTTAGGATCAAAATTGAAATCTAAGATTATTTACTATGTCAAAATCATGATTTAAAATTTTCAAACCTAGGATGTCTGACTGCTTGCACAATCAACCTTCAATCATCATAGAAATCTAGTATTCAACTTCACTCACTATCTTACATCAAACTATCAAAATTTCAACTTGGTCAACCATGGTCAACTCATGGTCAAACCTAGTCAAACTTGGTCTCCAGGACCTCTAAATGATGCAGAACATGTTCTCGAACGTGTATAACCACTTCTCAAATCAATTAACATGCTTCTAAACTATAAACGCTGACTTTTCTTGTTAGATTTCAATTTTCATGCTGAAGGGGGCATGGTATTGCACATCATTCAAAGTCTGTAACTCAATCAATCTTTCCTCAGTAATCAAGACAACAACCACATCTAGTTGTTGATTCATCTAAAGTCCTCATCGCTTGAGGCAAATCTATTATCTCTTGGGGCATATCAAATTCATCTACTATTTTAAAACTATCTTGCAAACTGTATTAGCTTTTCATAACCATCAGTTCATTAGTGTTATTTCCTTGGTTCTTTGTAACTGATGGGTTCAAGATGTGATACCAATATGATTCATACAAGGACATTGAGGTCTGGAATGGGTCACTAGCATCATCTTGATTCCTGGTCATTCTGGGTTTGGGTCGATATCTCTCAATCTTTAATCTTTTGAATCAAGTTTCATACGTATATCAAACACTAACTATTCTTTGAACCACTATGCTTTGCATAGTGATTCAAAGAGGGGCAAAATGTAATACCCCAAAAATGGGCTATAGGTTCATTAACCTCCTACATCTTCAAATCGAATGAAATTGACATCAAAGTCCTAACCTAAGGCACATCTGCACATTATTGAATCCTAATTGATTTTATCCTAAATTCTACATCGGGGAATATTCCTAGCAATATTCCTATTTACTCTAATTATCTTTAATTTAATTATTATTTGGCGATAAATTTTATTTATCCTAAAGTTTGATTAATTGAATATTCTGAATATTTAATTAATTAGATTTAATACTACCACTTAATTATTTAATTACATTTAATTAAATTATTCCTAAATTGTATTATTTAATTTTGATAATAAAATAAAAAATCTCATGACTAATTGATTAAATTCTTATTTAATTAATTAAAGTCAATTGTTAATATTTAATAATATAGTTTTAGAATAAATTTTGATTTAATAATTGATTAACCCATAAATCAATTATTTTTCAAAAATCAGTTAAGTTGAGGATAAATCACTTTATTTATCAGATCCATTAGATTTTCACAATCCATAATATTAAGTGCTAGTTTCTGGATTCAATTGTGTATTCCTTTTTTCCATCAACATTTCGGATCATACTACATGATCCATCATCAGGATGCTAGAGAGAAAAGAGACATGAATCACTTTATTTATTTAATTAATTCATAATTAATTGTGCACATTCAAAAAGTAGTTAAACTTGAAATCAGGAAATCAATGCAAGTTGTTAACTTTTGGAAACTCAACATCTATTTTGAGTTCAAAGCTGATCTAAACTTCTGATTTGAGTTAAAAAGTTGTTCTTGCATGATTTTGTGAGTTAATTATTTCTTATTTCCAAATAACTCAAAAATCAACCTGAGTTTGTCAAGAGTGATTTATGGTTTTTCTCATGCACCTCCAAAGCCCTCGATTTCTATAAAATCAAGGCTTCAGCTCTTCTAAAAAGATCCACGAAATTGCATCCTCACACTAGCGAATTGGTGATCGAAGAATCTATCTTTGCGAATCAAAGCTGTTGTGAGATTTTCATTGTTTTTGAGCATTCATATCATTTAGCATATCGATTCTAAGATTAATTACATATCATATTATTTTTTCATATAGAATAAATTCATACAGTTTCCTTCATCTTATTGCATAGAAAGCACAAAAATATAGATTAAATTTGCATTCATACAGTTTTCATTATTTGCATTCAAATCCTTCATTTAGGTGTTGCATTGTCACTAGTCTCGGTCTGATCTGAGAGTATCATACTCGCACCTTCTAGAAGGTAGTAAATCGCCTAGTTAGTTTAGTTTCCATTTCATTGCATGATTTTGGTTTTTGGCTAACCTCTAATGTTTTACTGAAGGGTTGTGTCTACAGCTAGGTACAAAATTCACACACACAACTATCCCAAACAATAGACAAATGATGGAATTGCTAACATGTTTTCTTTTCATGTTTCTACACATTTTGCCTGACATCAACTTTGGTAACTATGACAGCTACAGAAGCGGGGACAAATTACGACTTGAAGATGAAAGGGAAGTTCTTGAAAGAGTTCTTATTTACCATCCAGACGTAGCAACAAAGATAGGTTGTGGTGTTGACTTCATAATGGTGCGATTTTTCCCTTCTTTTTCTCTACATTTTTACATCTTATTTTCTTGCACAATCTTCTAAACAACACTTCCTGTTAGCTGATGTGAGTTTTAGGTAACAAGAAATCTGATTTGCTTGCTATACCTTTATATCTTTCTTTAGCATTTCATATAAACATGGGGATACAAAATAAACCAAGTAAAGTTCTTGTAACCGGACAACTCTCTAAAGCATCTTAAGTTCTGTAAACATCAGTTTCTGAAAAGGTTTTTAAGTCCTGAAAATTCATTAGTTACATTTCCTGCATTTATGTTTTGAAATTTCAGATCTCAAATTCTTTTGGAGACACATAGAACAAAGAACACATAATAAACCCAAGTTCTAAAACAAGAGAAAGAACTGTTTGAAAATTCTGAAGCTGTATTTGTTTGAGAAATTAGTTAATGTTGAGTATTTTTAGAATAGCTTCTTTTTAGGCACCTAGAACATTCACATATGATTTACATAGCCCTTGATGAAAATGCTAGATTTCAAATGTGTAGGTGGAAATTCATGTGGGAGTATTTTATCTTCATAGTAGAAGAATTTGATATTCTAAATCATTTCCCAATCCCCCTGATATGGAGTAGTGGTAGGGTGCATCACGTGGACTGCCTTCTAATCTATCCATAGCAAAGAGTTTAAAATATTGCAAGCAATGTAGGAAATGGAAGATGTATCCCTTTTGTTTAGGAGTATGCACCTCCTCAAAGTAGAAAGAAGAATTTGTAACTAGGCTAGTAATTATTAAGTTTCCACATGACTTTCCCTAATGTTAATCCAAGTTATTAAAATGATATAGATATAACTTCGCATAAACTTAATAAATGATAGTTGTGGGATTGATTATCGAACAATTAAATGTTAATTAATAAATTAACTGATAGATAAAGGATACTTAACCTCTAGGAACTATGCAAATGAAGAAATCTAATGTTATATTTGTTAAAAACATATAAAAAAATTCATATGATAAATTTTAATCCAAAACTCCATGATTTGATCCAATCCAATGATCACAATTCAAAGCCTCAAATTATTTGTTTAAGCCTTTTGTTTTCTTATTTTCAGGAATAAAGATAAGAAGTTCTAATGTATGTCAATTAGAGTAGAAAAGAAGTTAAATGCAAGAAAGAGTTAATAGCCACTTCAATAGTTCCAGACATTCCCTAGAAATTAGTGTATATTATATGGTGTACATCTTTGAGAAGGGTAGAGCTCAGTCAAAGTCAGCAATGGAAGTATTCATTCTTGGGCTATTTCAAAATATATTGTTTGTATCTATCAGTGGAAAGTGCATGACAACAAATAAATCAATTGTTGCACTCTTGCAGGAGGGAAGTTACTAATGTCAAACAAGGAGAATAGAGAATAGTCAAGAATGAAGTGACGTTATGTAGAATATTGACATGCATTAAGTAGGAAGAGGTGAAAATATATATAGGCTTAAATTTGTAGTGTATAAAAAGCTCTTGAAAATGCCAAAGGTTGCACATTTGATTCAACATTTCTATCAAGAGGTTAAAATATATATAGTCTTGAATTTCACATTATAAACCATTTCTCCACTTTCAATCATAGCTGGATTATATTTTCTTATTTGTTTCTTAACTACTATACCCAACCTAAGTGACCTTACAATGGCCTAACCAACCCCTTAGACCAATCTATCAACCTTTCAAGGCACGGTTGTCACTTTAGGATAGAGTGCTTCCTGGGCTTGCAAACTTGGCTTTCTGCATCTAACACCAAGTTTTACCATAAAATCCCCAAGTATTATTGTGATTTTTTGACACTCTCCTTGAGGCAGTCATCCTCCAAAAAGATCAAAGCCTCAATCATTCTCTAGGCCTCCCAACTACAAGAATCTCAGAGGCCTAATTATGGCACCTAAGAAAGGAACACCCAATAGAACAGAGAGTTTCTACAAGACAGTGTTTGGAAATTGTTATGGCACCGACCAATGGCCTATATTCCAAGTTTTAGGTTTTAAAACCATCCTAGCATTGAGTTATGGGGATTGTACCCAAAAATCATGCAAGTCACATTTCAGATGCCTGGCTTTCCATCATTGCAAACTCCTCCCAACTACATCTTCCCATCTCATGACTATGATGATCCTAATGTACATCCTCCAAACTCCCTTTCCACCAATTTATAAAGTCTTTCAGTGCTCCATTTGGGAGAAATGGAGGATAATGGAAGGGGGGTTTTGTTGGATGTTGTAGTTGCAAGTGCCTTGGGAGACATGTATGCAAAATGTGGAAACATGGCCAAGGCACGTAAAATATTCAACAAAATAACTCAAAGAAATGTGGTTTCATTGACTACAATGATTGGAAGATATGCACAAAATGGATATGTTGAAAATGCTTTAGAAGATTTCAAACAAATGTAGTTGGCAGGTGTAAATCCAAATGTGACAACCCTTGCCAACATCTTTCTAGTCTGTGTCAAAATGGGAGCTTTCGAACAGGGTATGGACATTCATCAAAAGATAATGGAAGAGGGCTATTTTTCAGATGTTATAGTTGCAAGCTCCTTGGTAGACATGTATGCAAAATGTGGAAGGATAGACAAGGTACGTCAACTATTCAAACTACATTGTAGTCATAATCTTAATCAAATAGTGTTCAAACCCCAGTGCAGACAATCTCAATCGAAAGGAGGGGTTCAAACCCTAGTACAAACAATCTATATAATGGATAAGAAATCCCTAGCTTTGGCTAGCTCCCCAGTAAAGCTTTGGCTTTATCTACACCGCTAACAATATCCTAGCTAATCCCAATCCTAGCAAAATAATAAAATATATAGCAGATGACATTTTTGGGGAACAAATTAGCTTCAAAATTTTTAAAACTAGTAATAATAAATAGATGCATTCAAATTCTCAAAAGAGTCAGGAAAATAGAATCACGTTTCCTCTGTGTCGAATCCACAACACTGAATCCTCTCTCCAAATTACCTCAATGAGCTTCCAATACACAATGTTGATGAGGTTTTGCATGCTACAACCTTGAAAAAATTCATCATGGTAATAATGAAATGAAATATTTATTTTTTAAGTTATGCCCGTGTTCATTGAAAGTTTGACCTACATAGTATTGGTCAAGCTTTTGATGAACATGGGCATGGATTAAAAAAAAATGAAAGTTTTCCTTCTATAATCTGACCAACCAAAAAAAATTTATTTCATGGTCAAAAATTTTGGTAGAAAAACTAGGTCAAATGTACTAGTGATCCATGGGATGACACTCAGAGGGAGTTGGCACACATGTTTGTCTCACATCCACTGATTGGATGTACCATTAGTGTCATTGAGTGATTCTTGCTCACACATGTTATGACATAGTTCAGGAGACAACAAGACATCTCTCAATAGTACAGATCATATGCTTGCTTCATTGATGAGACAAAGAAGGGTTGGCAGCCTAGGCTAGATTAGGCTAGGTGCACTATTGAGGCATGAGTGCCTCTAGCTTGATGGGACTACATGGTGGATGTCACCTATGCAGGGATGACACTTGCATATAGAAATCATTTCCTAGTGCACCCCTTCCCTAGATTAATAGATCTTGTTGGGATGGGATAGGCCGTATAGCAGTAGCCTGCACAACAACAACCTATATAGCAGCCACAGGGATAGCAGCAGCAGCAAGTACCTATCCAGCAGTAGGTACCTATCTAGTAGTAGGTACCATTAAAGTGGCCTAGGCAGAGATTATTGAGGCCTAGGAAAATGCAAACAAACATCCTCCCGAGGACTATGGGGTCAGATGCAGGTGCTGGGAGTAGTGGGACCCAACAGAGGTCCCCTAGATAGAGGACAAGAGATTCCTCTCAATAGCCACCTCCTGACAAGGAGGCACAAGTATAAGAGGATACTGATATGTTAGATCAGGCCACACAAGGGCCACCTCAGATGGCACAGGTATAGGAGGCTCTCAGGAAGAGCCAAGAGAGAGTGAGATAGGTACAGCGAGAGAGGGATGACTTCTATACATGGGTCATCATCTAGGAGACGCAGGTGGTGGATAGGGATCAAGAGATTAGAGAGCTTCGAGAAGAGCTAGCAAGGTCATGACTGGAGACAAGATATGAGTCTACTCAAGAAGCCTATTATTGTGAAGCATACATGGGCATTGTTCCTGATTTATTTGAGTGGGTGCCTCCATTTTTTGAGTATGCTAGAGCACCATAGGGACCTCCACCACAAGCACCTGCACAGGCACCACCATAGAGACTGATGCCACCTCCTCAAGGACCACCATAGTAGGTACTACCAAAGGGACCACTGCCACCACCTCCTCCAGGTGGTGATGGGAAAAGTTAACTCATTTTTTATATTCATATTGTAGCCCATATTTTGATATTGTGCTCAATTAGCACCATTCTTTTTGTACATGACATTGATCGACCATGAGATATATATATGAGATCGCCTCTTTGATATCATTTTACTTGTTTATAAATTTCTTTAATGTTGATGTTCATGTTTTATGAGATGTTTCCTAGATGATTAGATGTATGGATTAGATATGTATGAGATGCACATGTTTTCTTTTATGATGGTATATGAATATGCAATGTGAAATGCCATGGTAGATGTTAGATAAATGAATGTAATGTATGATTTCATTTATGCTTATAATGGATGCACATGCAAATGAATATGTAAATGTATATGGATTCCATGGATGCAAATGGAAATGCAATGGAAATGCAATGTATGTGATACTAATCATCTCATGTAGGATTTAGCAATATATGACAGGTACTAACCAAAAGAATGTTTTGAAGATTGAGAGCAAGGACCATACACTTGTGCAGCCAAGATGAACCTGGGACAAAAGATGAGAACCTTAAATGAAATAGATCCAAAAGAAAGACAATTGAGAGAGCACCAAAACACTATCTCAATGCAAGCCTATAATGAAAATGAAAGCCTAAGCTGAATGAAAACCCTAGGACTTGGTTGTTGGACTCATCGTATTATCATCATAGAGTTTTTAGGTATGGGACGATCACAAGATGCCATACAATCCTCACTAACATTGCAACCATGAGAATATGTATATGACATAAGTCTTAGATTTGTTGGAATGAGGTGTAAGCATTAAGGCACAAGAAGCCAGAATGACCTAAACACCTATTCCTTTTGAGTTAGCAAGTTAATAGAAGAATCAAAGCATAGTTTGCTAGAATGACCTGAATGTCACTTGCATACAAACACACTAGACATGTGAGAGTTCCTCCTTTTGCTAAAGAATGCTTGCAGTGACCCTTACGTTCACTTAGCAGGATGAATGTTAGCAATTTTACTTGTAGCAGAAAGAAGTGACTCAAAATAGACGAGAAGAACCAACTCACCAAAGTTTCCATATAAAAGGAGTCAAGGTACACATGGCCATCCAATATGTGATGAATGCTCTTATAGATGGACACCCCTCTTATATAGATTCATTGGATCATTGGAACTAAACTAGCAAACATAAAGTAAAGGAAAGATCATGCCCCTAGTCTTCGCTTCTCTCAGTCAAGGAGACATCTTAGAGTTGCTTGAGGAGGAATGATAAAGTGAAAGAACAAAACATGAAAGAAAAGCTCAACATGTTTTAGAGAATCACAAATTTGGTTTTAGTTTCAGTTTAAGTTTGTGTTCAAGTGGATTGAAGTCGAATCAGAAGTGTACAATGTTTGAAGTCTCAACAAGATAGCGATAGTAGGTGGACACAGTGAGAACCACTGGTGACCATCGCAAAAAATGAAGTCTCAAGGAGATATTGGAGTGCTAACCAAGTATCAATAGGTGCATGTAGTGAGAACCATTGGTGATCACTACAAGGAGGATTCTCAAAAGAGAGAACCAAGCATGAGCGAAACATCAGCAAGCAGACACAGTGAGAACCACTGGTGACTAATGTAAGGAAGAGATCCCGAAAGAGAGGGGTTCAAACAAGAGCTAGGTATCAATAGGCAAGCACAGTGGGAACCACTGGTGACTGATACATGAGAGATCCTCAAGGAGAGAAATCTCAAAAGTAGCTAGGCATCAGCAAGTAGACACAATGAGAACCGCTGGTGGCGGATGCAAGGAAGATCCTCCAAAAATGATAGGACAATGCCCCCTACACCAGGAAGGTGCCCCCAAGTGTGACCAGTTCCAATCCAAGTAGAGTTGAGCAAAATCTCAAAGACAACTAAAAGCAAGTGCATGAGCTAGAAAACTAAATCAAGAAATGAACTAAAAGAAGGAAACAAACTAAAGTAGGAAAGCATGAAAGAAAACTAAAGCAGGAAAGCAAGAGCCAAATGGTGCTGAGATGAGATATAGCTTCAGGAAACAAGAGACACTTGTTTAACAGGTTTTTACCATCTTTTAAGAGATTCTATTTTTTCTACTAGGATGCTTGTTTACTAGGTTTTCATCAATGGTACATTTTCTCTTCTTTTTCAATTTTTTTTCGTTCTTTTCTCTTTTTTGATTTTTTTTGTATTTTTTATTTTCTGATGTTTTTTTTGTATTTTTTCAAATTTTCTATTTTTTTTTATTATTATCAAGGCGCTTGTTTACCAGGTTTTCACCAGGATAATAGATACATCAAAGTGCCTGTTTACCAGGTTTTCACTAAGATGATCATTTTTTAAGGACATTTTGCAATTTTTAAGATTTTTGACAATATACCATTTTTTTTGGATTTTTTTAGGATAAGTAAGTATGTACATGAGCATACAAGCAATGTCTCAGTTGTAGAATTTCTTCAAGTGAAGAGTGTTGATAGGCTCTTTGAGCTATTCTCCTTCAGTGGTGGAGAGTTGGTATGCACCAGACCCAAATGCTGCAGTGATAACATACAGACCAAACTAGTTTGGCTCAAATTTTCCTTTTTGGACCCCCGACTACTAATTTTTGGGGTTTTCTCTCAGGACGAGATCACCCACTTGGAATTCCCTTTGTCTGACTTTCTTATTGTAGGCTTTAAACATCCTCTTTTGGTATGCTCTTAGATGATCAAACACCACCTTTCGGCATTCATCTAGTAACTCAAGCTCTTGAAGCTAGGATATTCTATTTTCTTCATTAGTAATGAGGCCCCTCAGAGAGATTCACAATGTAGGAATCTCAACCTCAATAGGCAATACTACATCTACTCCATAAACCAAGGCAAAGGGCATGGCCCCCACTGGTGTTTGGATGCTTGTTCTATAGGCCCACAAAGCCGAATTAATCTAGAGGTGCCAATCTCTACCAGATTTATGAACTGTTATGTGCAATATTTTAAGAATTGTCTTATTAGAAGCCTCTGCTTGTCCATTACCCTAGGGATAATAGATTTATGACCAATGCTAAATAATCCTAAACTTGGTGCATAAATATTTCAAGTCCTTGTTCTTCAATTGTCCCCCATTGTCAGTGGTAATGGATGAGGGTACACCATATCGATAGATGATATAGTTTAGTATAAACATAGCCATAGACTTGCCATCAGCTATAGCTAGAGGCACTACCTCAACCCACTTGGTAAAATAGTCAGTAGCTGTGATGATAAAATTATGTCCTCTTGAAGAAGAAGGATGTATTTGACCCACCAAGTTAAAGGCCCACTACTGAAATGGCTAGAAACTGATAAGAGGAATAAGCTCTTTAGTAGGAGCGTGGATCAACTTTTCATGAAATTGGCACTATTTACAAGTCTTGGCATATTGAACAACTTCTTTATCCATATCTACCCAGTAGTAACCAACTTTAATAAGTTTATGAGCTAACGTTAGACCACTCGAATGAGACCCACAGATACCTTCATGTACCTCAACTAACATGCGTTTGGACTCATCAGGTTCTAGAAACCTAAGGAGGGTACCATCTAGACCCCGTCTATACAAGTTGTTTGCTATGATGAAATACTGTGAAGCATTACAAATTAGGTGACACTTTTCATTTAGGGTATAAGTGTCTGGAATGATCTGATCATGGAGGTAGGAATAGATATGGTGGTAGTGGGATGAATCATGTCTAATGACTAAACAAATCATCCTAGATTCAGGAATGTGATAGGCTGGGTACTGTAATGCTTCCAACATGAATTCATGTCTGAAGTTGTTTTCTAGCATTTGTAACATTGAAGCAAGAGTGGCCATAGCATTAGTTTCTTTATTGTCTACCCTTGGAATTTGCTAGAAAGAAATGTATGCAAAATATTGTTTGAGATCTTCCACCATTCATTTATAAGGCACTAGCTTGTCATCTTTTGTTTGATAGGTACCATTAAGTTGGTTGATGACTAACTGAGAGTCTCCAAAGACCTTAAGCTCATCCACATGCCATTCAATGGCTATCTTCATACCATTAATGAGAGCTTCATATTTAGCGATGTTGTTTGTGTAGGGAAACAACATTTTATAAGCTTTTGGCAATGAGTATCTTTGAGGTGTTATAAATAGAATGCCTGCACCTAATCCTTGCTGAGTGAATGATCCATCAAAGAACATGCTCCAAGCTTGATGTGTGAGAAGCATGATGGATTCATCTGGGAATTCAATGTTCAAAGGCTAGTGATCTTTTAGAGGAGCTTCCACTGACTGATCAGCAATTTCTTATCCTTTAATAGCTTTTCTTTCCACATACTCAATGTCAAATTCACTGAGTATCATAGCCCATTTCACTAGTCTACCTGTGAGGGAAGCCTTTCTCAACAAGTACTTTAGTGGATCAATTTTTACAATAAGCCTTGTAGTGTGAGTGAGCATATAATGCTGCAATTTTTGTGAAGAAAACACTACTTCTAGATAAGCCTTTTCAATGACAAAATAATTCATTTCATAAGAAACCAATGTTCTACTGATATAATAAATAGCTCTCTCTCTATTGTTATGATCTTCTTGAGCTAGGAGAGCACCCAAAGATGTGTTCATGGCTGAGATGTATAGTATGAGCGGCCTCCCACGAATAGGGGGCATCAATATAGGTGGATTAGCAAGATACTATTTAATCTGAGTGAGTCCCCTGTCACATTCTTCATTCCATTCATAAGTCACACCTTTATGCAAATTTTTAGTGAATGGTTGTGACTTGTCAGCCAACTGTGAAATGAAGCACCGAATAGATTGTAGCCTTCCTTGCAGTCCTCTCATCTAATTGATGTTTTTAGGTGGAGGCATGTCAATAATAGCTTGAAATTTTTTAGGATCAACTTCTATACCTTTAGCTAAAATGATGTAACCCAAGATTTTCCCAGAAGTGACACCGAATGCACATTTTCTAGGATTAAGTCTGAGACTAAATTGTTCCATGCGGTCAAGTATGGGACCCAAATCTATAAGATGAGTTTTCCACTACATGCTTTTGGCTAAAGTATCATCCACATAATATTCCATTGTTTTATGCATCATATCATGGAAAATGGTAGTGACAGCTCTCTGATATGTTGCTCTAGCATTCTTAAGCCCAAAGGGCATGACATTCCAGCAAAAGGTGCCTTAGGCACACATGAAAGCTATCTTTTCCTGATCCTCTGGCACAATTTTTATTTGATTATAGCTAGAGAAGCCATCCATGAAGGAATATATCTCGTATGTTGTTGTCATATCCACTATCATGTCAATATTAGGCAATGGGAAGTCATCTTTTGGACATGCCTTATTTAGATCTCAAAAGTCTGTGCACACACAAATGGATTTATCATGTTTGGTGACTGGAACAATATTTGAAATCCACTCTGCATAGTCAATAGTCCTTATGAAACCAGCATTAAGAAGCTTTTCTAGCTTTGCTTTGACTAAAATTGCCATGTGTGGATGCATCTTTCGAAGCTTCTATTTAACAGGTTTAATACCTAGTGCAATGGACAGATGGTGCATGATTAGATTGGGGTCTAATCTAGGCATGTTAGAGTAAGTCCATGCAAAGTTTATTTTCTTGCTTTGAAAGAAGCTAGTGAACTCTTCTTTTTATTTTGCAGATAGTGACTGTGCTAGATGAATAATTTGTGGAGTAGCCTTTATACCTAAATTCACTAGTTGTGTCAGCTCAATCAATACTGATGATCTCTCCTATAAGTTTCTCGAAAGCATATCAAGTATCCCATCCTTGGGTGCCTTAGAGAGGTTTTCACCCTTGGATACATCTTTTATTTTTACTATTTTTGGCTCTGATACTGCCACAATGTGGTTTTCACCATCAGAGCATCTATTTTTTTTCTTCTTTTAAGTTTTTGACTAAGATACTTGATATCTACCTCTGTCATGCTAACACCACCTTCATTGATGGATGACATTATAGGTTCAATAGCATGGAGGTAACATGCTAGAGTGTAATCATTCTGGAATGTTAGGACTTCACTGGATGAGGAAGGGGAGTTCCTTTTTATTAGCTTAGGATTTTCGAGTGTGAGAGAACTCCCCTTGCATTTAATTACATTCACGGTATAACCGTCAAAAGTGTGGATGAGGAAGTCAAGACCTAGAGTGATCTCATCCAAAGGAGGGTTCAAATCCCTATGAGACCTTACGTTGGAAGTAGAGGAAAAGTTAAAACCAATGGCTTCTAATTCATGCATCCTAACACTAGACCCTTAACCTACTTTGAGAAGGTTTTCATAGGTATGGACCATGTCTATATCTTTATCATAAGTAGCATCAGACAAAGATTCAAACTCATACTCATGTGATTTAGTGCTTGATGTGGGAATTTCATTAGCACTAGTTGTATCATCATCTTCACCCCTTGCAATATTAATGGCTTGCTGAAGTAGATCTTTTTCAAACTACTCTTGGAAATGTGGGGGTATGTACCATTCACCCTAAGAGTTAGAATCAGCCATTTGTATTTCTTTCCATTGGTCATACATGAGTCAATGCACTAAAGTGGTATCATCAGAATCACTATCAGTCTCTATCAGGTGGACAGGTATGACAGGCTCACTAGGTTCTGCAAAGAGTGCAGCAAATTCTAGAGGAATTGGATATGGAAAAGTATCTTCATTAGAGCTAGCCTCTAGATTTACCTTCGAGGTAGTATCTTCAAATTCTGGTTCAGGTTCAGGTTCAGGTTCTAGCACAAATCTATTTATCCCTAAGTGAAAAGGGATCTTTTTGAAGCCTAAGCTAGTAGTATCTTTTGTGCGGCGGCTTGTAGCTTCAATGGGTTTCAGAAAAACATTCTCATTCATTCCTATAGGACCACTCCCTTTATAGCTAAAGTGCTTCATGATCTTGAAGGCTTCACTATATGGCTCTTTCTCTAAGTCTGGAGGAGGATTAGTCATTTTAGATGTTTCTTTCCCTTTATAGATCAAAGCTGTGATAGCTCTTTCTTCATCCTCATCTTCTTAAGGTGTAGAGGCCCATACAAAGGTGCCATCATAGACTATTTGATGAGAGTCATCAAAATTTTTGTTACTCTCAGAAGGTCTCCCATAAGAATGTGGAGATGGAGGGAGAGCAACTAGTGATAACATAGGTTCAATTTGATATTTTCCCATGCATGTATCCTTAAGTTTTAGAGTTTGTCCCATTTCCTTGAGCTTAGCATCATATAACTCAGTGGATTCTCTATTAGTCAGAACAAGACTATCTACAGATTGCGTAAGAGTATTGCAAGAATAGTTGGTATTTGCAGGCATAGTGACTTCCACTCCATGGAATGGAAACTTAATGCATTGATGGTATGTAGATAGAACAACCTGCATCTCATGAATCAATGGCCTACCCAACAAGATGTTGTAGGCAAGAGGAATGTCAAGAACTTGAAAAGTAACATCTCTCTCAATAGGTCCTACGTGGATAGGTAGCACAACTAAGCCTTGGGATTTATGTTCCTCTTCATCATAAAATTTGATATTAATATTTTTGTGGGAATCTATACAATTCTCATCATAACCTAGCTGGGTAAGCAACTTAGCAGAATAGATATTGAGACTAGCACCATTGTCTATGAGCACTCAACAAACACATTTAGGACATATCATGACTTCTATATGTAAGGGAGTGTTATGCAGATGGCTCAGAGAGTGATCATCTTCTTTAGAGAAGGAAAAATAATGAGGTGAGGTCAAATGACTCACCATAGATTAGAACTAGTCAAGATCAAGATCCTTGGGAATGTTTTCCTAGGTGAGGGCTTTATCCAGAATCTTCCTGGGAGCAGGCGAGATCTTCAACAGCTCAAAAATGGTAATATGAGTGTTGGTTCGCTGGAGCTGATGTAAGATACTATAACTAGTTGAGATAGCTATAGGGATAGATTTTGTGTTCTTGTTGGCAAGGCCAATAGTAGTCTTATCCACAATTTCTTTTAGAGTAGACACAAGAGGATCAGGACCTTTCAAAAAAACCCTTCCACGTGATCAAGTAACAACATTGGCACAATCTTGAGGTTTTTTAGATTCAGATGAATGAGATGCAAAACTACGTAAGATGAAAGGAGTCTTAGGTTTGGGAGCATCGTTTCTCCCCTTAATAGTAATCACATCATAATACTCAACCTCAATAGGTTCGATCATACCAATGACAATGTCATCATTAGTGTATGTGTAATTGAATTTAGCATTGGTATTCTTAGTGTTTGAAGATTCATCCTTCTCATGAGGAGGGAAGGGATCCTTAAATGCTTGATGGTCTGAATTCTTATTATGGCCATCCATAATAATGTCACCACTATCACTCAAATCTTGGGCCTTTTGTTTTAGTTGAATACAAGTAGAAGTCTTGTGACCCTTATTTTGGTGATAGTCATAGTATGCATTGTCATTCCACCAAATAGGCCATGGTTCTGGGTCATAGAGACGTGTTTCCAAAGGAGTAAGTATCTGATTTTGCACAAGAGTTTTATAGACCACATCGACTGGTTCCCCCAAGGAAGTGAATTCATGCTTGGGTCAAGAGGCCCAAGGTTTTTTCCTTGAAAACCTTGAAGGTTGTTGGTTTTCTGTCATAGGATTTTCAGTAGCTTTGATCTCCTGTATGCTAGAAGAGAGATTGAAAATAGACGTAGCAGGCTTCGGGGTCACATTGTTGACCACTCCATCATTCACAACATCTCTATTCTTGTTGACAAACTTCTCTTAATCTTTATTCAAAGTTGAAGATCCTTATTTGTTGTCTTTGTTCAAAGCCAATTCCCCTTTCTTGATCATAAAGGCCTCTATTTGTACCACTTGTTTAATCATGTTATCAAAGGTTAAGGGACCTTGTAATTGCACTTGGTATCCAAAGTCTGGGACAAGACTGTCCAAGAAAATGTCAAGTCTCTTAGACTCTGGTAGCTTGTGAGGACACCTTGTACATAATTGTCTCCACCTTTGGAGAAATGTCACAAAAGATTCTCCTTGTCACTGCTTCAAATTGCAAAGATCCTAGATGTTGACCATATGCTGAATATTATGCAAGTAATGTTGGAGAAATAGATTAGCCATTTCATCAAAAGTCTTAACGCTAGTGGGAAATTGAGAAAACCACTCCATAGCTGGTCCACCCAAGCTATGAGGAAATAGGCGCATAAGATATGTTTGATCATGTATGAATTCCATCGATAAAGTGCCAAACTCCCTTAAGTGATCTTGGGGATCAATAGCACCCAAGTATTTGTCATATTTAGGGAGCTCTACACCTCTGGGAAAAGGTGGTATGTGAAGACTCCTATCAAAGGGGAAAGGACAAATAATTTCCATTGTGAATTGTTGTGTGGCTTTGTCCTTATTATTTGCAAGCTGGCTAATCTAATCTTGCATGTCTCGAACCATATTTTGCAACTTAGTGGTCTTAGTTTCTTCTTCCTTGGCCATAAGCATTTCAACTTGAAAATCTAAGGGTAATTTAGCCCCTTGTTTGGCCAGCTCAAGAAAGTTTTTTTCCTTCTCCTCTTGAAGGAGGATCTCCATCATCTTGATAAGACCTTTGTTTTCTTTCGCAATGTCTATGTCATTTTGAGTTATTGTTTCATCACCATCATTGCCAAGAATCTCATAAATGCTTGGGACTTGATGTTGACTCTGATCATAAGGGGAAGGATGATAGTGATATGCTGGTTGACCACCTTGAGCTTTCTTTTGAGCTTGGTGATGATTTTGATCATTTTGGGTTTGATCATAACGCTGCTCATTTTGAGGTTGAGCATGACGTTGGTCATTGGAAGATTGACCATGATGTTGGTTATTTTGAGACTGATCATAAGTTTAGCTATATTTTCTTGGTTGGAAGTTGAATGGATCTCTGATCTTGTTATAGGACTGTGCAACAAATGAAGACTCGGTAAAATGATATGAATAATGTTGAAAGGGTCTAGCTAAGGTAACTTTTGGCACTCTAACAGGATCAAGAGGATCAATAGGTTCCAATGAGTCGATATCATCAATAAGATCGATAGGTTCAATGATAGGACCAGTCCAAGGAAGTGGTCTCCCAAAGTTATGAAACAATGAATTGTTTTGGAAGAATGAGTTGTCTTGCTCTTGAAATGAGAAACTAGGTTGCGCTTGAAACAAAGGATTAAAACACTCTTGGAATATTGGAGGTGATTGAGACGGGCTATCTTCGAAAGTACTCAATGAAGAACTTGAGGATCCCTCACAACATTTAGATTGCACAATAGGTTTGGGACAACTTGTTTCCTGATTATGAGGCTTACCTCTACCTTGACCAGTATTACGAATGGGGTATGTATTGCCACTTTCAGTCATGATAGTCATATATGAAGATGCGACGAGAGAAGACTCAGGATAATGCTATAACTCTATCTCTAGGAATAACAAAAAGGAGACAAAGGCTAGAACATCCATGATGTGAGATGCACCTGGCATGAATTGTCAAGAGTATGGATAGAAAAGCTGAGATAAGACTATTGCAATGCAAGGTAAAAAAGCATAAAGAGATGAGACAAATAACAAGGAGACAATATGAGTCAAAGAAATAATCTATCAATTCGTAGCTCGAGACACTCAGTTTCAGATAGTGAATGATAGGAAAATAGGCAAACGGACCTCAGACAAAAATCAAATTAGGTAAAAAGTTGACCATTCAATAGGAAATAAGTCACTATTTTTGAAATCTTGGTATAGGTTCATGCGAGAAAGTACCAGGTCATGTGAGAAAATGCCAAACTTTATGTGAGAGAATGAAAGCTCAAGTGAGGAAACACTCTGAAAGATGAAATTTCACATGGGAAAGAATCTAAGTTTGATAGTTTGACACAATTTTTGAGGTAAAAAGTCAAGTTTTGAGACAACTTGAAATGTTCTCTGACATAATTTCCAATTTTTAGATAGTTTAATCAACAATCTCAGTTTGAAGGTTTCACGCATTCGTTTATAAGGATGAAGTTTTGATCAAGCAAAGGTGACACAAGAAGTAGTCACAAAAAGACCTACCAATGACAAAGAAACTTGGTGACATCATGTGAGTCTTTGTTTAATCATGATGGACAAGTTTAAGACTCAATAACAAATACATAGTTATCCCTACAAAAAAATGGTGAGAAGACAAAACCTTTGCCTCACTACTTATGCGCATGCATTCACCTCACATAACCATGTCACCCCCTAGAGGGCACCTGTGTTTTTGGTGTTTCCAAGGAATCAATAGTATATGTTCAAAGGTTACCCTTGAAGTAGGGGCCAGTGTCATATACCACCTTCAAATGTCCAAGCGCATGCCTATGGTGAGAATCTATGGGAGAGATTCTTCCCCCTCCCTAAGCAAAGATTATGTCTCTTTTCAGAGATGATCTGGGTATGAAACTAACTAAGGAAAGTTTTTAGTGGGCTTTCATTCACACTAACCTTTGGTGCCCCTGATATAGGACTAGGGCCTCGTAGCCACACCAACACTCAAAAGTCAAACACCCCCGCAAGCAGGGCTAGGAGCCGCGCCACTCAGTACAATAGACAGAGCCTTCTCAAGATGATAGTCAAAATCAAGAGAAGGAAGTTAAGATGGTTTTGGAGTCTTTAGACTCAACAAAACATTCTTTATTATAGTGAGGTGGAATCACCAGTGATAGGTGCATACTCACTTGGGTCATTCTTGGAGGTTCAACTTTCGAAAGGCCCTCTAAAGGTGACACAACTTGGCTTGGGTTCAAGGGTCAGATTTTTTGGTTCTCTCAAAAAGAGAGAAGAGCACACTTCTCTACCTCTTCAGCTTACCTAAAAACATCAAGAATATTCATCACCGAGCTAGCTTCACCCCACCAAATCCATAAGCTTTTGGGTTTCTGGTTCTCTCAAAGAGAGAAGAGCATAATCTCCAGGCAAGTAGAAGTGCTAAAGATTCACTACCTTGCTTTACTTTCCTAGGTATCTATCATTCTAGCAACATCTGGGTCTTGGTTTCATCCGTGGGTATCACTTCCACATAATGAAGAGCCTATTCCCCTACTTTGCTATCAGGAACCTTGAGAAATTTTAACAAAGCCCTAGTTATACTATGTGAATGAAAGCAATAAAAAGAACACAATGTTTTAAATGATCTTTGACAATCATCCTGCAAGCAAACTGTTAGCAAGTTTTTATGATCTTCGACAAAGTGACCTGCAGACCACTCTTATGCTGCGACAGAAATAGAGATATGAAATTAATAGCAAACATAAGGTGTTAGAAATCTACAATAGAAAGTACAAGAAACTAAAAAATTTAATAGTACTAATGACAAAGCTCGCGTGAGGAAGTGGAGCACTACACATGAGAAAGTGTAGAGCCTAGCACGAGAAAGTGTTATTTCACACAAGAGAGTGCTACAGGGAGAAAACCTTCACACGGTATGCTCAAAAATCTTGCGCAAACTTATGTACATAGAGAAGTACAGACATACGACAGATTACAAAATTCAAAAAAATGTTTGATATTAATGAGGCTAGAAATCAATTTTTCTGCCCCGTGGTGGGTGCCAGAATGTCTATAGCTGAATGTGGACCTCTAATCCAGCCATATACACAACATAGTCATTGCTCGATCATTGAAATTATGAAGGTGAGTATGGATTACTCAATTCACAATATCTATCGATTTGACATGTTGCCTCCTAATTAGCCGGGGTGTTTGAATTACTCTCAAAACGAGAGCCAACAACCAAAAGACCAAACTAAGATGGAGGATTTTGAAATCTTGAAAGATAAACAATGCAATTACTCTAAGATGAATATGCCATTAATCTAAGAATGAAGATGCAGACTTTAGTCTAAGAACTTGAAAGAAATATGATAATTAAGCTAATAACCATAAGAAAATTACACTAAATATGAGGATGCAATTACACTAAAATGAGAATTAATCTAATGTAAAATGAAATCTTGAAAATATGAAATAATTGAGACTAAAATTCATTATAGTTTATGTGCTGTAAAATTGCCTTTTTTTTCAAATGAAGGAGAAGGTTCATAATATAGACAAGCCTGGAGAAGGAATGAAGAGTTTCTTGAAATGAAACGGTTGACTCTTCATTCCCAATTGAGACAAATATTTAGGAATTACTTAATTAAAAGAATGAATTATTGCCACATATGGGTGACCCTTCGAATATTTTGAATTATTAAATCCAAATAAGATAATCCATTCAAATAACCAAGTAATATTAATTCCTTTTTATGTGTATTAGCCAAATGGGTTGGGTTTAATTTAATTTAAAGCACCTAGGACTTTTGAATTAAATTAATTTATCATAGGGATTATTTAGCTAATAAAGTAGAATACTTAGGAATTAATTATGGTGTAAGATTAATACAATTTATGATTTTTGCAATTGACACCAAGTTAGGTAGGAGAGAGAAAATTGCCTAGTAAAATAGGACTTTAATGATGTAAAATTGAAGAAAATGCACCAAAATTGATTGAAATTATAAGGTGTCAAGTTTGGGGTATTACAGTGAAGATGAACATTGGATTAAAGCTATGAAAGAAGAACTAGATCATATTGAAAAGTACAAGACATGGGAATTGGTCCCTAGACCTAAAGATAATAATGTTATAGAAACAAAATGCGTATTTAGAAACAAGATGATTGAACAAGGAGTAGTGGTAAGGAACAAAGCAAGATTGGTATGTAAAGGATACTCATAGCAAGAAGGAATTGACTATGAAGAAAATTTTGCACCAGTAGCAAGAATTGACGCGGTAGAATGTTTTTGGCCTATGTAGCTTTTAAGAAATTCAAAGTGTATCAGATGGATGTGAAGTCAACATTTTTGAATGGAGAATTGGAAGAAGTTTACATTGAGTAGCCTGAAGGTTTTCCTTTAACTCAAGAAGGAGACATGGTATGTAAACTAAAGAAAGCTTTATATGGACTAAAGCAAGCACCTAGAACTTAGTATGCGAGATTAGCTAAGTATTTGTTGAAATTAGGATTTACAAAAGGCACAACTAATAGCAACCTATATACAAAAGAAATTGAAAATGGTTTGTTGATTGTAGTAATTTTTTTTAATGATATTATCTTTGGAGGAGAAGATGAAGTGAGCGATAAATTTGTAGATGAAATGAAGACCGAATTTGAAATGAGTATGATTGGTGAGATGAAATACTTTTTAGGATTGCAGATAACAAAGAAAAATGATGGTATCTTTGTAAGTCAGACAAAGTACTTGAATAATTTATTGAAGAGATTTGGAATGGAGAACTATAAGCCTGTTGGAACACCTATGGTAACTGGACATAAGTTATCTAGCACAGATGAGACTCCTGCAGTGGAACATAAGAAGTATAGATCTATGATTGGAGGATTGTAGTATTTGACTCATACAAGACCTGATATAGCACATTCAGTTGGAATTGTAGCAAGATTTCAAGTTGAACCTAGAGAATCACATTATGCAGTAGTAAAGAGGATACTGAGGTACTTAAGAGGCACACTTGAGTATGGATTGTGGTATGAAAAATATGATGATTTTACCCTATGTGCATATAAAAATGTTGATTGGGGAGGTAGTGTTGATGATAAAAAGAGCACCAGTGGTGGAGCATTTTTCCTTGGAGGAAGATTGGTTTCTTGGCTAAGCAAGAATCAGAATTGTATTTCATAGAGCATAGTAGAAGCAAAATATGTAGCAATGGCAAATAATTGTAACCAAATAATTTGGATGAAGCAAATGCTAAAGGATATTGGAGTAAAATTTGTTGAACTTGTTGTTATACATTGTGAAAACACCAGCACAGTTAGTATGTCTAAGAACCCTATGTTACATTCTAAGACAAAGCATATAGAGATAAAGTATCATGTAGTGAGAGAGAAAGTACCAGAGAAAGAAGTCAAACTTGAGTACATAAGCACAAAGGAGCAGATTGCAGATATATTTACAAAACCTTTGCCTAAGGATACATTTGAGTATTTGAGAGGTATGCTTGGGGTTATGCCCCAGCCTACTTTTGAGAAGTGATGTAGATTGTTGCATCTGTCTAGTGGTATATGAGCCCTTTTTTTCTTTTGGACTGGATGTTGGTACTTCCTCTATGGGGGAGTATGTGTATCTGAGCTGAGTCATGAGGACTCTAGTGAATGTGTTTTCTGAACAGTGTCTTTTGACATTGAAGTTGTTGTTGACATAATGATGAAATTTCTATCATTGATGTCAATGGGGGAGAAGTGTACATGAAAAACCATTTGTACCATCTGTTGGAGAGAAATGAATAGGAAAATGAAGCAAGATTTGATTGATGAAGAAGACTTGAAGCATTTTCAGTGCAACAGTGTTGTAGTGATTGGATTTATGGAACTTGGATGTTTTTTCATCTATGTTTCCATCAATGCCAATGGAGGAGATTGTTAGATATATCCTATGGGGGAGTATTAGCACCCATTCTATAGTAGTTGTTGTTGCATTCATAATTGCAATTGTCTTTGATGTCAACACAGTGATCTACTGAAGATTAGCAGTGAAGCAGACAATGTTTGAGTTAGAGCACTTGAGATATTGAAGATGAAGCTATGCATAGTTGAGGATTTATTCTATGATGTTTTATTAGATCATGGTTAAGAGCATAAATAGTAATTCATTTATTCTTGGAAGTTATGAGGAAGTTAGTGGAAGTAGTATTTAGGTAGTGTTCTTGAGTAGCGGTTTGTGGAAATTAGATCATATCTCCTAATTGGGATGGAATCTGGTTATGCATAGTTAGAGAATAGTTGGAGACATTTTGATAGTGATGTGGTTGATAGTACAAGATATGAGGTCACACGAGTGAAGAATTATATTGATTGGAAGCTGATAATTTTGTGTAATTTTAACGTAATGTGTGGAAACTTTTATTTTGTAATTTGTATGCCAGCTAATTTGTAATTACTTGAGTGTGGTATAAAGGAAGGAATATATTCCTTATTATAATATGGAATGTGATGAATGTAAGTTTATTGTGAAAGTGAAATTATTGAAAGAGGATATGCAAAGTATTGAGGTCTGGTATTGAGATCTAAAGAAGGATTTGGTGCGATTTGGCATAGTTAGAGAAGGAGTATTGAATTATTGAGGTCAGTAATCTTGTTGTATTATTCTATTGAGTAATACAAAGATTAGTTGGATAGTGAGTTCAGTGATCTTACCCTGAAGCTATTTGGGCAGTGGGTCCTTCTGTCTTCCATAACTCCTAATAGAGTTAGAATATTTTAACAGGGATTCAAAATCTCCAAACAGGGATTCATATGTACTGAATGTATTTCATAAGAATCCTAATAGAGTCCATCATTTCACAAGGAATATTAATATTAGTGCATCTTTTGTGGGCATCATTCCCACCGGGGTTTACTCTTTGATCAAGAGGTTCCCTAGTCAACATATCTTGTGTCATTGTGTTATTGTGCATGTATATCTTTCTATGGTTGCTGGTTACATTGCTTACATGGTTAAAATCTATTGAAGTTGATAAAAGTTATATTTATCTGATAACTAATTCACCCCCCTTTTTTAGTTATATCTTGGTGGACTTTACTTTCTAACAGACTAATGTAATAAATGAAGGGCACACAATAGAATGATAGGGAGGGGTGAATAAATATATCCAAAATTTAACTTGATTAAATATTAATCACCATAAATAACCTCTTTAAGCATGAACCTTAAATATTAAATAAACATTTACAAATCTCCTCAATATTATAACAATTAAGTAACACATGAAAATTACATTCACACGAACAACACCATATATACATGAAAAACCTAGATGGGAAAAAATAGAGTGAGAATAGATGCTTAGATTTATTGTCCAATTCCAGCCTCACAAAATGATAGATTAATCATCGTATAAAGTATGCATCAACCTACTAGAGATGCTAATCTCCTATTATTTTTTAGGTATAGACCTATTGTCCAGGCACTAAACTCCAACACTAAGATTTGAGTCTCAACTTAGAAAATGAGAAACCGGTCCCACCAAAATACAAGAGATATTAATTATGAAATTTCAACTAAATATATAGATAGCATTTGGTTTAAAGACTCTTCAAAACCTCATACCACACATATGATCTTGAGATAGTATCACAAAATACTTGGATTGCAACTCATGTACTAAATAGATCGAAGTACACATCAATCATGACACAACAAATAATTGTATTGAAAAACATCTTATTTTTTTGACCAACTACATCGAGGACATATCCAATCTATATAAACTAGAATTACAATTACCTTCATATGTTAATATAAAATAAAGATTATTGCTTGTACATGTAATAGGCTAGGTACAATAGCCCAGATACTAGTCTAGAATAAGGGATGCACTATGTGTCACCCAAGATAGACCTATCTTTTCCTAATGATCATCCCCACACTATCTCCAAATAAAAACACATTAAAGTCCTATCCACATCAATCTAGAACAACAACCAAGTGAGCCAACTGACACAATGACCATTCAACCACTTCTATCTTCTTGTCCCAAACTCTAGAAACTTTAGAATCTAATGGAACATGTGTAGACATAATACCCCTTCCAATTTATAAATTATAATTATCAACTATGAAGGAACACAAATCATAGAAAGTTGCCATAGAAATCTCACTATCTCGTTAAGTTACCTCATACACTTAAGTAAAGGGCACTAACTGTGACTATTAAAGAATTGTCTAATTCTCAAAACCATCTTACTAAGTGGTTATGCAATCTCTATTTTGACAAATGTAAAAGTGTAGCACCACATTAGGTATTATTATTTTATGTTTTGATCTCTTAAATATCTTCTATGTTGAGAAGAATAGGAGGATGAGGGAACTAAAGGGTAAATAATATGTAATATTAAAAGACAAAATGAGGATATACATGTCAATCACAAATAATTTGGTAGTTCATTAAAGTTATTATAATTAATCAAAATTTACCAAAAGTATAGTTCCATCATCCTAGGTGTCAACTTATGTCCATGTCCTTGTTGAAGAAAAGGAGAAGATGCCCTTTGGAAAATACATCTATAGAGGACATAGAAAATAAGGATAAATAAGAAAGATAGGGAGATAATTCCATTTGAGGAGCATAAGACATGAAAACAATTCCATCTTGAGATCTACCATCCAACATGGTTTTAGTTTCTCTAAGTAAACATAAATTTCTTAAATTTGTACAATGCAAACAAATGAACCACAATTGCGATTCATAATACAATATATACTATATTTTTACTTTTAGAATTATATATTTATCTTCTTACCTATGGAAGACAATGAATATCCTAGACAATAACATATTATGTGATAACATCTCTTTGAAAAATTATTTCTAACTATTTTCTTGAATATTCCAAGAAAAGTTCCAAATCCCACTCCACTTTATATTACTTGCCAGACTCTGCCCATATAATTACGCCATAGGAATTTCCATATTGAAAGAAGGTGGGCTAAATTTTCCAATCTATAGTGTAGTCTAACTAAGAGCCTTTGGAAGACCATCACACTGATCATCATCGCTAGTTTCATTTTTCCCTTTTTCACCTGCCACTTACTAATATACGATCTATGTTGCCAAAGGAAGCATTCAAGATGCCTTGTTCTTTTCCATTCTAGGAAAATCTATATGCGGGGTCTTTGAAAAAATCCCATCACTTTGATTCATCTGCTTTCACCACCTGAACTCCTGCTTAGGACACCGACATTAGGGTTAAAGGCTATCAGAGACCCACGTGG
Source organism: Chamaecyparis obtusa (assembly GCA_027943335.1). Lineage (NCBI taxonomy): Eukaryota > Viridiplantae > Streptophyta > Pinopsida > Cupressales > Cupressaceae > Chamaecyparis > Chamaecyparis obtusa. Next base: position 315,519 of record BSBK01009714.1, read on the forward strand.
AAAAAAAGTGGGGAAGGTGCCATTTATCCTCTATAATCTCAACTTCAAAATTGGGGATTCCATAGGTTCTAGGACAGGAACAATTGTGTTAGCGTCTTGGGCATCTTCAGCCCTGAATCTGTGGAAATCCAATTTCTGAGAGTATGACAAGATGAAAGTGATGAATTTCTAGACTGATGGACACTATGACCATGTATAAAAGACTTTGACTATAGGTCAAAGATTTTGATGTGCCTAAATTTATTCCCTGGTCCAAATGTGGAAACAATAATCTAGTTCCCTTTGACAAAAATACAATGGGTGAAGGCATCCATAGATGGCAGAGTAATGCGCTCTGGTTGAATTTTTTCATCCAGAAGGTTCAATGTATAGATGATCCACAACCCATATTTTGCTTTTCTATGAAAATACATAGTGTTCTCATCTCCCCAATTGGGCCATCCTCCATGTTCTATAAGAATCCTCCTACATGATCCATCCTCAGCCTTGAAAATCCTAAATATTGACTCTTTTGCACTCTTTTCACCCATATGAAGCCACTATTACCCACTTCCTAGAAGGAGAAACTACAAGCTTGTAGTCCACTAATCCATGAGGAGTAAGGCAAATTGTCTACCCTATGTTAGCACCTGAAATATTATTCCATAGCTTTACTAATTTTTTCTTGGTCTCTGTTATGTTTTTCCTTGCTCCTGGCTCAAACCCTAGGTCAAAAATTTCAAATTTCTAGCCGTTGAATGGAAAAACCCTAGTTGGTCCCAACCGCATTCTAATTCTTCATTATCTTTTTCAAGCCACTTAAGTTCCCCCTTTGCGCATGTGAATATTTCCTTTGTGTGTTCGCTGAATCGCTCAATGACGTCTCATGTCCATTTTCTATTTAGTGACTTAGCCAGTGTTGCGGGCCTTTGTCATGTTTTCCAATTAGTCGCATGTTCTCTGAATCCCCAAGTAGTTAGGCAATTTATTTGGTGAATGGGAAAATGCTATGTTTGCGTGTTCTCCATGTCTTGGCAGTTAGTGGCTTACCATCTAGCGACTTGGCGTGGCGGTTATTTTTCCTTGCAATTGCATATTTGCTAAGTCCTCTAGTGGTTAGCATTTACATTCAGTGAATGAGAAAATACAATAAGTCACGTAGTCTCTCATTTCCTAGTGGTCTTTTGTTAACATCACCTGACTTGGTGAACAAAGGCTTGTTTCCTTTAGTCATGTGTTCGCCAAATGACTATGAATTAAATCTTTACCAGAGTTAAATAAAAAAAGGATTATTGTGGGTCCATTGCCAGTTGTGCACAGATGGAGACTTTTCATTGGTCAATGTATTAATGAAGTGGATGGTGTCAGTGGGCCCGAGGCTTTCAGTCTTCTGAGAAAGTTAAAGTATGATAGGATCTTGTGGTTGTCGTTGCACCGCAAGGATAAGATGCAAGCCTTTTAGGATCACGCTTTAGCGATGACTGTCAATTTTGCCTGGTGTCAGAGGTTTAGGATTTGGTGGCTCCGATAAGTCTTCCTTTGTTCATGTATTCTTGCAATGAAATGTTGATGCTCCAAATGTTTTAGTGAATTGGGGAATAGAGCGGTCATTGAATCTCTAAATAATCTAGCGGTGCCTTAAGTCTTCTGGCGATTGAGAGATTGCCTTCAGTCGCTAGTTCTCCGAATGGTCACTTGGGCTAGTTGTTTTGCTTGTTCGCTAATTTTTTGAGTATATCTTGAGTTAGGGAAAGTGATCCACGAATAAAGAAAGCCTTTGTTGCGTAATCGCTAAATGTAAACTAGGATTTCTGTAGAGTTAAGTCAACGAAGCTCGGGAAAAAATAGGATCGAATGGTCATGATATAAAGTTGATCGAGATTTGAATGTTAGCTGATGATTTTCTACTGGTGCCATGAAACTAGCCATTCCTTTCAAATTCAAATTTTTAGAGGGTTTTCAGTGATAGGAAGGACTAAAATTGAATGTTTTAGTGGCTAGGTTTGGTGAAATTGATCTCACCGACTGTTGTAGTGTGGTCTAGGATGTTCTGTGATTGATTGCAAGGGTTTTTGTATCATGGTAGAGTTGCTCGAGAAATGTTGTAGGTGGATTGTCAGATTGATTTTCATAGTATATATATGATCTTCGGTACTTTCTCAGAGATTTCTCATAATTGAAGATCACTCTTGGGTTTTCTTTCTCTAGGCTACTTGGTTTTTCCCCAAAAATGTATTAAATTCTGAGTAAATTTTGATTGGTTTGGTGGGTGAAACCCTAACCCTTTCCTCGGTCATCCGTAGCTTGTTGCATCCTAAACTTTTTGGAATTCCAAGGTGATTTATGGTATATATTGTAGTTGTTTTTACCTTTCAAGATTGTTGTTGATGGTTTATGTTGATAGTCAATGTAAAAGACTAAACAAGGAGAGCTTTGATTTTGTGTCTTGTTCCTAGCATTTGTCATCTTGGTAATGTATTGATTCTGAAAGTTAATGAAAATACACTTGAATTCCTATCTCAAAATTTTTATCATCTTCTTGTCTTGATTCTGGATTCATATATGTTAGAGTCACAAAGTGAGTCAGCATATGGTAAACAGAGAGTATTGTGAAATTATCTTGGAGTTCCTAACAAAGTTGGAATTAAAGTCTTTAGGGTGATTTCAGTGAGTCCATGGTTGAATAAGAATCTTGATGATCGGGTTTGAGAGTGAGGGGGATAATAGGAAAAGAACTTATTCTGAGTTCAATAGTACTTGATTTAGGATCCTCAGTTGATATATGTTATTGGGTGACTCTATGCCCTAGGGTAAGGCACTGATCTAATCTTTGGAAGTAGTTCATCATCATCCACCACATACATATAAATGATAAAATATTTAAGATAGTTTGTGAAGAGTATAAATATATAATGTTTAGTGATTCCTTTCAATAAGTGAATCAAGGGTACACCTGTATGCACCATAAAATGGTCGCCTAGACTTTGGGCCCCATTTATTTAATCTACCAATATCAATTCCTGAATCAATATTTGTCATACATTCAAATCAAATTTATTGATCAAATCATAAATATTTCAATTTTCCCTAAAGTTTGAATATCCCATCAATTTTTAATTAAAATAAATATATCCCTTTTTAATAAATAAAATAATATTATTTAATTGAAATTAATATTCTTTGAATGAAATAATGTTATTTAATTAAAATCCTCTTTTAATTAAATGGTTTTATTTTATTGAATTAATATTCATTTCTAAATTATATAATATTACCTTATTTAATTAAAAGAGATATTATTCTTTAAAATTAAATAAATGAAATATTCTCTCAAAAGATCTCCTGTGATGAAAAAGGAAACAAATTGAATAAAAATAAAAGAAAATAAAATGTAATTCCATTTTATTACAAACCTTCTAAAAATGATGATTGTTTCCTCTTTTTCATTTATCCCACATTGCTTCTACTTTCACATTCGAATCCAACTTTTCCTATAAAAGGAGACCTCTCATGCTCATTCAATCATCCCGAATTTTGATATCAAACTTATGCTGCAGAATTTCATAGCTTGTAATCATTTAGCATTTCAACTTGCACATTCACATTTTAGATTAATTTACATTTTAGATTAATTGCAAATCATTTTAGTTTAAATCCATTACATATAGCTTAATTTCATTTTCAATAAATTAGTTTAGCTTAGTTTGCATGGCAAATCATTTAGAATAGTTTCATTTAGATCAACTCGAATCTCTCATTCTGAGTTGTATTTGCACGGGTAAAATAGGCTGATCTAAGGGCCACATTCAAACCATGCTCTTCTCAGATAGAGAGCTATGGGTCATTTTGTGAGAACTCACTATTGAGCACTCTTGCATACAAAGACTCATAGAAGTGTGATCACACATCTGTGCACACATTTTTGGCGCCCACCGTGGGGCCTTGAAAATGGGTTTCCTTTCATTTTCATTAATTATCTAGCTCTGAGGCTAAGGGTTTCAAGGGTCCTGGTATACTCTACAGGACGTTATTTTTGGTTTCTTTTTTGCCTGCAAAAAAGAAATTTTTTTTTTTTTTGGCCTTTTTTTGTTTTTTTACAGGTTTTCAGGAAAATTTTTACAGGTTCTCTAAACAACAAAATCTTTTTTTTCTGCGAGTCCGTACTGTCTGTGTATAGATTTTCGTGCAAGAGTACAGAGATATCCGCGCGAGATTCTGCTCCTATAGTGTTTCTTCACGCGAGACTGTACAAAATTTCGCCCCTGGTTCTGTGTTTTCTCGCGCGATACTGTGTGTTTTCTCGCGTGGGACTGGCGTTTCCTCGCGCGGGACTGTTGTTTTCTCGCGCGGACCCTGTGTTTTCTCGCGCGCTCAAGGTGCTTCCTCGCGCGAGATTCTGGTGCAGTGAACTAAAATTTCTTGCTTTCTATTTTACAGTTTCATTTTCCTAACAAGTTTTCTATTTTCTGTTGCATAAAATAATTTTGTTTTCTGCAGCATAACAGTTTTCTGCAGGACGATTTGACAAAGACATAAAAAAAACATACTAATGGTGTGAATGCAGGACGTTTTTCGAAGATCATTAAAACATTGTGTTTGCTTTCCTGCTTTATTCACATAGTTTAATTAGGGCTCCGTTAAAATTTCTTGTGGATTTCGATAGTGAGTAGGAATTTTGGCTCTTCATTACATGGAGGTGATGACCATGAATGAACCTAGAATTCTAATGATCTTACTAATATGACAAATCCGTAGGGAAGCGGAGAAAGTTAGTGAATCTTTAGCATTTCTATTCGCCAGGGGATTATGCTCTTCTCTCCTTGAGAGAGAACCAGAAACCCAAAAGCGTGTGGATTTGGTGGAGTGAAACTAACTCGGTGATTAAGTTTGTCTTGTGTGTCTGGGTAAAGAAACGGGCTAGAGAAGTATGCTCTTCTCCCTTTGGGAGAATCAGAAAATCAGAAACCCGAATCTGAGCCAAGTCCTGAGTCACCTTTAGAGGGCCTGCCGGAAGTTGAACCTCCGGGAACGACCCAAGTGAGTACACACCTATTGCCGGTGATTCCACCTCACTATAATAAAGCAAGTTTTGTTGAGTCTAAAGACTCCAAAACCATAGTAACTTCCTTTTCATGACTTTGACTATCATCATGGAAAGGCTCTGTTTGTTGCACTGAGCGGCGCCGCTCCGAGCCCTGCTTGCGGGGGTGTGTGACTTTCAGGTGTTGGTGTGGCTGTGAGGCCCCAGCTCTATATCAGAGGCACTGAAGGTTATTGTGAACGGAAGCCAAGTAAAAACCTCTTAGTTAGTGGCCTACCCAGTTCATCTCCGAAAGGAGTCATAATCTTTGCACAAGGAGGGGGAAGAATCTCTCCGTATGTTTATCATACACAGATTCCCATCATAGGCATACACCTGGACGTTTGGAGGCGGTTGCGACACTGGCCCCTGCTACAAGGGTAACCTTTGAACGTACACTGTTGAGTCCTTGGAAACACCAAAAACACGGGCGCCCTCTAGGGGGTGACACGGCTGTGTGAGGTGCACGTATGCACATAAGCAATGGGGCAAAGATTTTGACTTCTCACCATTTTCTTTGGTAGGGATAACTATGTGCTTGTTTTTTTTTTTTTGAGTCTTAAACATTGTCCAAAACATCTTCAAACAAGACTCCCCTAATACTATCAAGTTGCTTTGTCCTTGATAGGTCTGTTAATGACTACTGCTTGCTTCACATGTGCTTAAAACAACTCAAAAACACCAAAATTTGCAACCCACGGACATAATCTGGTAACAGTGTCGCCTGCCTTCACCAGAACAAGCATCGCACGGCTTGCCTGAATATTATCGCCTGAGATCATTTTGTTGCATGCCCAGTTTCAGGTGTTTCATAAGCTTTTTTAACGTATTTGGTCATAAAATCAGTGACTTACCTTGCCCTAGAAGCCTGTTTTCACTCAAGTTTTCTGATTTTAGACTACTAAGGTGCAAAGCCTTTTCCAAGTGATGCCCAATCAACTCAAGCATCCCAAAGCAAAGTTACCCAAATCAAAAGTTTACCAAGAGCAAAAAGTTGCCAAAAGAAACCTCAAGAACTATCAATCCACCATCCAAGCAACCCAAGCCGAAGAGAAACAGCAAACCAGACTTGAGAACATTGCCCATAACGCAAGAATTAAACAGTTTGCTTATCGATCCCGAGTAAACCGTCATTACATCAACCTTGAGCCAGAAGATTGACTTGTCCTGTATTTAGGGTCCTTGTGTCTTTGACCTTTTTGAGATAGTAATCCTTGATCTCATAAGCAATTTTGCTTGAGATTGGCAAGTTAGGAATCGTTTATGTCAAATAGATAAATTTTTAGACTCTTTTGATAACACACTTGGAGAGTGTTAGTAGTCTCTTTGTCCACTCATTTTCATACAATCAAACTCAAATACACTTTGTGCAAAGTCATCCTCCTGATCCATACGTGCTAGGGTATTCACCCAAAAGGAATTGAGCACCTCTGTGGCAGTGTTGGTGTGCACTTATCTACAAATACTTCTTTTCACCATCTCTCTTGGACAAGAGAAAACTTTCACTATCCTAGTTTGGTATTGACGTTTCTTAGAATTGTCTATTTGCCTGAACTCTCCCTTTCATGTCAGTAACAACAAGATATCAAGTGAGCCAAGGAAAGCGACCCCAGATAGTCTTCAACCAACTACCCCCAGTTCAAACTCGTCAAAAGAGAAAGGAAAAGGAACCAATAGTGATTCCTTTCAATAAGTGAATCAAGGGTACACCCACCTGAGCATATAAGCTCAAAGTGTAGGAGGATCTATCTGATCCTTGTTAATTGGCCCTTTTCCTTGCAGACATTGGAGTGGTGATAGAGTTAGTGACATAAGATTTGTCAAATCATAGTGTAAACCTGCAAGTAGAAAGAAAAGCTAACCAACAAAATGGTGACTCTACTGGGGAGAGTCTAGAGATAAAAGTTTTTAAGTGAACTCTTGTTTTTCCTATGATATTCGGTTAAAAATTTCCCACTTTTCTAGGTGGCGACTCAAAAGGTTAGAACCAGTGCTATAGACTATATATCATGGAAGAAAGAAGGAATACTAGGTCCTTTGTCAAGAAAAATGTGGAGGTTACTTTGGAACAATTTCCTAGATAGGAGAAGAAGAGTTGGATCAGAAGAAATGGAGAGTCTACTAGTGCTCCCATGAGAGAACAAAGAAATACTAGAAATAGAGCACCACTTGCATCCTCCAATGAGGAAGATTCACAACACAAGAGTTCTAGATCAGATAGTGGCCACTCTAAAGATAAGTTTTATGATACCCCAGAGGCAGTATTTCAAGACATGGGTTCATTGCCTGCAGGTCAAGATGAACAAGCTAGAGAAAGGGGTTTTGGTCCAAATTTAGATCCTGATGAGGATATGATCAGAAGGCAACCCATGAGACTGAGGCAAGTCCATTTCTCATATCAAAGTCTCATTGATATGGATGTTTCATCAAGTTTTGATGATATTATGGTAGATCCAGATGATTTAAGTGCACTAAGGTTACAGTTGGCAGAGCAAGATGCCATACATAAGATGTTACAAAAGGAGAGAGAAGCTGAAAAGGTGAATGCTCTAATGGAAAGAGAGTCTCTCCTTAGAAAGATTAATGAATTGAAGGAGAGAAACAAGATGCTTGTTTCTACTCCTAAGACTTTGCAACATGATGTTTTTGGTGATCTTGATGCTTTGAGGAGTGAGTAGAAATGCTTGCTAGAAGATCATGAGTTTGATAAAGAGGGCCCTATGATTCGACAGGTTCAAAGTTATGCTTCCCTCCCTAAAGATAAAGATGGGCATGAGATCACTAGACCTATTGTTGCTACTGGTGAAAAAGGAAAGCAAAATATGGTGGGACATCAAACAAGCAAATTATTGACAATACCAGGGGTCCCACCACCCAATTCAAATAAGGACATAGAGATTGAAAGAAGAAGAAAGGAAGATGAGGACCTTGCAAGAGAATTAGAGAGGGCTGAAATTGAAGCCTCCATTGCAGAAAAGAGAAGAAAGATCCAATTCTTGAAGGCTTCATCTGCCAATGCTCTTGGCCCATCTGCTGATGAACTAGGTATGCCATCTATGATTACTACTGTTCCACTTAGTAATGCTACTAGTTCAATTCCTTCTTCATTTGCTAAGATAAATGTTGATCGTAGACAATAGTCAAATGTGAAATTAGATGGAAATATAAATGTAAACTTTGATCCTAGGGTCAACACTAGTTCAATTTTTCAAAGAAGACCTATGCAATTAGAAGGCTATAGGCAAATTAGTTTTGATGGAATTCCTAGCTACCCGAATGCTTTTCCAACTGATATAAGAGATAAGGTACCTAAGTTTGCTGGTAACAATGTCATTAGTTGTGAGGAACATCTTAGGTTATTTGTTGATATGCTAAATGATTATGAGGTAGAGTATGAGGATGTAGTCATGAAATTATTTGTTCAATCTTTGGTGGAGGATGCTAGAGATTGGTTTAAGAGACTCCCTAACCATTGTATTGACACTTGGGATTCTTTTGAGAGATGTTTCAAAGAATAGTATGGTGACAGGCCTAATGCTAGTTTCATGTTGAATGAGTTCAACACTATAAGGAAAAATTAGAATGAATTTGCAGCTGAGTTCAATATGAGATTTTAGAACGGTATGCATAAGTTGTTTCAAGTTATGTGGTTAGATGACAATGTTTGTTTAACCACATACTTCAATGCCTTTGATGGAAAGATGGGATATTTGTTGAGGGAAAACAAACCAAGAACTCTTAGAGATGCTTTTAGGATTGTTGTCAATATTGAAAACAATATGAAGATATCAGGAAAATTGGGTGGAAAGAGAGATGATCCAAAGTTGTTTGGAGATAAGAAATATAAAAGGGATAATGAAAGAAATGTTGGAAACAAGAAACAAGAGGAAGACAAATTGGATAAGGTTTTGAATGCATTGAAGGATTTAAAAGCATTTGCTAATAGGATTAACAATGCTCCTACCAATGAAAACCCTCAATTCAACAATAATTTCAATAGGTAGAATGGATTGTAGAATTATCCCTACAACACCCAATGGAATGATGGCAAGCCTATTGTCCCTACTACAAGAGGAAATAATGATATAATTGTCCCTGATCCTTTACAAAGATCCTCTATAAATGTTGTAGAAGATACACCATGGTGTGTAGCATGCTAGTCCCCTCATTCTGTAGAACATTGTGTGGTTGCACAATCCATGTCGGCATACCAAAATGATAGTAATGAGGAGTTAGATCAAGAAGAAACTCATGATGATATTGGGTGCAACATGACAGCTTCATATTTAGGATATGAATATGATTCTAATTTCGATGAAGATGCAGATGTGTGTTTGAAAAGACACAATAGGGCACTTTTCCATTAGGAGGTTATTTATGATGATGATGTTGATGAAAAGACATGTAACATGATTTCTTCCTCAGAGCCAGTAAATTTGAGCAGACCTTCAAAGGAAGAAATGGATAGGATTACTATAGAAATGATTTCCCAAGTGCAAACTAGAGGCATGGTGGCAAGGGATGCAAATGCAAAAGCTATAGGAATGTTTATAAAGAACACCGACTCTAGAGAACCTAGTGGGAATAAGTCAAAATATGATCATATGGCAAGATCCAAAAATGTAAAAGGTAAGAAATGGGAGCCTGGGGGAGTTGGAGTTGAAAAAAATTCTAATGAAATAGAAAAGACAATTAACACAATGGCTAAAGATGAAAAGATGAAGGCCACTACTACAACTAACATATCAGATAAACAAAAGGACAATAAAGCAATGCAGATTGAGATTCCTCCCTCTGCTCCTATTGATATGTTGGCTGTATTATCTCAGATAACTGTCAAGGTTCCATTGTCAAAATTGTTGAGGATCCTTGAACATAAAGATAGGACTATTGCAAGGGTAGATAATGTTCATAATAATGATGTTGCATGCAATGACCCTCAGGATAAGGTTTTGAAAGAAGTGGAGATCCAAGGATTGGTATCTCACATGCCACCTATATACTTGGATAAGTTTGTCAATGCTAGCCTTGAAAACATAGACCCATTCTTTTTGAGTATCATTGTGAATGGGATGAAATTAAGAAATTCTATGATTGATTCTAGTGCTTCCAATACTATCATGCCTTTTAAGATCATGGAAAAGTTAGGTCTCAAAGTTGATACAGATCAGGGCAGATGTTGTGCAATGGATCAGAGGGAAGTACCAGTCATTGGAACTATAAATGCAATGCTATACAGATTGGCAGCTTATCCAGAGAAAGAATTGACTATGAGTGTCTTGGTTGTAGACATTCCACCTCATTATGGTATGCTGTTATCTAGGAAATGGAGTGCTTCCATGGGTGGGTGTTTGTAGTGTGATCTCTCTTCTGCAACCTTCAAGATTGATGATCAGTTTGTTAAGATTGAAAGAGAACCAAGGGTAACCTATATGATTGAAAAGGATGTTGATAATGAGGTTACCTACTTTGTAGATAATGATGTCAATAATTTTAGAGCTGAGGTCACTATACTTGAAAAGGAGCCTGTGCTGCCATATATTGCTGAAGAGATAGGTTCTAGGTCTGTGAAGGGTGATTTGTGGGTGATGTACTTTAATGGTGCTAGCTACAAAGATGGAGCAGGAGTAGGTATTTTACTCATTTCTCCTAATGGGAGCACCTACAAGTTTTTTTTCACATTGAATTTCTTTTGTACCAATAATATAGTAGAGTATGAAGCATTATTGCTAGGACTGAGATTGGCACAAAAGCATGCAATTAAATGTATAAAGGTTATTGGGGATTCTGAATTAATGGTGTCCCAAATAAGATCAGTATATGCTTCCAAGAACAAAATGTTGAAAAAATATAGAAATGTTGTTTGGGATTTAATTTAGTGTTTTGATGCCTTCAATATTGAATGGAAGGATAGAAGTAATAACAAGATGGCTGATTTGTTAGCCAATATTGCAATCAATCCTAGTGATATTACTTTTGCTGGCCTCTCCAAAGTTGAAATTCAGACTAGGCCTAGTATACCAGATAATGTTGAGAATTGGCAAGTTTTTGAAGATGACCAAGATATCTTGAGATTTTTGAATTGGGAAGATTGATATCATGGTCAGGAGTTAGATTGTTCAGCTTTGGTTGAGATTGTAGAAGGAAAAGAGGTTGTTTTTGGTAATGAGGTCATTTAGCTTAGAACTAACAAGGTTCCTAAGGGACTTGTTGTTTTAAAAACTGTATTTGATAATCAAGATAGAGTTCAAAAGGATAGTAAAAGGGAAGGTCATCTGAATTTAGAAGAGATAAATCTTGGAACACAAGAAGCACCTAAGAGGGTTTACATTGGCAGGGACATGTCTCACAATGTAAGAAAATCTTTGATTGAATTATTAAGAAAATTCAGGCATGTTTTTGCATGGTCATATGATGACCTAAAGGTTTATAGAGAAGACTTGTTCCAACATGTTATTCCTTTGAAAGAAGATGCCAAACCCTTTAGGCAAAAATAGAGGCCAATAAATCCTACTTTGGCACCTAAAATGAAAGAAGAATTAATGAAGCTAAGAGATGCTGGAATTATCAAGCCTATTAGGCATTCTTCTTAGGTGTAAAATTTGGTTCCAGTCAGGAAGAATAATGGTGACATCAGACTTTGTGTGGATTTCAGAAAGTTGAACATCAGCTCATTAAAGGATAACTATTGTCTGCCCAATATGGAAGCTATGATCTAGAGAGTGACCAGATCTGAATTAATGTCTATGATGGATGGTTTCTCTAGTTATAATCAAGTGATTATGAAAGAATCATAACAATTTAAGACAACTTTCACTACACCATGGGGGACATATGTTTATGTGAGAATGCCTTTTGGTCTCACAAATGCTAGTGCAACTTTTCAGAGGGCAATGTATGTTGCCTTTTTAGATTTTATAAATGATTTCCTTTTTGTTTATCAAGATGATTTAACTACCTATTCCAAGAAGGAAGAAGACCATTGTACTCATCTAGAAAAGATATTTATGAGGGCTTTGGAATATGGCATTTCATTAAATCCAAGGAAATGTGCATTTGGTGTCATTAAGGGTAAATTTCTTGGCCATTTGGTTGGAAAGAAAAGAGTTATAATTGATCCAGACAGGGTGGTAGCTATTGAAAAGATTCAAAGACCAAAAAATTTCAAAGGAATTTAGTCTTTCTTTGGTCAGGTGAATTTCTTGAGAAGATTTGTTACAAACTTTGCTGACGTTACTAGGCCAATATCCAAGATGTTGAAGAAAGGATCTGAGATCAAATGGGAAGGTGAACTTGATAAAGCTTTCAATAATATCAAGAAGGATATAAAGGATGCACTTGTGCTTAAGGCACCTGATTACAATGTCCCAATGCATGTCTTTTCCTTTGCATCTTTCCACACTATTGCTGCAGTTTTATTGCAGAAAAATAATGAAGGTTATGAGCAGCCTATTGCATTTTTTAGTAAATCTTTGCAGGCTGCTGAATTGAAGTATGATATCAATAAAAAATAGGCTTATGCACCGGTGAAGGCTGTCAAGGCTTTTAGGTGTTATCTGATGGGAGCAATTGTGATTGCTTTTGTACCTAGTGCTGCAGTAAAAGATATTTTTTCACAGTAGGAGATGTCTGGAAGGAGATGTAGATGGATAAATAGAATTCAAGAATTCAATATTGATATCCAGATTACCAAATTGGTTAGAGGACAAGAATTGGAAAAATTGATGGCTCAATCCAATCTTGATGCAAATCAGATAAACCAGATTAAGATTGATTACACTTGTGACATGGATGAGTGTATCTAGTATCAAAATGTTATATTTTAATTAAGGAACATGAAATGCCCAGTAGGGATGGATGATAATAAGAAAAGGACTTTGAAGTTACAAGCCATCAAGTATGTGATTGTAAAATGCAAGTTATACAGAAAAAATTTAGATTGCATACTTTTGAAATGTGTTGATGAAAGTCAGGCTAACAAGTTGTTGAAAGAAATGCATGAGGGAGTTTGTGGGGGACATTATATGGGTAAAACTACTGCTCAAAAAATCTTGAGAGAAAGATTCTGGTGGCCCACAATCTTCAAGGATGCAGGACAGTTGGTAAGGAGGTGTGATGCTTGTCAAAGATTCTCTGGTAAGCTTAAATTTTTAGGTAATGTACCTTTGAGGCTAGTTGAAATGTAGGCTCCTTTCCAACAATGGGGAATAGATTTCATAGGATAAATACTAAACAAGTCTAGTGGAGGACACTCTTGGATATTAGTTGCCACCGATTACTTTACAAAGTGTGTTGAAGCTATCCCCATAAGAAATTCAACTAGTAAGGTGGTAACTGATTTCTTGGTTAATAATATTGTCACAAGGGTTGGTTGTCTTGAGAGGATTGTCAGTGATAATGCAATGTGTTTCAGGTCTATTGAATATAAAGAATTATGTCGAGGTCTAGGAATCCAGATGTCATACTCCTCACCTTATCATCCATAGGGAAATGGATAGGCAGAATCATCTAATAAGAGTTTAATGAAAATCCTCAAGAGGGTCCTTGATAAGAATAAAAGAGCATGGAGTTCAAAGTTTCCATTAGCTATATGGGCTGACAGGGTAACTATGAAGAAGGCAATTGGTTGTGCACCTTTTGACTTAGTGTATGGGATACATGCAAGGATGCCTCATAACAACTTATTGGAAATGTATAGGTTTATTCAGTTGTATGATGATGATATAGATGATGAAATGCAGTTGAGAATTGAAGACCTCATCAGACTGGATGAAACTAGGAGAGAATCAGTTGCAAAAAATGCCAAGTTGCAATTGTAGGTCAAAAATTTGTATGACAAAAGGATTGTTGATAAGAAGTTTGAGCTTGGTGACCTGGTACTAATTTGGAATGCTAGATTGGAGGATAAGGGGAAACATGGAAAATTTGATCCAATCTAGCTAGGGCCATATCTAATTCATGAAAAATGGGGCTAGGATTCTTATATTGTAAAGGAACTAAATGGTGATCTTCAGGAGTTGCCAATTCATGGATAATTCTTGAAGAAATACTTCAATTGAAGGTATTTTATTTCCATGAACAGTAGTGAGGTCTGTAAATGTTGTACATTCTATATAGTGGTGTGCCTGTTCCATGTTTCTTTTGTCTTAGCTTGTAAGGTTTTGTCCTTTGCTCTCTATTGTTCAAGGTTTTTGTCTAGTTGGTGGTTTGCTTCACCCAGTAATTCTACATTCTTGCATAGGCACAGGTTGCCCATCATCCCCAGACAAAGCCACTATTAGCACCTAAAATATTTTTCCATGGCTTTACCAATTTTTCCCTGGTCTCTGCTATGTTTTTCCTTGCTCCTGGCTCAAACCCTAGGTCAAAAATTTCAAATTTCTAGCCGCTGAATGGAAAAACCCTAGTTGGTCCCAATCGCGTTCTAATTCTTCATTACCTTTTTTAGGCCACTTAAGTTCCCCTTTGTGCACGTGACTATTTCCTTTGTGTGTTCGCTGAATCACTCAATGAGGTCTCATGTTTATTTTCTATTCAGCAACTTAGCGAGTGTTGCAGGCCTTTGTCATGTTTTCCAGTTAGTCGCCTGTTCTCTGAATCCCCAAGTAGTTAGGAAATTTATTTGGCGAATGGGCGAATGTTGTGTTTGCATGTTATCCATGTCTTGGTGATTAGTGGCTTAACATTTGGCGACTTGGCGTGGCGGTTATTTTTCCTTGCAGTCGCGTATTTGCTAAGTCCTCCGATGGTTAGCATTTACATTCAGGGAATGAGAAAATAAAGTTAGTCACGTAGTCTCTCATTTCCTAGTGGTCCTTTTGTTAACATCACCCAACTTGGCAAACAAAGGCTTGTTTCCTTCAATTACGTGTTCACCAGATGACTAGGAATTAAATCTTTGCCAGAGTTAAATAAAAAAAGGATTATTGTGGGTCCATTGCCAGTTGTGCACAGATGGAGGCTTTTCATTGGTTGGCATATTAATGAAGGGGATGGTGTCAGTGGGCCCGAGGCTTTCGGTCTTTTGAGAAAGTTAAAGTACGGTGGGATCTTGTGGTTGTTGTTGCACCACAAGGATAAGATGCAAGCCTTTTAGGATCGCACTTTAGTGATGACCATTGATTTTGCTTGGTATTAGAGGTCTAGGATTTGGTGGCTCCGATAAGTCTTCCTTTGTTCACATATTCTCATAGTAAAATGGTGATGCTCCAAATGTTTTAGCGAACTAGTGAATAGAGTGGTCACTAAATCTCTAAATAATCTGGCAGTGCCTTAAGTTATCTGGCGATTGGGAGATTCCCTTCAGTCGCTATTTCTCCAAATGGTCACTTGGGTTAGTTATTTTTCTTGTTCACTGATTCGTTGAGTATAGCTTGAGTTAGGGAAAGTGATCCATGAATAAAGAAAGCCTTTGTCATGTAATCACTAAATGTAAACTAGGATTTCTGTAGAGTTAAGTCAACGAAGCCCGGGAAAAAATAGGATTGAATGGTCGTGATATAAAGTTGATCGAGATTTGAATGCTGGCCGTCGATTTGCTACTAGTGCCATGAAACTAGCCGTTCCTTTCAAATTCAAATTTTTAGAGGGTTTTCAGTGATAGGAAGGACTAAAATTGAATGTTTTAGCGGCTGGGTTTGGTGAAATTGATCTTGCTAACTATTGCAGTGTGGTCCAGGATGTTCTGTGATTGATTGCAGGGGTTTTTGTACCGTGGAAAAGTTTCTCGAGACATGTTGCAGGTGGATAGTCAGATTGATTTGCATAGTATATACAGGATCTTTGGTACTTTCTCAGAGATTTCTCATAATTGAAGATCACTCTTGGGTCTACTTTCTCTAGGCTACTTGGTTTTTCCCTAAAAATGTATTAAATTCTGAGTAAATTTTGATTGGTTTGGTGGGTGAAACCCTAACCCTTGCCTCAGTCATCCGTAGCTTGTTGCATCCTAAATTTTTTGGGATTCCAAGGTGACTGATGGTATATATTGTAGTTTTTTTTACCTTTCAAGGTTTTTGTTGATGGTTTATGTTGATAGTCAATGTAAAAGACTGAACAAGGAGAGCTTTGATTTTGTGTCCTGTTCCTAGCATTTGTCACCTTGGTAATGTATTGATTCTAAAAGTTAATGAAAATAAACTTGAATTCATGTCTCAAACTTTTTATTGTCTTCTTGTCTTGATTCTGGATTGATATATGTTAGAGTCACAAAGTGAGTCAGCATATGGTAAACAAAGAGTATTGTGAAATTATATTGGAGTTCCTAACAAAGTTGGAATTAAAGTCTTTAGGGTGATTTCAGTGAGTCCATGGTTGAATAAGAATCTTGATGATTAGGTTTGAGAGTGAGGGGGATAATAGGCAAAGCACTTATTCTGAGTTTAGGAGTCTTTGATTTAGGATCCTTAGTTGATATATGTTATTGGGTGACTCTATGCCCTAGGGTAAGGCATTGATCTAATCTCTGGAAGTAGTTCATCATCATCCACCACATACATATAAATGATAAAATCTTTAAGACAGTTTGTGAAGAGTATAAATATATAATGTTTAGTGATTCCTTTCAAGAAGTGAAACAAGGGTACACCTGCCTAAGCATATAAGCTCAAATTGTAGGAGTATCTATCTGATCCTTGTTAATTGGCCCATTTCCTTGCAGACTTTGGAGTGGTGATAGAGTTAGTGACATAAGATTTGTCAAATCATAGTGTAAACCTGCAAGTAGAAAGAAAAGATAACCAACACCTTGTTTTAAGGCAAGAAGCATAAACTGCACACTAGCTCTTGAACAGTCTATCCAGAGGCTCTTGAACAGAAACAAAGAATGTAGGCCCTTCTATTTCTTACCACAAGTCTATCAAAGAAGAATGTAGGGAATCATTCACCGTGCCTTAAAGTGGACCCAGAATGGCCCTATCAACTTCATTTTCAAGCGTCCAAGACTACAATGTCACATTTTATATTCCTCTTTCCATGCCTCTCAATACCATTTCAAAGTTGTAGAAGTAGTTGAGCTAATAGATTACATACTGGTAAAAACTTTTGATGAGTTGGAAGGAGGCAAAGAAGCACAAATGGGTCTCAGCATTAATGGATGCCCTGCTCTAGCAATAGGCCCTGTGTATCTTCCAAATTTCTTGGAGGGTAGGAATTCCATGTAAAACATGTAGGGTATGTGCAAGATCATGAGGGGCCAAACTATGCCCTTAAGTGGCAATGAAAAATCAGCAAATCAGGGTTACTCAACTTGATGTGAAAATTTCAACTAGCTATGAACCTAATATCAAAAAGTTGTAAGAATAGAATCTATGGAAAATTGAATTTAGTTTCTAAACTACTAGGCCTTTTTTGAGAAAAAGTTAGTATGATTGGTGAAAAGTATAGATTTCAATGCAACAGTACAAAAATTTCAGGAAAAAAATAAGAAGTAGGTGTATGTCTGACCACCTTAATCATAATCAAATGATAATATTTTATTATAAGATTTTATATATAAGTATTAGACTCATGCCCGAATGTGACACATATTTTTTTGTAATTTTATTCCAAAAAAATAATTAATTATGAATTTTTTGCTACAACATTTTCAGAATTAAAAAACTCCCGTGTCTGACCACCTTAACTCATTCAAAACTTTACAAAATTCAAAATTTTATTTTTTTTCATTATATTAGGTGAAGCATAGAATGTGACGCATTTTTTTGATTTCAAAAATGTTAGACCATCTAAAAGTTATAGTCATTTTTCAATCAGTATATAAATCAACAATTTAGAGGTAGCTCAATTAGAAAATAACTAATAATTACTTACCGAATTCAAAATTTGATAGCAATTATATCGATAGAAAGTTGATAATCTCCTTAAGATACCCTTTTCATTTTATCAAATTCGAGTGAAAAAAAAGTTGTCATCTACATTGTCAAAGTTTTGAACTGACATCGCCACTTTTTGGCCCCTCATGATCTTGCACATACCCTGAAGGAAGAAGATAAAAGCTACCTCCAGTGGTTGTATTCCTAGGCAAATCAATCTGTGTTATATGTTTCCTTTGGTAGCATTGTTGTAAAATCTAAAAAGAAATTGCATGAACTGTCACTTGGACTAGAGGCTTACAGATACCCCTTCTTGAGGGTTTTGAGATAAGATATGGCACAAGGTGAACCCATAGATTTACCAGATGGATTCATTGATCGAACCAAGGATCATGCCTTGATTGTTAGTTGGACAAATCAATTGGAGGTAAGGATTATTTATGTGTTTTTATTGTCTGTGCATTAAGATATTAAATAGAGGTATTTTCTATAATAAAGGTACATCTAGTTTTTATGATTTAAAGCATGTCATATTTCAATCCTTGTAGCTATAATACTAACATTTAACAATTTATAGTAGCTCAAAAATAACCACTACGTTCTTTTATGATATAAA
This sequence comes from Chamaecyparis obtusa, assembly GCA_027943335.1. Lineage (NCBI taxonomy): Eukaryota > Viridiplantae > Streptophyta > Pinopsida > Cupressales > Cupressaceae > Chamaecyparis > Chamaecyparis obtusa. Next base: position 334,006 of record BSBK01009714.1, read on the forward strand.
TGTACTTACATTTTTTATTGCTATCATTTAAAAAAAAAATCATTACATCACTACTATTTTATCTTGCAATTTCTTTCTAATTTGAACTAGTTTCATAATCTTACTCCATTGTAATGAGAATGGTGGCTCTGCACTATAAATGTATAATTTGACATTAAATAAGATAAGATTATATAACAAGATAAATCCTTAAACCCAAACCAACACCTTGATGGTTCATTTGGAATGGTTCTATTCATTTATCCCTTTACAAGAATTAGAAACATTATAGTTAACCTACCAAATATAAAAAAAAAATCATCCATACAATTGGAATGACTTTTTCAACCTTAACTACTAATTGAACTTGTGATTTTATTTCAATCACACACAATAGTATGATATTCCATACATTCGAATCAAAATGTTAATTATGTGCCATCAATGTACTAATATACACTCTAAAACTGTATAGTGACCATTTCATATTCCAATCACATGTACCCATAGAGTGATTGGTTCAAGCATGGATCAAGTATTCAGAATGTGATTGGATAGGAAAATGGGGGTGGTTGCAACCTTAATGTAAACATCTTCCCCTTTTCCTAGTTCACTAACACCTTTAATCTAGAAAGAAGATTGTCAACATTGTATCTCATACTACAAAAGATTTAAAGGTCGATTACTTTTTCTAAGATCAATGGTGTAGTTTAAACTATTCTTGCATGATTAAGACTAAGATGTATAAAAGGATAAGTGCACAAGTGCGTAGGCCAAAAATATTGTGTGTTTTTGACCCTACGTTATTTTTAGAAAAATAGAAAATAAATATTAATAAATATCACAAAAATTTAAAAAATAAAATAGAAGAAATCTAAATTTAAAAAATTAGTATCGTTAGAAATATAAATTTAAAAATAATCTGAAATGGCTTAATTTCATATATCTTATCAATCAAATCAGATTGTTCAACTGACAAATTGCAGTTTGTTCCCGCTAACACACTCCAGGCATGCTCCTCCGTTTTCTCCATTATACTCCGTTTAGAATGGATTTTGATGTATTGCCATGTATGATATGTATGCATAATATGTTTTTATGTGTACGAAGGTGCATTCTTTTGAGAGGATAGCCACATCCTATTATTAATGGCAAACAACATTCATTCATTATTGAGACACTAAAATATGATGACAAGTGATTAAATATTATGATTTGAAACAAAAATGTCAATATCCTAAGTAAACTCAGTAATTAAGCATAAGGAGAAAAAAATGATTAATAAATAATAGTTTTTACACTAACAATGTTAGTTTTAAATTTGGAGTCCCATCAAAACCTGATTTTACCTTAATAAAAAAAAAATGTCAATATCCTAAATAAGCTTAACTATTAAGCATGAGGGAGAAAAATATTAGAAAATCAAATATTATAACAAGTGATTGAATTTTATGACTTGATTAAAAAATGTCAATATTTTAAATAAACTTAATTATTAAGCATTAAGAGAAAAATAACAATTGATTAGTAAACAACTATTTTTACAATAACAATGTCAATATCCTAAAAAGCTTAACTATTGAGCATGAAGAGAAAAGGAAAAAAGATTAGAAAATTAAAGATTATGACAAATAATTGAGTCTTATGACTTGAATTAAAAATGTCAATATCTTAAATAAACTTAATTATTAAGCGCCAGGGAGAAAAAAATAGCAAACAACCATTTTCACATAAACAACTCCAATTAAAAACAAATCCCATTGGGAAGAAAATAATTTTGAAGACTCTCCAACAAGTACATAATTTGTCCTACACAACTTGATTAAATAATAATAATTTAGTCCTAACTTGTCCTACTAGAGTTTTTAATTATACATAAGATATTCAATCCACTATCAAAGTATACATACTTATTTGAAATTTCATATATGTTCAAATAAAATTTATTAAAACTATATCTTTAAAGCTTGTTGTAATTTTGAGACTCAATTGATATGTTTTGGATATATTTTTATTGGAACATCTTATTAATATAAGAATAATATTATTTATTAATTTAATGTTACTAATTTTATCATTAGAAATATAAATAATTAAAATTATCAATGATATGATCTAAAAAAGAACTTGTGAAGAATAATAGAACTTGTGAAGATTAATATGATCTTCCTTTTTGTTAAAGTTTTTTCCATTGCACATAATGAGTTCCACCAAATCAATCAAATATTGAGATTTTTCTTAGATTTCACATTAGTATGATGGTACTTTTAATAAAAATAAATTATTAGCTAGTTTTTATAAATAGATTTTTCAAAAACTAATCATTAATGAGCTTGGGTTTATTAGTTTTTGTGTATATTTGATTTATATTTTTTTCTTTTTTTTATGAATTTGATTTATAATTCTATTATAAGGATTTAGCCTTTTATTCTCTGTGTTGAATATGGATTAAAATGACAGTCTTATGTGATGTATTTGAATTCATTAATTGGGTATATTATTAGTTTCTACTTGGGCTTTTGGAACTCGGCTGTTTTAATTGTAGCTAATAAAATGGTTTCCAATTTGTAAAAAAATATTATTTATCAACTGTAAAGCATATGCCAGCCTCCACAAGTCATTCTTCCAATTATCTAATATCTATTTCAAATATGTACAAAATATGAACAAAAGATAACCTCGCTCCCATCTAGCATTTCTACCGCATGCCTATTGTACACTAAGATGCGATTGCTAGTGTATACAAATAAATGTATCTTCATAGAATTAAGGTTAATCAATGACAAATAAATGAAATAAGAACTAAATACAACCACAATTGAGAAAATATTTCACAATATCAAAGACTAATTGAGCATCCTATGGCTCTCTAATTAGAATGAATAATGAAGCTCTCAACAAGCTCACTAATGACAGTTCTAATATGAGAATGATGATGATAAGACAATGCTAATGCTAAAGCTCACAATTATCAATATGAAATACTAAAATTTCTCTCAAAATTCTTTCTAAATTCAAATTGCAAGAGGTTTGATGCAATTCTTAGATAGGTGGTTGATGAATTATGAAGGATTTTAGCCTTCCTTTTATAGATTTTCTCAATGTGAGGGGGTGTGGTTGCAATTGATCATGATTGAGTTGGGGTTAAGGCTTTGGTTCCACCCTTTGAAGACAAAGCAAAGTTTGTGTCCTCAAAGCTTAGGACAAGTAGACAAGATGGATGGCTGAGATTCTCTTTCATTTTGAGTGATTGAGATTCAATTTGACTTGATCCATGTGAGTGTCTTTCCTCCAATTTCATTGGTTGATTGGTTTTCCTCTCTTTTTGGGTTGTTGAGAGTAATTGATTTTAATTCATTGATTTAATTGATTTATTTTAGCTATGTACCCCTTGAATGGGTTGAATTAATTTAATCCAAGACTATACAATTAATTAAATTAATTGTATTTTGATTTGATTGCACTTGATTAAAATGTTCTCAATTTTGATTGGTCTTGATTTAGAATTTGATTTTTGTTTTGATTGGCTAATTATGCATTGTGATTCCATTGATTCAATTATGTCCTTGATTTGCTTTGAATTGTCGTTAAATTGTCTTTGTCCATTTTTAGGTGATTACAAATGCCCCTCTTTGAGTTGATGTGTGAAGCATGTCGATTCAAAGAATACTTTATTCTTGCTTGATTGATAGGTCCTGATTCGATGATGGTCGATCTCTGATGTTCGTTCTTAATGTATTTCAATGGTTGATCCTTTGATTTTTGATGTGAAATTTATGCCAATATGATTGATATGACACTCTTCCAATCGATGTGGTCTTGTGATGATCGTTCTTGATATGATGATTGATTTAATGATCGGTCCTGATGTGATTCCCGATTTGATGCTTTGATATGATGCCCCTTTTGTTTTTTATTAAGAAAAATTTTCCGATAAAAGATTTCCCTTTGAATTTTCTGATCAGTCATTGATCTCGTTTGAAGTTATTGATGTTGTTGATCTAATAATGTGATGGTATGCCCCCTCAGAAATGAAACATATGTTTGTTTTTAATTTAATAGATTGATTGATATGTTTTCATTTCTGAAAAACACTTTTGATATGCCCCACTTCATAAATTGCCTCTCTTAACTGGGATAGATTAATATAGGTCAGAGTTCAATTTTCACCCTAGAATTAGGTCAAATTAGCATAAATAGGTTGAAAAACCTAATTTTACTATTCATTTTTACTTTCTTCTTCAGTGATTTTGCTCTGGTCCCCTACTATTTTTCATGATGGTTGTGCCTATTCGGGAGCATCGATTCGAGCGGTGTCAGAGATATGCTAGACCACCTGACTATGGAGCTCCGGTAAGTGGTTTTCAACCTTTGATAGTGCATTTATTATACCTTAAGTAGCATTTATTGCATTTTCCAATTTCAGTGATGCTTTGAATTATTTCATTCACGCATATGAGAATTTTAATGTTGCTTAGCATTTTTAAATGTTGCATCCACAATTTTTAATGTTGCTTAAGATAATTTTAGTGTCACTTAACACCTTTTCATTGTTGCTTACAATTAATTTGATCATGCATATACCTAGGTAAAAAATTGAGTTTACCATTTACTCACGCATTGAAAACCCTAGCTCTTTTTGATGTCGCCTGTCAAAAATTTGTTGTCGCCTAGCTTAAAAGAGTGTCGCCTGTGAACTTTTGTCGCGTAACAGGAAAATAATGTCGCCTGTCAACATTTTTTGTGTCACGTAAGATAAATGTCACCTACGATGATGAAAATCATGCTAACAACATGTTGCGCAAAATTTTTAGTTGTACTTGACTATTTTTTATCTAAATTTTAGTACGTCCTGTTGATTGATTGAATAATATGAGTAGGTCAGTTATGTTTGATCAAAACAATTGATTAGAATAGCAGTATAGGAATACCAATGAATTTTAGTTATCAATCTGTTATGATAGGATGATGATTTAATAGTTTACCCTCAAGATCTAGAGATGTAAACCAATGATTTTCCCTCTTCAAGATAAAGAGTTAGGAGTTTTTGATGTACTCATGATGAGCAAATAGATTGTGTAATAAATTTGATCGACTTTAGATGTTCCTTGGTATATTATGCTGATATGATTCTCTCATTTTTGTCAAACAGGCTGACGAGCTTGTATTATATATCCGTTCAATTCCATCCTGGGTTATTGACCTTGGGTAGACATTGACTGCTACTGAGTTGCGTGTGGTAGAGTTATGTGGTCTGAGCTTTCTTCTTAATCTTCCCTAGTTCTAGCTGAACCATGGTTTGATGACAGCTGTGGCAGAGCATTGGCACTCTGACCACAATACTTTCCATCTCCCTCATGGTGAGATGATGATTACTCCAGAGGACGTATATCATTTGTTACAGATTCCTTGTCGAGGAGATCTTGTATATTATGATTATGTGTATGATTCGACTATCTACTAGTGAGTGTTCAGAGACAACTATATTGATGATGATATGATCACCTAGCCATAGTTTGCTTCATTTCCTATATTGCTAGCAATTCTTGGTGCCTTGATTGGTGGACTAATTCTTCCAGATCGATGAGGTCGTGGCTTCTTTGTGGGTTGGGGCAAGATTTTGGAGGATCTACTAGCACATCCATGACATTTTGATTGGGGTTCTTGTGTGCTAGCCTAGCTATATCGTGATCTTCATGAGGTTGTGTACAGAGGGAGTTCTTCGTTATCCGCTGGTGCTATCATTCTACAGTTATGGATTTGGTAGCATCTTCCCATTACTAGGCCTATTTTTGATAGGAGACAACCTCACGGACATCCTTATGCTTATCTGTATACTGGGATGGTGATTCAACATCATTTGGGTGACCTAGATTATTGGAGATGTCAAATAGATGATCTAGATGTTGTGACATAGCACCCCTATCTTGGTTGTGAGGGTTGGTGGGAGGATGATGATGAGTTACCATATATGTTCTGTCCACGTTGGATGATTGGTAGGTCAGATACTATTATTGAGCGATTCTATTTTGGTCAGGTCTCCAGACAGTATGGTAGGATTCAGGAGATGCCTTTGGGCAATGCCTTATATGCTCGACTACAGGCCGAGAGATCTCTATGGGGTCCATGTATTGGTTATCAGTTTGTTGTGAGTCAGATTGTCGGGATGCCTTTCTATAGATAGGAGATGTTACCAGGGATAGCTGACGCTGGGATGTCCCATGAGTATTGAGACTGGTGGTCTCGAAACAGGTTCATTCATTTCATAGATCCAGCGGAGCCTATGCCTGCTCGCCGTGGTGGTGATGGTGATGATGGGCATGGGGGTGGTAGACATCAGAGATGTCAAGGACATAGAGGTCCTCAAGGTGCAGCAGGTAGAGGCCATGTGAGAGATGTAAAAATTTGAGATAGGGCCAGAGATAGATAGGTAGATGCAGTCCCTGCAATTCATCTTCAAGCCGCAGTGAGATAGGATCAAGTACATCACCAGCAAAGAGCACAGAGACAGGCTCATGTTGATGCTGCTTGGTAGGTTCTAGGAGTTTTAGATCCTTTAGTATAGTTACAGAGAGTGGCCTTGGCACAACAGGATGATGGTGCCCCTCAGGTTCAAGCACCACAGGTTCCAGCATAGTAGATGCCTCCACCAAGTCAGCCACCACAGGATCAGGGATAGGGTTCACAAGATCTAGTAGTACAAGAGGTACAGTCTATGAGGGTAGAGATGTCCACTGTTGTGGGCTGATTAGATCAGGTTGCCACCTTGATGCAATAGTTTCTATCAGTAGTCATTGGGCAGAGACAGAATGGAGTGAGCACTTCTCAGGCTCCTCCCTCACACGATAGTAGAGGTCCAGATGGTTCTGGTGCTATAGGGTCATGATTAATTATTGACAAATTGATCTTGCATTGATGTCCTCTTGTTGCACATTTCCTATTTTTTGATCGATCGAAACTTGTGATGTACCACTTTCATGAGATTATATCTTGATATACTTGATGTACTAGATCCATTGATGAACACATTTTTGATGATATATGATGATCTAATCCTTCGGTCTCATTGATGAGTTGATGTTATGAGATTATCTTTTTATGCAGCTATATGATGTTTAGGATGCACTTACTTTTGGTGATGCGATGGATGCAACGTATCTTATGTTTATGATATAGATAGATGAATTCAATGATGTATGGGTGCTTATGAGATGTTTTCTATTGTTATTCATGTATGGATGCAAAAAAAATTTTATGGCCAAATGGATGATTCTATGTTTTCTTTGATTTTTCAAATGTATGCAATGTCTATCTTTAATTAGATGTGTGCAAATGATGTATGAAGAATGATTTCTTTTTCTATTTTTGGATGAATAATGCTTAATGATTAATGCTATGCATGAATGCAAAAGATAATCTCATTTTCATTGTTTGGAATGACAGATCATGATGTTTGATTCAAACCCCCTCTATTATATTGTTCCCCTTGCAATTTAAACTAAGAAAAGCTAACAAAACACAATGCACTTAATCTAACATGGATGCAGCTAACTGTCATTATTCAAGATTTGGAGCTTATTTTCATCATTGAGCGTTTTTGGAATCCCGTTGCTAGTACAATCATCACTAGTTCAACTATGATAATATGAATACTTTTTGCCACTTTTATTTGCTTTCCCATCGGTCTCTTTGGTACACCTATCCCTGATTGAAGCCAATCATGAGAGGGCAAATACCAATTTTTTTGAATTCTATGTTGCAAGTGGATGTTGGTATTATGATATGGAAGATCAAAATAGCCAAGAGATCCATTTGTGTAAACAAGCAGAAATCTCCATTTTATTCTATGTACAAGTCCTCGATGATTCTTTTATGATCACGTCCTTAGACAATTTACATGGTTTAAAACATTGATTTTAAGACAGTCATGCAGAAATCAAGAAAATATCATCCTTTCATCATAGCTCATCTAGTCTAAAACTTTCATCAATTCGCCAGAAAAAGATAACTTCATCAATTATTTCAGCACTTAGAAATTTTTTTTGCCATGTTTTCAAATCCATAGTTCAAGTGTAGTTCTATCCATTTCATTTTTTAATCCTGATAAAGATAAGGTCATTTAATTCTTGGATCAATTTTTCTTCATTTTAGGCTCAAATTGGATTAGAATGTAGATTTGATTACATGTTCCTCTTTTGAGTGTGATGAATTGATTCTTTGATTGAATAAAGCTTGTTGATGAATCCTTGCTCCTTTAGAGTAGATTGCCCCCAATTTGATATTGATTTTATTTGTGGGACTTAGGAAATTTTTTTGATTAGGTGACCAAAATCTTGAGGTACTCGCAAATGCAACTGTGGGGTTTTATTATGATATATACAAATGTTGGCGAATGCAATATTTACAAGGTGACCTGCTAAGTATGCAACTGACTTGGATGTTCAATGGCGCCTATTTACCAGGTTTTCACCGATTGAATGGATCAAGCTCTTTTTTCTATTTTTAAAGCTTTTTCTCTTTTTTTGCCACCAAGGTGCCTATTTGCTAGGTTTTCACCAAGGCATTTTTCTCTTTTTCAACTTTTTTTATATTTTTCAATTTTTTTGTTTTTTTCCACATCATCAAGGCACCTATTTACTAGGTTTTCACCAAGACAACATCTTTTTTGAATGTTTTTAACTTTCTTCATGCTCAATTTTCCACTTTTTTTGATCTTTTGTGCTTTTCAAATGTTTTTGATATTTTTGAATTTTCCAATGTTTTTGGGATTTTCAAGATCTCTATTGAACTATGTATAATAAATATGATGCTCTCCATCTGATACTCTTTATACCCTTTCATCTACCTCATGTATAGAACCTTTTAAGATGTATGCTATTTATAGGTTCTTGCAGTTCTTCACCATCACAATCTGATAACTTGTATGTGTCGGTTCCAAAATCTTCAATAATAACGAATGGTCCTAACCAGTTGGCTTCTCACTTTCCTTTCTTCTCCCTTTCTGCTTGGTTCTTGGGATTTTCTCTTAACACTAGATCACCTATGTAACGCCCCGCCAGGCAACCCAAGAGGACAAGACATAAAACCTCTATAAAATGCAAGTAGTGAATTTTTATTTTATTTTATTTATTTATTTTAACTAGAATAATATTCATCATTACACTTCATATTTCTAAAAGAAGAAATAATTTTCTACTACTTGAATGTAAGATTTATACAACTTAAGTCCTCCCGGGTTCCCTAACGTCGCTACTAAAGCAACATCATATAAACCATTTACATGCATAAGATATTCACGGAATCATGAGCTTAAAAGATCTACATTCATTTTAATGCACCAAGTTAAATGTCCCTAACTTATTTCTTTTATTAAACATAGGTTAATCATCCAACATCATTATTCCTTTTATCAACTCATTCCATAAATTCATATTGATTGCATCTACATCTACTATCCTTTATATCACTTTTCTTTAATAATTTAGGTAAGAGATTAATATTCATTAAGGTAGGCATCATCCTAGGTACTTCATTAACATGAACCAAGTATTAACATTAAAATCAAATTACTATTCTATTGCATTGTTTCATATCCATTCATTGTTAATAATTCCAATCACTAATCTATCATTTCTCAATAATCTCTTTGAATTCTTTCATCAAGAGAGAATACATTATTGTTGTGATACATCATTATATATAATTATATTTAAGATTATTTCCTTTACACATGGACAACATAAGAGGATAGGATAAATAACATAAACACTTTCTTTTAATGCTAGTAACATGTCCAATATTCCACATTTTTTCCCCTTTCTTTTACCTAGAACTACCCATTCCCTTATGCATTGCTTTGAATTGAGATTGCATAAATACTACAAGACTCCTTTTAGGAGATTAAAAATTACATGAATACAAATACATAAGTACATCTCAACATATTAAAATATCCAATAAGAAATCTTCAACTGCAGATCTGGAAAGGAATATGTGCAAGGATCATCCAAAGAATCATGATCAATACCTCGATATAAATATTAACCACCCAACCATGTGGAACCAATAGGCCCACTCCCCTGAGCTAGGAGATAGAACCAAAGGCCCATACAAGAGGTAACAACTAGGAAATTTCTAAGGTGGTGATAAAATTTACCCAAAGTCACAACACAAAAGAAAAGACAAGAAGACCACAAGGACTACCAGAGGCATGATCAAATTTGGTAGAGACTCTAAGCTACAAGCTAGGTGAGTGTCATCGCATAGCCCTCACCCCTTGGGTTGCCCTGGTACTAGCCACTCTTGGCCCCGGCCCCCAAGTAGGCACATGCGGAACCGAATGCCTCTCGTACAGACAAGGTCATCCAGTCATACCTACGCATAGGTACCTTCTCCCACTCCCATCCTTAGTCTTTACTAGCACTAAAGGCATGGGCGAGGCACAATTAATCTTGATTAGTGTGTAATTTCCCATTCCAATAATCTCCCATTCCCAATTCATTTATTTAGGTTATCACTTGATTAAATAACTCATAGTAGGTTATCCTGGTACTAGCCACTTAGGGCCCCGGCCCCTCACTATGAGCCACTCAACTAGTGTACTTAGGTTCCCTAACATACATATAAAAATCATAAGAGCATAATAGATCCATCATCAAGAATTCATATCAATTCCATAACAACATTTGATTGAGTTTAGGAAAACATATGTTGTCCCTAGTTCACTTGACAACCCTAAACCCAATATGGCATACAAAATGTTCCAAACATATAAGAAGACATCCAAGTGATATTATAAATATATTCAGAGTATACATAGATCCAATTAACCAAAAAAAAAATTATAATAGCCTCTGGTGACCATACGAAACCTTAAAACTTAATGGTGTTCTTAAACTGAATTATTTCAAGCAAGGATTAAATGCAAAGAATAGTCATCATAGAACAGTCAACCATATCTTCCACAAAACAAATAATAAAGGAAATCACTTCAGTGGAGATTTATATAACATAATTATGGACTCTCAATTTGATTTTTAGGAAGATCCAATGGTGAGAAAGAAAGTTATGACTTCTGGTTTAAAACAGAAATTTCTGGTTAGGGTTCAGACCTGCCTTCACTAAAACGGTTGTAATTTTCACAAAACATAATTAAAATTCTCCAAACCAATTGGAAATGAAAGATAAGACTTAGGATAATCTCTGATATCAAATTTATACTTCTATATAATCATATCAGCCTGTAGCATAGGAATACATTTGACAGAAAATTTGGAATCAAGAATGGACAGGCATAGTCTGCCAAAATGTCAAAAATAAGGCATTAATTTGACCCTAAAAATAAAATCAGAGAGATACCCATTTGAGATCTATGAATTTTACTTCCATAAAATCAATTTAGTAAAACTATAGATGCAATTTAAATTATTATAATAATAGATCTCCAAAAATGGGTTGCTGAAAACCCTAGGAAAACACATGCCAATTCTTACAAACAAAAACTCAAAACTTTAAAATAACCATAGAAATGAAAAGTACAGATATAATAAATAATGATAATATATAAATAGATCCATAATCTATCAGACACATAAAGTAACTAAAATATTCAATCCATACCTCATGTCCTACGAAGGTTGAATCGAAGAAGGAAGGAAACAAAAGAGAAGACAATTCCAAACTTGAGATGCATCCTTCAAACCCTATCCACTTTCAGAAATCTCCATGAAAGAAATAAATAATTCCACAGCAAATAATCCCTCTCTCAACTACTGAAATTCTCACAAAAATGTCTCTCTCCTAAAAGCAAAGATAACCAAAAATTCTTAAAGACATATGCTTACAAAATCTCCCTCACATCTCCAAGTTTTCTCTCCAAAATCACCATGAAAATTAAGGCCATCCTCTCCTCAATGCTTCAGCCCCAAAATCCCCCCTCTTCAAATGAGAAAGTAGTGCATATAAATAGATTTCCAAAGGTTGAGAGGAAAAGTAACCAACTCCCAACTAACTCTTAACTAAAGGGTATTATAAAATAACTTAATATCATACAACTATATTACTCAAATATACAATAAAAGATTATTTGTATTCATTCATACACATATGTAATATTATGCTAACATATATGCATATGCCATCATTAATTACATCAATATCTATATATATAACCTATCCTCATTATTAATAATTAACAATTGAGAATAATATACCTCGCATTATTTAATATTTAATTATTAATAATATTATACTTTACATTAATCCCAAAATATACACCATCAACAATATCTAAAATAATTAACATATAATCACATATAAATTATATATATATATAAATACATATATGTGTGCACCCATATATATATTTCCATATATATATATATATATTTATATTTATATAGATACATGCCAAATACCAAACACTATAATCTATAAGATTATGAAGTAATAGATCACAATATTATTACCTATTTATAATTGCTATAGGATATAACACTGAGGTAGAATAAAATCACATGCCTCAAAATAAATTTAATCATCCAAAGAGGCCATACAAATCATCTATGAAACATATCGAGAAAACCATAAGATCAAACAAGGTCAACCAAAGTCAACAAGGAAAGTCAAGCCAAACTCCTGAAACACAACATAGAAAGATTAACTAAGAATATACCAAGAAGGAGAAATAAATAAAATGAGTAAACAAATCATACAACCAAATGAATTCAAGTGGTCACAAGGCACTAACTACAACCATGCCCAACCGGGTGCGTTGGATTTGGGTTTTTGACCCAAAGGTTGACTGACAGAGAAGGAACCCCAATATTCCCAAATTGGAATAATAACAAAGGAAGACTCATGTAGGGGCCTTAGTACTATCTCCATAACAACAACCATCGAGGATTTGAGGGCATGCTCAGACCTGTGAAGCCAGGTGAAGTCGATACCCGGTACCTGCAAGCCTGCATCACAAAGAAGAAATACATATGCATGGATATACATATAAAAGAAAACATTGCAGACAGATGACCAGGATCGATACATCGTGTGGACCTCAGCTATGTGAGTAACTACGACTTCGTCCTGAATCATGAAAACACATCATGTATATATATACACTCAAAGCATGTAGCATCATCATAATGAAGGTTAGAATCTCAAGCATTGTGTTAGTCTCTTATCAATACTAATAATAAATTAACATAATCAAATCATCAAGTGAGATACAAGATTCATCCAAGGTAACCTTAATAGAAGAAAATATAAATAACCACTTATATATATCTATCAAGTACATATCATATAACATCCTAACTATGTTCATAAAGGTCTTGTAGGTACTCAATACATACATGGAGATAAATACATACAAAAATGATACCTTTAGATAGTATGTCTGATATTAGAATCATTGAGTACTAGCTTATGAAATTATTATAAACAACTATAGGAATAGATCAAACAAGTATCATGTACAACTTAAGCTGTAAGAAAACATCGAAGGATCTTAATTCTTTCAAAAACACAAAACTTATATTAGGGTTAGAGGGGTATTACATCCTCCCCCACTAAGATTCGACTTACTCCTGGAAGTCGGGAATGTGAATATATATCACACATTATCTAACAGAATTATATTATTACTATTCTAGATCCTAATTTAATGACTGCACACATTCTCCTCCTATCAAGAGTTTTGGTAAATCCTATCTTATTACAACTTTAGTGTAGATTAACTCAATTCAAATAGTAATGACTTTCAAAAAGAATTACCTATGTGAGTCTATCACTTTATGCTGTAAGTTTGTTAACAAGATACTTGAAATTGCATCAAAATTATTGTTATCAAGTCGAAACTCTAAGGTATTCATGTTTATTCACTAATATCAATATATTAGGAAATTGCATGTTTTACCAACTAAGATTATCACTTCCTTTCACAATATCAAAGTTCCTATCTATGGTAACCAATATTAAAAAAAAAAGAATTTATGATATATTTTCCCTTTTGAGACATAATCTAACCCTACATAATACAACTTGTGAGACCTTATTACAAATAGGGTCCAAAATTTGTGTCCCTTACAAGCTATGAATACCAAACATAGAGAGGTGTGTAACATTTATATTTGTTATGATCATGAAGGGAATACATCAAATAATTTTTATTTACTTTTGTAATCATGAAAATAAAACAATCTAGATACTTGAAACTTACCATTTTCATTAACACATAGTTTTATAAGAAATATTCCTTTCCATCAAAGCTTTAAGTAGAATTCCAATGACATAGGACACACAAATTTTACAATATACATATTCTAAGTCATCTTTCACAATAGTTGTAGTGCTTGATTTCCAAAAACACATTCATCCCCTAGAGGAGATCTAAACAATTTACAATTTATTGCACTATTATTCATTAAGTTGGGATCTCTTCTTAAAGCTTACTATTTATCTATGCACTTTTCCCTAATTTGCATGTCAGGCAATTTCCATATGGCATTTTTTTAAGAGTTATTTCAAATTCTTTATTGCATAACGATCATAGATCCATTAAGAGAGAAAGAAGTATATGAGTCCTACTACTATCTTCATAACCACAACATCTAAATTAATAACATTAACTACTGTACATAAATTTAATTTATACCCTTTACCTATTTGAAACATTACCCTCGTACACTTTAAAATTTTGAGATAACATCAGTTCTAAGTAAAAATTGAGTAAGGTACATTTCTGTAACATTTATTTACCACAACAACTCCTTATTCATAGTTGATCAATCACTTAATGTTGTTAATTTCTTACTACTATGGTGTTGATCACAATGTATACAAAACATGAATTTGTTTCCAAATACCCATCTAGGATCCTAACTATTCACTAGGCATTTTGCAAGACATATATTTAATAAAAACAACTTCCATCATTAGTACAGATAATCCATCATCGCACATACTCTTCCCTAGAATTTCTTGATTATGTTATCTTAAATCCTTTTTGTGCAATTTAATAAGATATGCAGAAAGGATATAACTTCTTACCAAGATAGGGATAAAAATTCCTCTTCCTAAATGAAAATGTGAATTATAGCCTATGATAAAATCTTGGGGACATAGGTCCTTCACCCAAGCGTTTCCTAATTGAGTATTTACAAATTTTCCTAATATATTATTGCCTTGTCTAAACAATTTTAGTCATGCAAAACTTATTTCTTAAGAGGGGAGAGAGAAAGAGAGAGAGAAATGCATATGACAGTAAATTATTTATTCCTAATTTATTTATTTATTATTATTATTATTTTTCACTTCTTTCCTAGGTACATATTATTAGCCATGTAATCTAATTATTGCCCTATCATTCCTATCAAGTACTACCACAATCATTTCATTCTTTAAAGATCCAAAAGAAATCTATTTCTAAGATACCTTGAGTAGGATAAAATTCAACTAGGTATTTGTAAGAAGATAGAGTGCACAACATTATATTATAGGTATGATCAAGGGGTAATATTATCTACTACCATAATTAAGATTCAAAACATTTAGCATCCTTTAACTTTTGACCCTTCTAGAGATACCAATACCTTTCAAGAAAACAAACACAAGTCTCAAGAATTCTTCGCCATTCCATTAATATTATAGGAAACATCCACTTAACACATCATTGATCTCATTATGCAAAAACATAAATAATTGTTAAAATATAACTCAATCATAGAGGAATGGGTGTGCCCTTGTAAGACAATACAACATAAGAACACGAAAGGTAGCCTTCGTTTCCTAAAATTCAAGTTTTAGCATAACAACATAATCCAAAAAGAGACAAAGTTAAGATACTCAAGGTTATGCATAGGTGAGCTATGAGACCCAGAGTTCCCAGTGTAGAAACCTAGGGCTCTGATAACCTATTTGGAATGTCCTTGGCTTGACATGTTTATTGTAAGATCTTGACATTCTATTATGATATACCTTTAAGTGATCAAAGGCTTCTTTCTATTTTTCATCCAATAGTTCTAGTTCTTGTAGTCTAGCAACCCTATAGTCCTCTTCATTGATCAAACCATGCATAGATATCCTTAATGATGGAATTTCTAC
The DNA here is from genome assembly GCA_027943335.1 of Chamaecyparis obtusa. Classification (NCBI taxonomy): domain Eukaryota; kingdom Viridiplantae; phylum Streptophyta; class Pinopsida; order Cupressales; family Cupressaceae; genus Chamaecyparis; species Chamaecyparis obtusa. The sequence goes on from BSBK01009714.1 coordinate 350,086, forward strand.
CTCCAAAGGCAATACCGCTTCTATTCCAAAAACTAAGGAGAAGGGTGTAGCCCCCGTTGGCGTCCTTATGCTTGTTCTATAAGCCCACAAGGTCGAGTTTATCTTGATATGCAAATCCCTACTAGAATTATCCACCGTTCTCTTTAAGATTTTCAATATGTTTTTGTTTGTTGCTTCAGCTTGTCCATTACCTTGAGGATAATAGATTGAAGATGAATGATGTATCATGTGGAATTTGGTACACAACTTTGTTATATCTTTGTTCTTGAAATGTCTTGCATTATCTGTTATGATGGCATGAGGTACACCATATCTACAAATTATGTGATTTAGGATAAACAAGGATATCTGTTTGCCTATTGAACTTGATAGGGGTACAACTTCCACCCACTTAGTAAAATATTCCGTGGCCGTTATGATGAATTTATGCCCATTTGAAGATGGTGGATAAATCATTCCTATTAAATCTAGACCCCACTGATAAAATGGCCAAGGTGTGGTCATCAGATGCAGCTCTTGCACCGGTGCATGTATCAAATTTCTGTGAAATTGCCATTTCTTACAAGTTTTTGCAAAGTTACAAGAATCTTTTTCCATGGTAGGCCAAAAATATCCTATCCTAAGAAGTTTCTTAGCTAAAGACAATCCATTTGAATGTGATCCACAAATTCCTTTGTGAATTTCTCATAAGGCTAAGTTTGATTCTTCCTCTTCTAAACACCTAAGGAGCATTCCGTCAAGACTTTTTCAATACAATGTTTCAAAAATTATAGTGTACTTGGAGGCTTGTCTAATGAAGCTCTTCTTTTGGTTTCATGTTTGGTTGATAGGAAGGGTTTGTTCTTTCAAATAGGTGTAAATTGGTCCATACCAAGGTGATTCGGTTGTAGTAAGTAGGAAAATGGTATAAGGATGGGTTGGATCATACGCGGGTTGAGTTGCTTCTTCTACCAAGAACTCATATCGAGCACTCTGATCAGGCATCTGTAAAAGTGAGGCCAAAGTTTCCATAGCATCCGCTGCTTTATTTTTTTCCCTCGACACTTGTTCAAATGTGATGATAGTAAAATAATTCTTGAGGTTATCCACCATTGTTTTGTAAGGTACCAATTTTTCATCTTTAGTATTATATTCTTCATTGACCTAATTTATGACTAATTGTGAATCTCCATATACCTTTAGTTCTGTTACTTTCCATTCTAAGGCTAGCTTGATTCCAATAACCAAGGCTTCATATTCTGCTATATTATTTGTACATGGAAATAGTAATTTGTATGACTTAGGTATAGTAGATCCTTGAGGCGTGATTAGAAGTATGCCTACTCCTGATCCATGGTGAGTGTAAGAACCATCAAAGTAAAGCTGCCATGTTTTTGCCTCCACATTCACAATCTCTGAATCCAGGAATTCAACTTGTATAGGATGATCATCACAAAGTGGTGCATCTGCTAATTGGTCTTCTATGACTTTCCCTTTAATTTCTTTTCTGTCAACATATTCTATATCAAATTCTCTTAGGATCATCACCCACTTTGCTAACCTTCCATTTAATGCAGTTTTGCTTAGTAGATATTTCAAAGGGTCAATTTTAGCAATGAGCCTTATTTTATGGGCTAACATATAATGAAATAATTTTTCTGAAGCAAAAACTACAGCCAAGCATGCTCTTTGCATGAAAGTATAATTCGGCTCATATTTGACTAAAGTTCTACTAATGTAGTAGATTGCCTTTTCTTTTCCATTCTCATCCTCTTGTGCTAGGAGTGCCCCCAATGAATTCTCTATTGCTGAAATATACAAGATTAAAGGTTTGCCTCTGATAGGCAGAATCAATATTGGTGGATTCATAAGGTACTTCTTTAGTAGATTGAAATCCTCTTCACACTTGGTATCCCATTTGAATATAGTGTCTTTATACAAAAGTTGATTAAAATTATGGCACTTTTCTGCCAATTGAGAGATGAATCTCCTGATGGATTGTATTCTTCCTTGTAGGGATCTCATTTGACTAACTATTTTGGGTGTTTCCATTTCCATTATGGCCTTTACTTTAGCAGGATCAACCTCTATTCCTTTAGCGGATACAATGTAACATAGAATTTTGCCGGATTGGACTCCAAAAGAACACTTCTTTGGGTTAAGTCTTACTTTGAGTTCCTCTAATCTTTCAAAAATCTTTGCCAATATGGGAAGATGTTCCTTCCTTGAATGTGACTTAGCTAGAATGTCGTCAACATAATCTTCCATGAATTTATGCATCATGTCATGGAATATAGTAGTCATTGCTCTTTGATAGGTTGCTCTGACATTTTTCAAGCCAAAAGACATGACATTCCAACAAAATGTACCCCATGCACATGTAAAAGTAGTTTTATCTTGATCTTCAGGGGCTATCTTGATCTGATTATAGCCACTAAATCCATCCATGAGTGAAAACATGGAATGTCCCGCTATTAAGTCTACAATAGCATCAATCAAGATAGCAACTCTTATGGGAAAAACTATGACTCCTCTCGACGCTCTTTCTTCATCATCCTAGGTTTTATGGTTATCTTTTTCTTTGGGTCAATAGCCTCCTCAGAAAATCCTAAGGCTTTCACCAAGCTAAGGGTACAAATATTTAGGCCAGCCCCTCCATCTATAAGGTCTCTTTTGACCCTATGCTTATGGATCAACACTTCTATGTGTAAGGGCAGATTTTGGGAATTATTAAGAGACATATCATCTTTCTCAAAGAATGATAGGAAATGAGGTGCAATTAGGTGCCCCGCCATGTTTTGGAACTTATCTACCTCCAAGTTTAGAGGCACATTTGTTTCCATCAAGGCTTTTTCCAAAATGTCCTTATGGATTGGTGATAGTTTGAGTAGCTCAAGAATAGAGATTTGAGCTAGATTTCTTTGCAATTGGTCAACCAAGTTGTATTGTTTAGATGATGATGTGGAAGCTTGGTTTGGTATCACCACTTTTGGAGCATTATTAGGTGTGACAATTTTTTATGCTTGCCCCCTAGTGACAACATTGGAGACTTGCCTCGTATTATGATAGTATTTATGCTTTGATCTTCCTCTCTTAGAGTATTTATGGTATTATCATAAGTATGGGAAAAGTTTACTTTCTCATTACCCTTCTTTTGAATTTGATTCGCATTGGATGACTCACCCTTTTCATGATTCAAAAAGAGGTTTTTGTAGGCTGTGTGATCCTCATTGTTTCAAGGTCCTTCAACTTGGATGATGTTGTTATTAATCAAATCTTGTACTAAATGCTTCAATTTCATGCACTCATTGGTTGGATGACCTCTTTTTCGATGGTATTCACAATGATGAGATGCATTCCACCAATGAGGTTTGACTTCGGGTTCATAATTTGATATATCTGGTAGTGTGATAACTTGATTAGCCAACAAAATTTTTAGTAGATTCTCCAAAGGTTATTGTTGGAAGTATTTGAATTATTGTTGTTATAATTATTGGAATTATATGGGGCTTTATCTAGTTGATTAACATTGTTTGAAGAATTCGCTCCATATGGTAGAATAAAAGGGGTAGACTTCAAGTTGTGTGACTCCACAACCCCATCATTCACAAGATTTTTATTGTTACTTTTATTCCATGATTTTGGTTTATCATTGTGATTGTTAGACCCTTGATTATTGAAATATTTAGGAACATAATTATTGTTATTGTTGTTGCTATTGTTGTTGCTATTGTTGTTGTTAGATTTATTGTCTTTAAATAACTTAATCTCCCCTCTTTTGACCAAAACATCTTCAATCTTAACTCCATTTTCAATAAGTTTTTCAAATGTTAGAGGACATTGAAGTTGTAATCGATAGTTCATTTCTGTGGTCAAGTTATTGGTGAAAATCTTCATCTTCTCTTTCTTGGGGATAGTTCGTGGATACCTTGCGAAAACGGTCCTCCACCTTTGTAAGAATCCTAAGAAGGACTCTCCCTCTTTTAGCTTGGTATCACATAACTTGAGCATCGTGATCTCATGCTCAATGTTGTAAGAGTAATGGGTTATAAACTTTGAGGCCAACTCCTCAAAAGTCTTTATTCCTTGGGGTAGTTTTAAAAACCACTCCATTGCGGGTCCTCCTAAGCTTCTAGGAAAGAGTCTCATTAGGTACATGTCTGATGCAGGAGCATCTTGCATCACAAAATAATAAGGGGCATGATAAAATTTAAAAAAAAAGTGAGAAAACATAAAGAAGAAAAAAAAAGAAAAAAAAGGAAAAAAAAAAGAAGAAAAGTTATTTCATTTACCAAGCTGCATAGATAAATAAATAAATAAATAAAAAATAAATCATTTCATTTATCAAGGTGTGTAGATGGTATTTTAAAAATGTGTACAAAGCTCTTGCAATTAATATTTGTAGCTAGGTAGTTACACCTTTCTATTTTGTTATTGGCCACAAAAGTAATGTAATTTTCTAATTGGCCCACATGGTGGTGCTAAATATTAATTGGGTGGGTATTTAATATTTGTATCAAGGTAGTTGTATCTATATTTTATCCCACATTAGTTGTGTTGTCATATCTTGGGTGGTAAATGCCAATATAAAGAAGACATATGAGCATTCATAAACAAGTTCTCAAGTTGTAGGATCTTGTATTGGGGAAGAAGCTCTCAAGTTGTAAGCTCTTGGAGTTCAATCTCTCTCATTGAAAACTCTTGGATTGTAAGTTCTTGGGTTGTAAGCTTAGAGGATGTAAGATCTCTCATGTGGTAGATCTCATATTTAAAGAAAACTCTCATGTTGTAAGATCTCTCAAGTTGTAATGATTTTCAAGTATTAATGTATGTTTTGTAAAGTATTTTCTCTTCTCTTTGTCTCCATGTTGTTATGTTTTTGGCTATGAGTTGGTAAGGGTGTTGTGGCTCTTCATCAGTGGTATCAGAGCAGGAGCTCCTGAGTGTGTAGACAGATCACCGAGCATGAGGTAGTTTGCACTAGGACTTTGGGTTGGGTGAAGTTTTCCTTAAGAGGATGTGAGTATGGAGAAGAGAAAGAAGAAAATGAATTTTGTGATTGGATAGATTCTTAGAATCCCTAGACTTGAGAAAATTAGAGAGAGATATCAAGAAGAGACAAGAGTTGCAATACTCGATTTAAATAAGCAAGTGGTTGAATTAGAAGCAGAGCTGAAAAAGAGAAGGGTGATTCATCATAAAAGAGATGATAAAAATTCTTTGGATGCAGGGAAGAAAGAAGATACATTGGAGTATCATGCAAACACTACAAAAGAAGAGGAAGAACATGAAAATGAAAAGATTGATAAACCTGAAGTTGATGAATATGATTTATTAATGAAGATTGCAGTAGTTGAGGAAGAATGAAATACCTTGGTTGAAGGTCAAAGGAAAGAAGTTGTTACATGCCTTATTGAACACATGAAATAAGAAAACAAAGATGAAAATATGGATGAGGTAAATTTTTATGAATCATGGGATGCTAACTTTGAGATGGATTTGAAAGATAATGATGATGATTTATATGAAGACCCTGCAAGTGATGTTTGGCATGCAAAAGAAGATTTGTATGGTATTATAGAGTTTATTACAGGTGTATTAGATCCTAGAAGTTTGGAGGAGAATGAGAGTTACAAATGGAAGAAGTTGATTGTAGAGGAGTATTGTCGGCAGCATATATTTGTACCAACTAGGTGTTGGAGAAGAAGGAAAAAGGAAATATATGGGCAGTGAATACTTGTTCCAACAAGGTATTGGAAGAGGAGAAAAAAAAAGTTAGTAGCAGCCACTTCATTTTGTGAATCTATATCCACAAAATTTTTCCTACCTTGGTTGTCTGATGCAGAAGCATTTTGCATCACAAAATAAAAGGGGGCATGATAAAATTTTAAAAAAAAGTGAGAAAAAAATAGAAAGAAGAAGAAAAAAAAAAAGAAAAATAAAGGAAAGAAAAATAAAATAAAATAAAAGAAAAAAAGTTATTTCATTTACCAAGCTGCATAGATAAATAAATAAATAAAAAATAAATCATTTCATTTATCGAGGTGTGTAGGTGGCATTTTAGAAATTTGTAGAAAGCTCTTGTAATTAATATTTGTAGCTAGGTAGTTATATCTTTCTTTTTTATTATTGGCCACAAAAGTAATATAATTTTCTAATTGGCCCACATGGTGGTGCTAAATATTAATTGGGTGGGTATTTAATATTTGTATCAAGGTAGTTGTATCAATCTTTTATCCCACATTGGTTGTGTTGTAATATCTTGGGTGGTAAATGCTTATATAAAGAAGACATATGAGCATTCATAAGCAAGTTCTCAAGTTGTAAGCTCTTAGAGTTCAATCTCTCTCATTGAAAACTCTTGGATTGTAAGCTTGGAGGATGTAAGATCTCTCATGTGGTAGATCTCATATTTGGAGAAAACTCTCATGTTGTAAGATATCTAAAGTTGTAATGATTTTCAAGTATTAATGTATGCTTTGTAAAGTATTTTGTCTTCTCTTTGTCTCCATGGTGTTATGTCTTTGGTTATGAGTTGGTAAGGGTGGTATGGCCCTTCATCAGTGTCGTTATGCATGAACTCTATACTTAGGACACAAAATTATCTTAAGTGATCCTGCAGGTCTGTTTTACCCATGTATTTATCTTATTTAGGAAAAATGGTGTTGAAGGGAAATGACACCATAACTAGGCTTTTGTCGAATGGAAAAGGACACAAAGCTTCAATTGAGAAGGCTTTAGGTTCAGCCGCCTTCTTTAGGGTATCTATTTGCTCTTGAAAGGCCTTGATTTTCTTAGTCATAGCACTCATTGGATCCTCTAGCTGCTGGTTTTGCTTAAGCTGGTCTATATCAAAGTCATGAGGAAGCTTTACTCCCTTATGTGCTAGGTTTAGGAAAAGGTTCTCCCTATCCCTATCTATTAATTTCTCCATAACTTCTAAGAAGTCTAGATATTGGGCAGCCTTGTCAACTCTTTCTTCAAGCGTACCTATTGGATCTTGGTTGGCGTTATTGATATTTCCTTGTTCAAAATTATGGGATGCTGAATTCCTATCCAAGTTGTCAAGGTTTTGTTCAAATAGGTTTGGAAAAAGGTCCTCTTGGTTGTGACCTTGAAATACACTTTGGTACTCAATTTCGTCCTCTTTTCTTTCCACAAGAATGCTATCACCTTGTAAGGATACTCTATATGCTTAGGATCACGTGGAAACTAGCATCCAACAATGGTTCATTTTTGGAATAATCGTTGATATTTAGAGTTGTTGATTTTATTATTGAAGAGATTTAAAAGATAAGATGATTTTAAATGGATATCTCTCACTTGCTTATGTATTTGCAAACACAACAAATAAATGTATCTTCATAGAATTAAGGTTAATCAATGACAAATAAATGAAATAAGAACTAAATACAGCCACAATTGAGCAAATATTTCACAATATCAAAGACTAATTGAGCATCCTATGGCTCTCTAATTAGAATGAATAATGAAGCTCTCAGCAAGCTCACTAATGACAGTTCTAATATGAGAATGATGATGATAAGACAATGCTAATGCTAAAGCTCACAATTATCAATATGAAATACTAAAATTGCTCTCAAAATGCTTTCTAAATTCAAATTGCAAGAGGTTTGATGCAATTCTCAAATAGGTGGTTGATGAATTATGAAGGATTTTAGTCTTCCTTTTATAGATTTTCCCAATGTGAGGGGGTGTGGTTGCAGTTGATCATGATTGAGTTGGGGTTAAGGCTTTGGTTCCACCCTTTGAAGACAAAGCAAAGTTTGTGTCCTCAAAGCTTGGGACAAGTAGACAAGATGGATGACTGAGATTTTCTTTCACTTTGAGTGATTGAGATTCAATTTGGCTTGATCCATGTGAGTGTCTTTCCTTCAATTTCATTGGTTGATTGATTTTCCTTTTTTTTGGGTTGTTGAGAGTAATTGATTTATTTTAGCCATGTACCTCTTGAATGGGTTGAATTAATTTAATCCAAGACTATACAATTAATTAAATTAATTGTATTTTGATTTGATTGCACTTGATTAAAATGTTCTCAATTTTAATTGGTCTTGATTTAAAATTTGATTTTTGTTTTGATTGGCTAATTATGCTTTGTGATTCCATTGATTCAATTATGTCTTTGATTTGCTTTGAATTATCGTTAAATTGTCTTTATCCATTTTTAGGTGATTACAACTAGTTCTAAACTTATCAAAAGAATCCTCGATGTATCCATTGTACACCATAGAACAATCACCACCTTGGTGATCTATGCAGAAATCAGATTGCACTGCAGATTAAATCTTATTATTAACCCAAAAAAATACAGTTGTATTATGTTTTTCTTAAATTCCGCATGGAAAGAAGTTTCTCCTCATCGGCAGCTTCAGCCATGAGAAAACATGCAATTAAATTATCTAGATAATTGAGAAAGGATGTCAAATCTCAGCGAGCGTTGATATCGTCGACAACACATCCAGCCAGGCATCCTCAAATCATTTTAGTGTTGGTATTAGACATTAAATATCAAATCTGGACTTGATCAAATAATTACATTGATGATTTGTATCCACTTGACTAATAAAGCGAAGATGCTAGCGATCCACAACAGATGCTATATTTTGTCCTAAGTTATGTAATAGAGTTATATTTTCATCAAATGAAACATAACAGATGGCTGGAACATGCCAGATTTAATGCGAATTGGATAGATTATATCTTTTAATGCCCACGCGAAAGTGCCGAACATGCAAAAGAACGTGAAGATATTATAATTCCCACACCAAAAGTCATCGAACATGCGAAAACGTGAATCCAAACCAAAAGTCTACGTATTGTGCGACCTTACTTCTTTTAAAAAAACAAAAAAAAATTAATTCGCTTTCAACGTAAACTAAGGTGAATCAGTGCTCTTATTTCATGGCATGAAGTTGGGCAGTACAGCTGTAAACAACCAGGTAGAGAACATGGCCTCATCCTCGATTCGAAATACAATATAACGAATAGAATTTATTATTATGTTGGAGCAGACTCCTCGTTTTCTTATAAATTTAGAGAGTTGTAAGAGTTTATACTCACATTCAATCAAGTTTGAATTGCATTGCTATTCAATTCTATTCTCTCTTTTGTCCAGAGCCTCGGTAACAAATCAAAGATGGCTGAAGGACTTGTTCTTTATATTGCCAAATCCGTGGTTGGAAAGCTCGGCGAGATAGTAGTGAATGAAGCAACGCTGGTGCTCAACTTCCAAGACGACTTTGAATGGTTACAGATGAAGCTCACAGATATATCTGATTACCTACAAGCTGCAGGTGACCAAAGTGCGCTCAATGCCTCTGCAAAAAGATGGCTGTCGGAAGTAAGCGATATTGCTCTTGATGCAGAAGATATAGTTGATGAGTGCGCTGCTGAGCCCCTGTATGCAACACCCATTAAATCATGTTTCTGCTGCTGTAGTCAATCAATCTTCCGGCGTAAGATTGGGAAGAGGATAAAAGATCTAAAAGAGAGGATGAGCTCTACTATTCAAAAGGCAGGGGAGCTCAATCTTGTTCGTCAGGTGTTGAATTCAAATCAGCCTTCAACCACTACTTCCGAAAGAGATAGAAAAGGAGGAGCAGAGTTCAGAAGAAGGAGCAAGCTCGATTCAGTACAAGCAGTTGCAGTGGAGGAGAAAGTGGAGGACATGGAGAAATTGTTAGAGGATCCTGACATTGCTGTTGTTGCCGTCGTAGGTATGGGCGGCCTGGGGAAGACCTTCCTTGTGCAGCATGTCTACAACAGAACCAAATATGGGTATGACATTTCTGCCTGGAGTTCTGTTTCACAAACATGCTCTCTTAGAACATTGCAGTGTGACTTGGCCTCGTACATTAATTTGCAATTAGATAGTGCTATAAGTGATGTGCGAGCAGCTGAGCTGATTTACGAACATCTACAAGGCAGGAGATGCTTGATTGTTCTAGATGACGTGTGGAAGAGTAGTGTACAAGGTGATTTGATTCAAAGGCTTGGTCTTCCCACTGGCAGCAATAGCCGGTGTAAAATTGTGGCTGCCACCAGAGAAAGAGATGTTGGTTCGAACATGAGGGCTCATATATATGAGATGGAACTACTCTCGGAGGAAGAGAGTTGGGATCTGTTTTGCCTGTTCCCTTCCCCGATTGTCAGGGAAATAGGCCACCCGAGAACCTGGAGATGTTGGCATATCAAATTGTAGAAGAATGCGGGAGATTGCCGCTGGCAGTTAAGGCCATTGCAGCATCCCTGGCAAGCTGTTCGGACATAAGGGACTGGCAGTCAAAACTGAGGCAATTGAGGGATGTGGTCAGGGCAGAGGACACCACAATGCAAATCCTTAAGCTGAGTTACCATTCTCTTCCTCTCTATCTCAAAGCTTGCTTTGCTTATTTTTCTTTCTTTCCAGAGGACACACGTATATCTTTTTCTGCGGTTAAACAGGACAAATATATACACCAGGAATATTTGATATATTTGTGGATCGCCGAAGGGTTTATTCCACAAGAAAGGGACATAGAACAATGTGATGTTGGGTTCAGTTACTTGCAAAAACTTCAAAATCTCTGTCTGTTGGAAACAGACAGAGTTGATTTTTGTTATACAGTTCATGACTTGTTTCTTGATTTGGCTATTAATGTAAGTAAAGAATATAAGTGTGAATTTGATCTTCCAGTGAGAAAAACAAGCTGTCGCAGGTTACTATTGTCCAAAAAGGGTATAACGAATGATGCAATTTCAGAAAACTGTCTTCATGATCAGCGTTTTCTCCGCACTCTTTCATTCTCTCAGAATCCAGGAATTACAAGTATTCCGGAACATTTATTTGAACGTCTCAGAGTACTACGGGTTCTCGACCTAAGTGGTACAGCCATCTCTACACTACCAAAAAGTGTTGGGAAATTGAAGCTTCTAAAGGTTCTGAATTTGTCTCAAACAGAGATCAAGGAGGTGCCAAATTGTGTAAGAAGACTCAAGAGTCTTGAATATCTTGATGTTTCTGTATGCACTTCTCTACAACGTGTACCGGACTGGATAGGTGACCTCAAATCGCTTTCCTATCTCGATGTACACGACTGCTCAGAAGAAGTTGATTGCAGTTCTATGCCCAAAGGGATATCAAATCTCGTGTGTCTGAGAACACTGAGATCACACATCTTTCCACTGTCTAGTAAAGAGAATGAGTACTTAAATGTTAAAGACGTCGGCAACTTAATCAATCTGCAGGAAATATGGTTTAGTTTAGAAGATGAACTTGCCTTGAGAAGTGTAGAAGAGGGGATCCTTGAGCGTCTTGTGAAAATGAGAATTCTTTATTGTGTAAATAAGGTTCCTGCACGGGAGACTGATATAGAAGAATCCACTCTTCCAACATTTCCAGAGAAGATGCAAGTTATGAAAGATCTCCAGCAACTTTTGCTTTGTCATTTCTCTGTGCCAAGTTGGATATGTGGTCTGGTAAATCTCACAGAACTTTCATTGTTTGACTGCAATGGTTATCCATCGCTTCAAAACATGCCCAGCCTACAATCATTGATTTTGACTGGGGATTGGAGATGCAGAGAATTGCCAGAGAAGTTTGGCGAGTGTGGGGGATTTCCTAAGCTGGTTACACTCATTATTCAAGGCTTCCCTCTTTTGGAGGAGTTGCCGGTATTGCATGAAGGAGCGATGCAGCGTCTTGAAGTAGTGGGGATATATGATTGTCCGCGGGTGAAGAAAGTTTCAGAAGGATGGGAGCGGTTGAGGAGTCTAAAGACAATAGGGGTTTCTGGGTCAAGTGCTGAGTTAGAGGAGAGGTTAATGATGGGTGGGGAAGATTGGAATAAATTCAAAGCTTACAATCTTAACATTAAGATAGAAGTGTCTTGAAGCATTAGGATAAATATATGTTTATGGATGAAGAATTTTTTAGAGAAATGTGAGTAGCAAAGGAAAATAAAAGGGATAGAGGTTTCATAGGCAAGTGGTGAGTAGAGGAAAGGTCAAAGGAAGGTAGGGAAGATTGAAATAAAATCAAAGTTTAAAATCTTAATATTGAGATTCTATTAGTATGAGTTTTATATTATCTTTTGTTTACTTAAAATTTGTTATGTTTCGATTTAGAATAAATATATTTATTTTTGAAAATTAATAATATTGATGATCTCTCAATTTTTAATTACTTATTTCAATATTGGTACTCTTTTCCTAATTTGTTTTTAGAACTTTGTGACATAAAAATTAATCAATTTTTCAAAATTTAATCACCCTTTTTTTTAAATATATTTAAATATATATTTTTAACTCAATAAATAATAGTCAAGTACTTTTAAAAATAATTGTTTGATTTTATATTATTATTTAAATTATATTTTATAACAAATTATTATAAAACTACTTTACTGAAAACATAATTGCCATTATTATTCTTAAAGTCTAGAAATATGATCTATACTGATTATAAAAAAAATTGATATTAAAAATTTACATCACTTTCATCAATTATATTATTAAATGTTCTGAATTGTCCCTAAATTTTAATAGGGCTAACGTTGTCCATATAAACATATTGCACAGTTTTTAAAGTCATGCCCTGGGGCTTGAACTCTTGAAAAGTTTAAAGAACAAATATTAGATTTTGGCATAATGAGCTTCACAATAGTCACCAACCATGTTAACCTTTTATCAAGGTCTTTAATGTTTATATAAATAATAAATAAGTTGACGCAAACATTGCTATTGTTTTGATAGTATTGGTACCCAAGCAACTTATTTTTCTTGATATTGTTATTGGTCTTGTAGAGAAAAATATTTTTAACTTTAAAATATTTTTAGTTTGTGTAATATGTTGTTACTTGTAAGCTTATTCAATTATCTTTTTTATTTTTTGTTTATATGACATCTTAGTGTATTCCTATAATGGGGTTCAATTATAGACAAGTAAATTTTTTCCATAACCTACTACACTTGAACCTAGCCCATCCTAACATTAATTTAACAAATAAATTATTTAAATAGCCTTTCTAACTATCCCTCAATCTCATGAAGAGATAATTTTTCTTCAACCTCCTTATGATAGTATTCTCTCCATGTTGCATCTTTTTTGGTGCATGTTTTGTACTTTTGTTAAAGTAATAAAGAAAAGGGTGGTCTACTTTTATTTGTATCATAGGAGCTTAAAGAAATGTGGTTGTGAATAAGTTGGTAGGGTGCATTTGTGTGGTGCAAAGTCTCATATTTTTGAGCTTGCTAAATCTTTGTGGGAAATGGGTTCAAGTTCGTTCTCCTTGCTTAGGGGACATCTATTGTCTTATATGACTTGATGATTATATATTGGAAGTGTACATAGATTTACATATCTCATTGACATGTTAATCAATATATCTATTAGCTTATACATAAAGAAACATTTTGGGGTGCTTTTTCCATGAGTATCAAGTTGTATCAAAAGATTATATTGTAAGATGAAAAAAAATTAAGGTTTAGAGACATTATATTTTTCTTATTGTAAAGAAATAGATGGCTACATCACAATAGGCAGTTGCAACAATGCTATTTGTAATGCTCTCAAGTTGTAGTCTTTTTGTTGATAAAAAAGATTGATTGTTTGATCAAATTTTAATATAAGAAGAATGGTGATTTCTCATAATGGTACTAGTAAATAGCTTATGGTGCTTTCTCATAATGGTAACTAAGAATGTCAAAATTAGTTGTAACTCCAGATTTGGGAAACTGAGACGTGTAACTTTCTACTTTTTAAATTTCAGCCAAAAAGTGTAGGGATAAGCCAAGAGGTTGACTTGTACCCAGGGACAAATCAAGAACTTGATTTGTTCCTAGTAGTTCAAAATATGATGAAATTTTCCAGGATCCTATGTTTGGACCTATACTTCTCATATCTAAGACTACAACTTCATAATCTCTTCCTTCACACACAAAAATGAGGGAAAAGGTTGTGGAAAGGGGTTTTCCTTAGTCAAACCCCTATTTAGGAATTAACCTTGAAATTGACTTAAAATTACATAAAGGAAATAAACATGTAAAGTAAAAAGGTAAATGGTTCATTCACCCTCATGAACCGATGTAGCAATTTCTCAAATCCATGAAGATTCTTTGAAATATTCTTGGAATGATATGTAGAATCAAGTATCAATTCACAAATTCCCGAATCTATGATTTCCACTCCTAGATCTTAAATTTATGTATGTCATTTTAGACAATTTGGCACCTCCTTGATCTCTGTTTGAAAAAAGTCACAAAAAGTATAAGTGCCATTGTCGAGAAACAACTGTTTCACAACTAGAAACCCGTTGTCATTGAAACGTGAAATGAGATCTAAACGTTGTCGTCGTTGAAATGCAAAATGACATCTCTGAATTTCTAAGTAGATATTTCTATTGATACTTTTTTTCTAGTTCATCTATGCAATTTTGTGACATAAAAGTTAATCAATTTTTTCAAAAGTTTATCATCTTTTTTTTATAATATTTAAATTTTTATTTTTAATTGAATAAATAATAGTAAAAGTACTTTTTAAAAATAAATATATAATTTTATTTTATTTTTTAAATTATAATTTATAATTAACTAGATAAAAGTATTTTACTCGAAACATGCTTGCCATTATTCTTCTTAAAGTCTAGAAAATAGATCTAAATTGATTATAAAAAAATGATATTAAAAATCTGTATCACTTTAACCAGTTATATTCTTAAATGTTCTAAGTTGCCACTAAATTTTTATGGGTCTAAGCTTGTCCATATAAATATATTGTATAGTTCTTTAAGTGAATGTCCCAGGACTTGAACTCTTGGAAAAGTTTAAAGAACAAATCTTACATTTTGGCATATAGATCTTCACAATAGTCATCGACCATGTTTACCTTTTATCAAGGTCTTTAATGTTTATACAATTAGAAAGTTTATGTAAATGTTGCTATTATTTTGATAGTGTTGGTATCCAAGAAACTTATTTTTCTTGCTATTGTCAATGGTATTATAGGGAAAATATTTTAGACTTCAAAATGTTTTTATTTTGTGTAGTATTTGGTTACTTATAAGTATTCAATTATCTTTTTTATCTTTTGTTTATAGGACATCTTAGTGTACTCCTATGATGGGGTTCCATTGTAGAGACCTACAAAATTTCCACAACTTACTACACTTGAGCTTACCCATCATAATATTAATTAAATAAATAAATTATTTAAATCACCCTTTCAACCATCCCTCAATTTCATGAAGAGATATTTTTTCTTCAACCTCCTTCTTATGCTATTCTTTTCTCTATGTTGCATCTTTGTTTGTGCATGTTTTGTACTTTCGTTAAAATAATAAAGAAATGTGCAATCTACTTTTATTGGTATCATATTAGTTTAAAGAAAATGTGGTTGTGAATAATTTGGTAGGGTGCATTTGTGAGGTGTGATCTTTCTAGGAAATGGGTTCAAGTTGGTTCTCCTTGATTATGGGATGGCTATTATTTTATATGACTTGATGATTCTATATTGGAACCATATAGAGATTTACTTATTTCATTGGCATATTAATCAATATATCTATAAGCTTATACATGAAGAAACATTTTGGGGTATTTGTTCCATGAGTATCAAGTTGCATCAAAAGATTAGATTGCAATATTAAAAAAGGGTTGAAGTCTAGAGACATTATATTTTTCTTATTGTGAACAAATATATGGCTACATACAAAATGGGAAGCTACAACAATGTTAGTTATAATACTCTCATGCTATAGACTTTTTGTTGATAAAAATGAGTGATTATTTGATTAAATTTTAATATAAGAAGAATGGTGTTTTCTCATAATGGTAAGTTAATATATAGCTTAGGTATATTTATATAATAATTAATGAGATTTAACTATACTCCATTAAGTAAAGAAAATATTACTATAATAATTTTACTTCATTTAATTCATCTCTTCCCTTCCAAGAAATTTTCTCAAAGGGAACTTGAAAAAAATGAACGTTGATATTGTATTGCAGAATAAAGGCATAGTAATAGATTAATGTTCATCTTATCACCAAACAATGATAACATTATTTTCATGAATTATAGAAAAGAAGAAGTAACAACTTGATAAAATGGTATAATTATGGTTAAATTCTGATTCATAATAAATTCATTAATATTATGCATAATATTCACTTCATTCCCCTTTACAATAATTTAGTAGAGGGAGAGTTATGCCTTACTCAAAAGTGTCAGATATCACAATATATATCCTATGCACATATATTTCTTTTTGTAAATATATTTATGAAAGTGGAGACCTTGTCTATCTATATGGTAACGAAACACTAGAATCTTTTGTATGGATTATTGAAAATGATATGATTAACATGCAAATGAAGGAGTGCATTTCGATTTATTATGCTTTTTTTACATGCTCTCTTGATCAATTGGATAAATTGAGAATCTACAAATTATGCACATAGACAAGAACTTAACATGGACCACCAATTTGGTGAGATCCATAAATGTATCTATGTATGTATATATATATGTGTTGGTATAATAGATGTAGTGATGATAAGTGATTTATGGTACTGTAAAGATAAAAATTTGATTATATGATGATCAGTTATTGAGTTGTCATTGATGTCAAGTATTGACCTTGTGTTTCTAGTATATTACAAAGTATAAGTATGATGATCAAGGTGTTGTTGTAAGCTTTAGTTGTAGCAATTATTATGAGATACTTAGGGATGTTTCTGAATGTCAAATGCATGATCGATACTATTGATAAAGATCAACATAGAAGTTTTGATCAGATTAAGTCTAATAGAGCAATTTCTAGAATAGTCAATGATAGGCGATAGGTGATTTGATTAGTGTGTCAAAGCTTTGTTATTTCATATGATGCGATTATAGGATATAGAGATCAACAATGTTTAGAAGATATGGTTGTAATCATAACTCATTTGAGTGACTGGTGTGAAGGATAGGTGACTGGTGAGCAAAGTTAGAGTTGTTAATAGGATGAAGTGTTTATGTTCTTGAGCAATAGTTGATAAATCTTTGATCGGTGATTGGTGTAGAGGTTACAATAAATTTAGTTGAGTTAGTCATGATCTAGTGACATGTCTTAAAGATTGGCAATGAGTATCTGGCATCACATTGTTTGATGCTAATGTGTCGAGAAGATTCTAGAGGAAGCTTGTGTTTGGTCAAAATGTATTTGACCACTTGACACAAAATTCTATATAAATCATTGTATTGGCTGAGGTGGTATAGGAAAGTTTTTTTATACATCAAGATATATGTATTAATGTGTTAGATTCAAGAGGGAAGTCTAAAAGTCAAATTGTAAGCCATTTAGGGCTAGCTTAAGGTGGTGGAAAACTCAAGGGCTTGATGAACAATATTTAAGTAATAAAGTTGAAAGTTTCTAGTGTTGATTGTGTGTTGTAGAACTATGATTGTGAATAACTAGTTGTGATCAAGCCAATGTAGATTTAAGTGTGTTGAGAACAGATTTTATGCTTTAGTGGATCTAATCAAGTAGAGGTAGTGCTATTCTATAGATTATTCTCTCTATTATTCCCTAATAGTTACAACGGTCCAAATCCCTTAATCGGGTGGATTCTAGCAGGTCCCTATTGTAAATCCTCTAACAATGTGGCACATTATCTTATGTTTGAATTCCTCTAATAGGGCTACTCTTAACAGGGCTACGGTTATAACAGGCCTAAGGTAAATCTCTTAACCGGGTAGCACCTAACAATACTTTTGTAAACTCCTAACAAGGTTAAGCTCTTCACAGGGCATACTTCATAAGAGTACATCATTTAGTGGGTACTGATCCCCACCCTAGTTTTTCCCCTATTTGGGTTTCCATGAGATAAATCTTTGTGTCAATTATTTCATTGTTGTGTGGATGTGTTTATGGTTATATTTTCATTTGCAATTATTAAAGTTAATATTTTGAATGTTGTGATAAGGTTTATATGGTTAAAAGTTGGATATGTAGTAGATTACTGATTCACCCCCTCTGTCAATAATCTGATCTCAGATCTAACAATTGGTATCATATCTTTGGTCCTCTATTGTGGTGAAGCTTAACAACTTGAGACAAAGATCTAAAGATGATGTGAAGGGAGGGATCTAAATTCACAACAAAGAACTACTCAATATGGTGGGGCTAGATGAAGCTTTATCTTAAAGGTATGGGTGATCAATATTGGTATTATGTGGTCACTAAGTATACTTTCCCTTTAGGAACACTAATTGTAGATCAATTGAAGATTAGGAAAGAGCATACTACTACTATGAAAGCTATTGCCAGTACTCTTTCTCATGCAGGATTTATTGAGGTCAAAGACTTGGATACTGCATATGAGATGTGGGAGAATTTGAAGACCATCTATGGTGGAGATCCACATGTGAAAAAGGTAAAGATTGATAGTTTGATAGGAAAGTATGATGAAATGAGGATGTAAGAAAATGAGAAAATTGAGCAATATAGTCAAATAATCAAAGAGGTTGTTTGACGTAGGGGTAGGGTAGATACAAGCAGAATCAAGTAGAATTGAGTCCACTTGAATCCACAACAAGCCCTTGCTCAAAGTTACACAACGGAAGAAATATAAATATCACATGAACACAATGGAAACACAATGGATATGAGACAATCAATTGGCAGAAACAACAAAGAATTATATTATTTCTTTCAACATGCCCGGCTGTGAGGCCTTTCGAGTTTCGGCCTTATACAATGAGAATTATGAATTCAGAATTACAGCTTGCATCCTATCTTTTTCTCCAATGATGTATCTTGATAATCCTTCCTATATCTTTCCCATGATCCTCTACTACATCAATATAGACCCCTTATATAGCTAGCTAAGCCACAGGTCGGCCAGTCAGGCATTTAATTACAATATAGGTCCAGTCTCAAGATTTAAACCAAAACTAATGCTAGAATGAATATAAATTGATGCACCTTTTGATTTAGGTCCTAACTTGACCCAAGAAAATTCCTTTAAGTGTGCAAGGTCCCATATGAGCACACGGAACATCGTAAGAAGAAACACCACATGTTTCACCCAAAAACTGGCAGGAAATAGGTCCTAAGGAAAAATAGGTATAACTTTTTACTCATAATGAATTGGAGTTTGTGCTCTTGGGAAATGATATTAATTTAGGTCCACTTTAAGTCCTTAAGTGAAAAAAATAAAATTCATTATGGATCAAGAGAACCAACATGAACAATCAGCACCAAAATTGCAGGAAAACACTGTTCCGACAGCAAGGAAAATAGCTGTAAGTTTGAAACAGTCCATCCAAAATTTATGTGCTCATAGGAGAAGGTTCCCAAATAGGTCCTAAACATAATTTAAGATTTTCACACCATGAAACCATCAAATGAAAATATATAAAGAAAACAACAGCAAATAGGTACAGAAATTAGAAAATGTTTTTGGTTGATGCAAGATTGCCAAAGACCCAAGATGCTCCTGCATCAGACACCTAGGGTAAATAAAGAACTGATGTCCACATCAGGAACTACTCATACTCTAACCTAAATCATAAAGATCCAACTCAGCTTGTGTAATCCATGAACTATCCTCAACTAGCTTGTCTTTCCACTGAACTAGATATTCCATGTAGTCTTTTCCTCTTGTACTCTTGCCAACTCTGCTATTCAAGATCTTCTCAATGCTATCCTTATTTTTCTTAGGATAATCTGGATCATCTTCTATCTCTTCATTTGATTCAAAGTACTCAAATATATCAGCAATGTTGAATATAGGTGATATATCCATGTCCTCTGGCAATTCTACTTCATAAACATTTCCACTGTCAAACTTCTTCAGAATCTTACAAGGTCCAAACTTCTTCATTTTCAACTTTTTGTAGGTACCAACTAGAAATCTATTCTTCTTCAAATGAATCATAACCTCATCTCCAACTTCAAAATATTTATGTCTCCTTCTCTTGTCTACTCTTTGTTTATATTTCAGATTACTATCCTCCAAATTATTTTTAACTTCATCATGTAAAGTTCTCATGTATTTTGCAAAATGATCAGCTTCAGTACTTCTTCTGGTCTCAATAGGTAAATCTCTCAGCTCTATGGTTCCCTTAGGATGAAATCCATTAACAATATCAAATGGTGTCTTCTTAGTGCTTCTATTCACTGAATTATTATATGCAAACTCTACTTGTGCCAAAATCAAATCCCAATTAGCAGGTTTCTCTCCAACTAAACATCTCAACAAGTTTCCCAAACTTCTATTCACAACTTCAGTCTATCCATCTATCTGAGGGTGAAATGTGGAACTAAAATTCAAATCAGTATTCATCTTCTTCCAAGGTGTCCTCCAAAAATAACCAGTAAACTTAGTATCTCTATCTGAAACAATAGATTTAGGCAAACCATGCAATCTTACCACTTCCTTGAAGAATAATTTAGCTACATGCAATGCATCAGATGTCTTCTTACAAGGTATGAAATGAGCCATCTTAGAAAATATATCAACCACTACCAAAATAGAATCATTACCTCTCTGAGTTCTAGGCAATCCAAGAACAAAGTCCATGCTCACATCTTCCCAAGGTCTATCAGGTACAGGCAAAGGTGTATGAAATCCTGAATTCTGACTAGTTCCTTTTGCTACTTGACAAATTTTGCAACCTCTAACCATTCTCTTTACATCTCTATAAATCTATGGCCAAAAGTATCTTTCTAAAATCAAATTCACTGTCTTATCAATCCCAAAATGTCTAGCAAGTCCACCACTATGTTTCTCCTTCATTATATGTTCTCTCTCATAGATCCTCTAGGTATGCACAACTGAACTCCTTTAAACAACATGTCTTCTTGAATGAAATAATCAGACCACTTATCACTCACTGTGTGTTCTTTACAAGCTTTCCAAGGCTCTAAAAAATCAATTTCAGCCTCATACAAATACTTCAAATCATCAAAACCAAGTACCTCAACTCTCATCTCTATCAGCAAACTTCTTCTTCTCAAGGCATCAACAACCTTATTTGACTGTCCACTTTTATGCTTCAATGAAAAGGAAAAATTCTACAAGAACTCAACCCACTTCATATGTCTCTGATTTAACTTATTCTGACTTCCCAAATACTGCAAAGCTTTATGGTCAGTATACAACACAAAATCTTTAGGCATCAAATAATGTCTCCACTTCTTCAAAGCTTGAACAATAGCATAGAATTCCTGGTCATAAACTAAATATTTTCTCTCAGCATCATTCATCTTTTCACTAAAGAAAGCTATAGGTTTTCCTTCTTGACTCAAAACAGCTCCAATTGCACTACCACTAGCATCAATTTCAACTTGAAAAACTTTATTAAAATCAGGCAAAGCAAGTGTAGGCAACTCTGCAATTCTTTGTTTCAATGTTTCAAAACTCCTTTGTGCTCCATGTGTCCATTTGAAATCCTTTTTATCTCCTCTCATAGTTTCAGTCATTACATTACAAATAGAATTGAAATTTCTGATGAACTTCCTATAAAAACTTTCCAATCCATGAAATGATCTTACCTCTCCAACATTCTCTGGTGTAGGCCAATCAAGTATAGCTCTCACTTTATCAAGATCCATCTTTAATCCATCAACTGAAATTACAAAACCAAGGTACACAATATCTTCTTTCATAAATGAACATTTCTTCAAATTAATCAGCAACTTTTCTTCCTTCAGTCTTTGCAATACTTGTTTGATATGTTCAAGATGTTCCTCCTTACTCTTACTGAATATCAAAATGTCATCAAGATATACAATCACAAACTTACCCAAGAATCTTTTCAGAACTTCATTCATTAGCCTCATAAAAGTACTAGGTGCATTAGTCAAACCAAAAGGCATAACCAACCATTCATACAAACCTTCAGTAGTCTTAAAAGAAGTTTTCCATTCATCCCCTTCTCTGATCTTTATCTGATGATATCCACTTTTCAAATCAATCTTTGTGAAATACTTTGCTCCACTTAAACTGTCCATTATGTCATCCATCCTAGGCAAAGGAAATCTATACTTTACTATTATCTTGTTTATAGCTCTAGAATCAATGCACATTCTCCATTCTCCATTCTTTTTAGGTTCTAATACAGAAGGTACTGCACAAGGACTCAGACTTTCCCTAATCACACCTCTTTCAAGTAATTCTTGCACTTGTCTATTCAATTCAGCCTTCTCATCAAGTGTCAACCTATGTGGTGCTTTATTAGGAAAACTAGCTCCAGGTATCAAATCCATACAATGGCTTATACTTCTCATAGGTGGTAAACCATCAAGTACATTATCAGAAATGATGTCATGAAATTCATTCAGCAAAGGCTTAACCTCGGGTGCATGTTCTAACTCATCTTGTTTCTCAGTCTTTCTTGGAATCAAAGCAAAGCAAACATTCTATTCTTTCATTTCTCTTGAAAACTTTTTACCATCAACCAAACATACTCTGACTGTGGTACAGTGACTTTCATCAAACTTCTCTATCAAAGGCAATAATATTTGTTTCTTTCCATCCATCCAAATAGTATATTGATTCAATCTACCATCATGCAAAGCTTTCCTATCATACTGCCAAGGTCTACCCAAAAGAATATGACAACAATCCATAGGCATAATATCACACAAGACTTCATCATGATAATTCCCAATTTTGAATTTAACAAGGCATTGTTCACTTACAAGTAGTTTATGCTCCTTCTGGATCCAAGCAATATGGTAAGGCTTAGGATGTTTCAATCTCTACAACTACAACTTGTTAACCAGCTCTTTAGATGCCAAATTATCATAACTTCCACTATCAATGATTACCTTGCAACATTTGTTAGCAATCTTACATCTAGTTCTGAACAAACTTTTCCTTAGAATAGGTTCCTCCTCAGCTTTTTCATTACACAAGATCCTTCTTAGCATCAAGTTCTCACCATGTTTAGGTTCATTAGAAATTTCCTCAACTTCTTCACAAGCCAAATTATTTTGACCATTACCTCTAGTCTTCTTTCCAGAGTTAGTACATTCAAAATCTCTATGTCCTTCTTCACCACATTTGTAACAAGTACCTTTAAACCAAGATTTCTCTTCCCTTCTACCATTATTGTTATTCCTAGAGTAACCAGTATGGCTACCTCTAGAGTAATTACCTCTTTTAGTAGGCTCATCTTTCCATCCTTTATCTTGCACTGAATTTTCAGATCTGCTACTTTCTTCATTAGATCTACCTCTACTTCTCTGAAATCTGCCACCTCTTCCTCTTTGTCTTTGATCATGTCTTTTTGTCAATCTTTCTTCAGCCTTCAAAGCAAATTGATATGCTTCTTCTACACTATCAATCTTCACATAACTAATCTCATCTTGAATAGATGTCCTTAGGCCATTCAGATATCTAGCCACCTTCTCAACTTCATCATCCACATGTCCAGATCTGATATCCAATTTGTAAAATTCCTTAGTATATTCTTTCACACTCATGTCCTTTTGTCTCAAATTTTTCATTTTCCTCATCAGACTAACTTGGTAGTCAGCTGGAAGAAACTTCTTCTTCATCTTTCCAAGCATCTTCATCCATGTCTTGATCTTTTCTTTTCCTCTCTTCTGTCTCTCAATTTGCAAATGATGGACCACCAAAGAGATGCATGCCCTTTCAACTTTGTGACTGCTATCTTAACCTTCTTATTATCAGGAGTACCTTCATACTCAAAGTATTTATCCATCTCAGAGATCCAATCCAAAAGTGTATCGGTCTCAAGTCTTCCATCATAGCAAGCAACTTCAACTACAGGTCTGGAGTTAGCCTTAGACAAAAATCTCAAAAGTCTTTCCTCATCTTGTTCAACTTCAGGTTCAGCGTTAGTTGCTGTTTCTTCTTCTTCATCACTAACATCTTCAAGATGTGCTCCTCTTCTCTGGGCTGTCTCTACAGCTTCAAGCCTAGTTGCAATTTTCCTCAACATATCCATGATAGCATTATCATTTCCTCTACCATGAACCATCTTGACAATCAGGTTCCAGCAAGATCGTAACCTTCTACAAGTTATAGGTCAGATCTTCAATCTACCACCCTACAACCAAATCCAATAAGGTTCTCCACGATCCAATCCACAAGAAAGAACTCGCTCTGATACCACTTGACGCAGGGGCAGGGTAGATACAAGCAGAATCAAGCAGAATTGAGTCCACTTGAATCCACAACAAGCCCTTGCTCAAAGTTACACAATAGAAGAAATATAAATATCACATGAACACAATGGAAACACAATGGATATGAGACAATCAACTGGCAGCAACAATAGAGAATTATATTATTTCTTTCAACATGACCGGCTATGAGGCCTTTCGGGTTTTGGCCTTATATAATGAGAATTATGAATTCAGAATTACAACTTGCATCCTATCTTTTTCTCCAATGATGTATCTTGATAATCCTTCCTATATCTCACCCATGATCCTCTACTACATCAATCTAGACCCCTTATATAGCCAGCTAAGCCACAGGTCGGCCAGTCAGGCATTTAATTACAATATAGGTCCAGTCTCAAGATTTAAACCAAAAATAATGCTAGAATGAATATAAATTGATGAACCTTTGGATTTAGGTCCTAACTTTACCCAAGAACATTCCTTTAAGTTCACAAGGTCCCATATTAGTACACAGAACATCGCAAGAAGAAACACCACACATTTCACCCAAAAACTGGTAGGAAATAGGTCCTAAGGCAAAATAGGCATAACTTTTTACTCATAACGAATTGGATTTTTCACTCTTGGGAAATGATATTACTTTAGGTCCAATTTAAGTCCTTAAGTGCACAAAATAAAATTCCTTATGGATCAAGAGAACCAACATTAACAATCAGCACCAAAACTGCAGGAAAACACTGTTCCGAGGGCAAGGAAAATAGCTGTAACTTTGAAACAGTCCATCCAAACTTTATGTTCTCATAGGAGAAGGTTCCAAAATAGGTCCTCAACATAATGTAATCTTTTCACACTATGAAACCATCAAATGCAAAGATATAAAGAAAACAACAGCAAACAAGTACAGAAATCAGAAAATGTTTTTGGTTGATGCAAGATTGCTAAAGACCCAAGATGCTCCTGCATCATTGTTTCTACTATTTGCAGTGCTAGTGGTAATCTTCCTAAGGAGGATGTGGTAAAAAAAGTGTTAATAAATCTATTTCTTTAGTATGCTATTAGAGTTTCAACTATTCAAGAGCTTAGATCACTTGGAACTATCATAGTTACTCTTGATCCATTAATGGAAAAATTGACTACATTTGAATTAAGTAATTATGAGAATAGTACATCAAAATTTGAAGCTTCTTTCAAGTCAGATCATTGAATCTTGCATCATTTAGGAAAGGAAATAATATATCTAATAGTTCTTTAACATTTTACTCTAAAGATTATGAATCTATCATGTTTCAATAAAGAGAACAAGAGGAGTTGGAATCTTTGTTTGCAAAAAGACTACCTAGAGGAAATGGTAAATATAAGGGTAACCTATGTTTGAAATGCTTTGCATGTAATAAGATTCTAGAAATATAGTCTCTAGATGTCCTAACAATGACAAGAAGGAGAAGCCAAGGAGATTCAAGGAAAATAACAAGAAAGAATTGTTGGAAACTGCAATTGAAATAATTGGTGTATTGTCATTGATGTCAAACCTGAATTGGTAAGATTGTTGCTACTTAGGAAAGTAATATATCTATTTGAGTGTTGCTAAGGGGCTAAGTAAGGTTGGTAACAATAGCACCTAAGGGAAAGGTTGAGTTATCTTGATACTACAAAGTGTACTTGACTATGTTGCACTATGATGAGATAATGTATTGTTTACCTTAGTAAGACTGAAGACTAAATTGGTAGGCTTAACTAAGAAAAGAAAGGAATAATCATGTTTAAGCTGAGTGATTTTAGTGTCGATCGAGTTATTATATGCCGAGAAAAATTCTAGTGTCAACCAAGCATCAATAAATTGCCAAGGAAGGCAGTGTAAGCCGAGGAGACAATTTTAGTAATGACCGAGCTTTCTACATGAAGACCTAGAAGATCTAGAAGCTCTTATGGCTAGAAGACTGAGAAGGGGAAAAGGAAAGTATAAAGGTAAACTCCCTATTATATGTTTTGCATGTAATAAAGTTGGTCATATAGCTGCTAGATGTCCTGATAGGAAGGATAAAGATGATGAAAGGAAAAGAAAACACAAAGATAGAAAGGATGACATAAGCTACCGATGGAATAGAGACTACAAGGGAAAAGGTAAGAAATCTTGTTACATTGTTGAAAAAGAGACTGACACTGATAGTGATGATTTTGAAACTAAGGTAGTCTATGTGGCAATGAAAGATGAATCTGATGAGGATAAGAAAACTGCATTGATATCCTATGTGAACAAGAATGATAAATGGATTATTGACAATGGTTGTTCACATCACATGACTGGTGAGAAAAATAAGTTTGAGACCCTACATCATTACAGAGGTAAAAGTGTAAAATTTGGTAATGATGCACCATGTCCTGTTAGAGGAAAAGGTTTGATTAAACTGATTGATAAGATATCTTGTGAAAATGCATATTGGGTTTCCACTATAAAATCCTGGTGTTAATACTTGTGTGAATGTTTTGATCTGAACATTACTATGTTTTGCAAGTTAAGTGACAGCAAGGTAGTGGACTGCATTGTTAGATATTTCTAAGAATCTAGTGATGCACACTAAGACCAAGCACATTGCAATCAAGTATCACTACTTGAGAGAATTAGTGCAAGATAAAGAAGTACAAATGGAATATGTGAATACAAAAGAACAATTAGCAGACATATTCACTAAAGCTTTACCCAGAGAAGATCATGAGTATTTGAGAAGTCAATTAGGGGTTCTTCCCCTAACCGAGGCTACCTAGACAAGCTAGGAGCACTGCATCAAATGTGATACAACAAAAAATTTGACAAATTGATGCAGAAGATTGTCACACTTTAGGGCTAGCCTAGAGTTGTGAAGAGAAGAAAAGACAAGGAATCAGTCATAAGGAAGATGATAGAGGGAGAAACACTGAGCTGCAAATATATTATCTACATCTGATGGATGCATGTTTTAAGTTGCTGCTTTGGAATTTTTGTCAAAGAGGGAGATGTACTGATATAATAACACATGATACTGAAAAGTAAGAGGGAGATGAACCGATGAACTGAAATGAAGAATCCGGATAGAGGGAGATCTGAATACTTCTGATGGTCACAGAAGTGAGGCTTACAGGATTTTGAATCAAAATGAAGCTAAGGATATTATAAATAATTTTCTGATGGATAGATATGTTTTTGGATTGGTTGGTAATCCATGTGTTATTTAGGTGATATCATATGGTGTTTCCATAAATTCCAAAGAGGGAGATTGTTGGAAACTGCAATTGAAAAAATCATTGTATTGTCATTGATGTCACACCTTAATTGGTAAGACTATTGCTACTTAGGAAAGTACTATATCTATTTGAGTGTTGCTAAGGGGCTAAGCAAGGTTGGTAACAATAGCACCTAAGGGAAAGGTTGAGTTAGCTTGATACTACAAAGTGTACTTGACTATGTTGCACTATGATGAGATAATATATTGTTTATCTTAGTAAGACTAAAGACTAAACTGGTAGGCTTAACCAAGCAAAGAAAGAATTAATCATGTTTAAGGTGAGTGATGTTAGTGTCAACCGAGTTAGTATATGCCGATAAAAATTCTAGTGTCGACTGAGCATCAATAAATTGCTGAGGAAGGCAGTGTAAGCTGAGGAGACAGTTTTAGTAATGACCGAGCTTTCTACATAAAGACCTAGAAGATCTAGAAGCTCTTATGGTTAGAAGACTGAGAAGAGGAAAAGGAAAGTATAAAGGTAAACTCCATATTATATGTTTTGCATGTAATAAAATTGGTCATATAGCTATTAGATGTCCTGACAAGAAGGATAAAGATGATGAAAGGAAAAGCAAACACAAAGACAAAAAGGATGATAGAAGCTACCAATGGAACAAAGACTACAAGGGAAAAGATAAGAAATCTTGTTACATTGTTGAAAAAGAGACTGACACTAATAGTGATGATTTTGAAATTGAGGTAGTCTATGTGGAAATGAAAGATGAATCTGATGAGGATGAGAAAACTGCATTGATATCCTATGTGAACAAGAATGATAAATGGATTATTAACAGTGGCTGTTCACATCACATGACTGGTGACAAATATAAGTTTGAGACCCTACATCATTACAGAGGTAAAAGTGTAAAATTTGGTAGTGATGCACCATGTCCTGTTAGAGGAAAAGGTTTGATTAAACTGACTGATAAGATATCTTGTGAAAATGTATATTGGGTTTCCACTATAAAATCCCAGTGTTAATACTTGTGTGAATGTTTTGATCTAAACATTACTATGTTTTGCAAGTTAAGTTACAACAAGGTAGTGGACTGCATTGTTAGATGTTTCTATTATTGAATCAGTGATGACCGAGTTTGTTTTGGTTTTGGATCTGATTTAAGGATAAGTTTGTAAGATTTTTTTATACATCAAGAGCTGAGAACAACTGATTCACCCCCCCCCCCCCGCCCTCCCTCTCTATTGTTATAAATCATATTAACAAGAATGTTATCTAGTTAAGGAAGGTGTTACTGATGAAGAATCTGATGGAAGAGATGAAGAAGGAATTGTGTTTGTTGTTGTAAATGAAGAACCCTCTGAAGAAGGTGAAAAATATTTAGTGTCTACCATGAATCATAGTGGTGATCATTGGATCATTGATAGTGGATGTAGTCATCATATGACCAGTGATATAAGAAAGTTCATCAAGATGGAGGAATGTGATGGAGGTTCAATAAGATTTTAGAATGATGCTCCTTGTATGGTAAAAGGTAAAGGATCCATTGCTTTGAATGATAAGACAAATTGTGATGATGTTTATTGGGTTGATGGTTTGAGATACAACTTGTTGAGTGTTTCCTAGAATTAAATAAAAAGTATATAGACCTGATTTCAATGAAGGTATATGTAGAATCATTAGAAAATTAAGAGAATTGATTCCTACCAGTGAACAAACTAAAGCTAACTTTCTCCATGTTAATTCTACTATTAAAAGAATTATCTGATTTCTAAGGGGTAAGTGCACTAAGATGGTGTGCAAAAAAGTGGCCACCTCCTAAAAAACCCAAAGCTTTTCATAACCCACTTGGGTTATTCAAAATTTGAAAAAACTAGGCTTGGGAAACCTGAGCCTTTCCAAGCCACAAAAAATAATTAAAAAAACTTAAGTTCTTCAAAACCCGTATGCATTTTCTAAAGAAAAAAATTCTTTACAAAACTGTACGCATTTTGACTGTCATAAACTTTTTCTAAAACCCTACATGTGACTATTTTTCTTCATGCTAAAACCAAGTTTGAAGGAGAGAGAGGAGGAAGAGAAAATGCCAAAACCCAAGTGGGTTCTTGTTGTTATTGGATTTTTTTTTCCATATTGATCATTTTGTGAGCATGCCATGTCATCAAACATGTAAGAATTTGTTTTCTTAAATTGTTTTTGTTTCAATTTTGATTGAGTAGGGTTTATTGAATTGATTTAAGTTTTTTAAATTATTTTGATGTTAGATTCAGAAAATAATCCCCAACCACAAAAGAGATAGAAAAGACCTCTTCTAACACATAAACATATTGATAATGTTGGAAATGAGCAAAAAGAGAATCCTCAAAATGTAGCCCCACAACAAGAAAACCCTCAAAAAAACCCAAATCCATCGACCAAACCAAAACCCATCACCAAACTTGAATCCAAACCCTCCACGTCCTCCAATAGGTCACATTGATGCCACACAAGAGGACCTAATCAATCGCCTTTAACAAAATATTGCCCAAATATCCATATTGGTTAATAGGTTGAGGTCCTATAGTTTTGAGCACCACTCATTCCTCGCCACTTCCTTAGAAATAATGGCCAATAGTGTGAATGATGTCTCTAAGGAGCTTACAACATGGGGTTCATGGAGGGATAGGTGTCGTGCATTTTATTTCGATGGGTTGTCATATGATCAAGTAGAAAAAAAGAGGATACTTAAAGAAGACATATGTTCTCTTTTCACTGATCCGATTAGTAGTAACTCCCTAGAAGTAACTACAAATCGGTTTTCCATACATTGGTGTGTTCATAATAGGATCAGAGTTGTATTTTGGGATAGGTGGTATATGGTCTTTGACCAAGCACCCTGTAATAATTTGGAGGTTCCTTTATAGTTTTTGAGAAATCTATATTATGAGTTTATCCTCAACTAGAAGTTGAATTACTTTGACATCTGGTAGTTCTAGGGTAGAGGGAGAGTCTCTACGTAGGATAGAGTTGGGGCCCATAGGGTGTTAAAGTTGTAGCATAGGGGGTGTCTAGCTAAAAAACCCATAGTTCATGTTGCGGTCTTGATAGTAGTGAAGGAGTCTATGTATTTACAAACCCTTCAGGTAACTACATCATTAATTGATGTCATTATTGAGCATGTCACACAGTTAGTCAATGTAGAGGGTGGATCAACACCTGCACCACCTCCATCATCATCAAATGCTCTATTTGGCTCATCACATCCCATTGAGAATATGTGCCTCAACTGTTAGGCTATATGTGTTAGGGTAGATACTGACATAAATGAGGATGTTTCGACATCCCATTCATGTCCACATTGTGGGAGTAGATGTCAAACATTCATTGCTGAGGATGTGGCCCTCACAAATCACTTATTGATGATGGTGTTTTCTATGAGACACGCGCATGTAGGCTTTTTTTTTTGACATGTTATTAATTTTAATCACCCAAATCTCATAAAAGTAAATAATTTTTTATTTAGAGAACAAATTAAATTGATAAATGAATAATATTCATTGCAAGGTAAAGCAAGTGGTACTACAAGAACACCACAAAGTTCTCATTCGACTAGATGTGCACATGTAGCTTCGACACTTGAGGTATAGTTTTTAAATATTCATAAAAATAGATTCACTTCTTGGTGTCAAGATCTATTTTCTTAATATGTCTATTTATTTGATGGTTTATAGGGCTTGTTGGGGGTTCAGATGTTTGAAGTTGATGATGTGACACTCTATGATTGCCTTTGGCCTATAGATATTTGCGGTATCATATTTTTCACACCTCTTGTTTATAATTTTAATTGAACCCATGTGTTATCATATTCATTTCTCTTATGTTAATTTTGTTTCTACTAGGCTACCCCACATGGCTCCAAGGCATGAGATGAAGAAAGAAATCATTGAGGACGCCCAAAGTACAAAAGGTAATTTAGTACAATTTAAGTTTATTTGTTGAAATTTATTATGGTTAAACATATACATGTATACTGATGAATGTGCATGTCTTATTTTTTCTATATACAAAAACAATCGGGTTTGCAAAATTAATGAATGCACCAAATGTTGTTGATGTTCAGGAGAGGGAAGAGGTAACATTTTTATATTCAATTTCAATTGCATTCTTGATTTTTTAAATTCTCTTAGAAATCCTTCCTCTATGACTATGATATATGTTATTATTTTCATACAGGAAATGGTTATAGTGGGCTCATCAACAACGATCCCTCCTAAGAGTATATGAGAGCTATCTGAGGCTCTAGTATGCATTATGTGTGTGTGTGTGTGTTAAACATATTGATTTAGATATGAGTACATGCATTTTTACTTTTGTAGTGTTTCTCATCAACTTTGGGTTATTAACTTCTATTAATTGTCTTTTACCTATTACATCTCTATCTGTGATTAGTTCAAGAGGATATAGGGTTTTTATTTTAGGGTTAATGTTGAGAAGTACTTTCACATCTTTGGATATATCATCTCTCAAAATTGTTTCACACCCTAAAAAACTCCCCAATTAGAACCTATGTTATCTATAGTGGCTAGTAGTCAGTGTTCAAGTGGCATCGATCCTAGATTAAACCATATGGGGAGAACCTCTAGTTTGAAAGTTAATAGATTAAAATTTGTAGACCATTCCATGAAGTGAAAGCATTGTCCATGGAGAAACATAAATCTAACATGCATAATTTCATTTTTAACCTCAATATTTTTGTAGAGAATGAACCCAACATTATTTCCAAGGAAGGAGGCACTTACCTAGTTGAGATTCTTGTTTTCCCACCATTCTTTAATTTCTAAGAAGGATAGATCTTTTCCACCCCAAATTACATGCAGATCCATTTTTAATAAATTATTTTTATACAGTAAAACAAAATTATCTTTTCATTTCATAATTTTAACTTCAATATTACCAACTTTTTGAAAGATTAACTTGATGAATCATAAAAGATCAAACTATTTGTTTTGTTATGAATTACTCAATTTCTCATGAAATTCAAAACATGATTATAAATAATAATAATTATATTAGTAGGTTTAAGAGACACATTGGTTAAATAATTATTACAATATTTTTTATTTAGCTGGATTAGTTTTCCTAGTAAAATCTTTAATGACATAAAAAATAATACAAAATATATGAGGTTTTTTAAATACATTATTTTCCATTAAAGGTTCATTAAATACATTGTTAATAAAATATGGAGAAACCTAGGATCTAAAGAGATAAATTAGAAGCACAAGATACAGCCACAAATTCAATCATTGATTTATTGGAGAAGTTGAGTACATATAGGAAGAAATTTCAACCAAGTCCAACCATGAAGAGAGGGATGAGCTAGAGTGTTGGTAAAACTTCCCAAGAAACTAGAATGATGTGTCGAAATGAAATAGACACATCTCTAGTAGAATCCTGAAGGACAAAGACTTGTGTAGACAAATGTCAAATGTTTATGGATGACTAATTAGGATTAAAAGCCTAAGTGTAACTAAATAAATAAATACACTAACCCCCTCCCCCCAAGCATAACTTAAGAGTCCACAATAAAAAAAGATTCTGGCTACTAGCCTGGTGAGGTACCCATGTACAATGAAATCTCTCATAAAAGGAGAAAGATAGAAAAACTCAGTGGGAAATAATTGTACTCTAAAAAAGATATAAGAAGTGAAGAGCCCATAAGCCTCCCCCACTCCCCCCAACCCCTAAAAGATTATGCTATTTTTTATGTATACTACAAACCAATAATAGCTTCTTGGCCCTTCCTAAAAATCTAGTTGAACATGAATGTCGAGCTAGTAAATCCTTTGAATTATAAGGAATGGAATTAGGATCTGAATGAGAGCCCATATGGTGTGTAGCACTAGAATCTATAATCACTTGAGAAAATAAGACCCCACCTTTCAATTTCTCTTTGTCCTTAGTAATTTTCTAATTCAAAGAATATGCTTTGATAGAATCAATTACCTTAATGTTATTCTTTTTTAGTAGAAAAGTGAGATGCTCAATTTTCTTCTTCATGCATTGATCTTCTTCATCACCCTTTTTGTTACAAAAGGAACATTTAACTTTCTTACTAGTTAATTGTTGAGATGAGTTATAGTTCTTAAAGTTATTAATTTTGTCTTCTTTCTTGCCTTATTTTTCTTTTTCTCTCCTTTAGCATTTTATTGCTTCTCCTTTTCTACAATTAGAGCTTATGCCTTAGTAGATTTCAAAGTACCCATGTTTGAATTAACTTTTCTATTCCCTTGTAAGATCAACAATAAAATTATGAAGTGAGGTCATAGACCATGAGGTACCAAGAGCTCTTTTACTAGAATAGAAAGTAGAGACAAACACAAAAAATTTAGAACCTAATTTGGAAAGTATGAAAAGGATTAATTAATCATTGTTCTTGTCAATTCCACAATCTTTTAATTGAAACTTCAAAAAATTAAATTTAGTGAAGTTATCTAAAGTTGAAAAACTTGAAGGACTAAGACCTAGGAGTTGATTTTCCAACTCATGACTTCTAAGTTCATCAACTATCCCAAATATATTGTTTAGAGATTCCCAAACTTCATTGCGTGTTTTCAAATTATCAACATGAAATACTAATTTAGGAGATAGGTTTAAACATAGAAAGCCAAATTCTTGGTCACACTTACTGAAAAACTTTTCTTGTCCTTAGTTGCATTAGGTTCCTTTTCTATTCCCATTGTTACCTTATATAAGCCTTTATTGTTTAGTACAAGAATGACTTTTAACTTTCAATCATGATAATTGAAAAGTGTTAGAGGTTGTATAGTCCCATTAGGATCCATGATGCTAGACTTAGATTGTTTCTTGTCGAATGTAAAAATGAAGAGCACTTTGTGAGGAAGTGTGAAAAATAGAAAAGGCACAACACCCCCTTGATTATCTTTCCCCTGCTTATTTTTGGTACTTTATAGGAGTGCTTTGTAACCAAATCCTAAAAAATACTGAAAATGGCACTTTATAATGATAGTGCATCAGTGTGTCTATTGGATTTGTGATAAAACAAAATGCACTTTTTGCAAAAAATGGAACTCAATATTGAGTTAAGGAGCAACACTTATGAGCAATTGAATTTTTACCTCACAAAATTATACCTCCTCCCAAAAAAATATCTAACTTCACCAAAAACTCATTTGCCAAAAATCAAAAGGATGGAGCAAAGTGAAGCCCTTTGAACTTGGAAAAAAGAAAGGGCTAAAAAAACCATATGACCAGGTGCTAAACTTTCAAAAAAATGCCCCCTCCCCCATGACATCACCCCAACTTCTTATGTCATCAAATGTGCAATTTAATCAACTTTTTCAATGAATAATAACATCAAGAGGTGGAAGAGGTGCATAAAACTTGAAGGTTGTCACACCTTTTACACCTTTTTTTAATTTTAAAACCTTTTTAAAATCTTTTTCAAAAACTTGGGCGGGCAAGCTGAAAAATTGATGGTCACAAACCATAGAGGCATTCAAACTACAGACCTTTAGAGGTGTTCGAACCAAACATGTAGGTTTTTAAACCAACATGTGCCTTTCTTCACTGCCAAAAGCTTACACATTTTTTGGCTTTCTTCATCGTCCAACATGCACAAATTTTCACCAAAGTCATCAATGGATGGAAGAGATGTCTTTGACGGCTCTCTTTTCAATATAGAGAGTCGAAACTCAGGTACTCAACCTATAGGACCAATACAGGTCTGGTGCTGCCTCTCCATGAGATCAAGACATCTAACGTGTAGATTGAAGGCCATTGAGTTGTATGAGAGCCATTGATTTGACTTGCAACATTTTTCAGACTAGCATCTTTGAACCCTAATGCAAATAAATGAGATGAAAGATTTACATGGACACAAGTGCAAGCTGAGAGATGACTACTACAATTAAAGAGCTTCAAACTATCTTAAATTACTTTGATACCATGAAGAAACCTAGGATTTAGAGAGATAAGTTAGAAGCACAAGATAGAAGTACATATAGGCATAAAGTTAAACCATGTATGACCATGAAAGGGGGGAAAAACTAGGCTAGTGGAAAAACCACCCAAGAAACTAGGATGATGTATTGAAATGAAATCGACACATTTCTACTAGACTCGTAATGGGTGATGACTTGTGTAGACAAGTGTCAAACATTTATAGATGACTAATTAGGATTAAAAGCCCAAGTGTAATTAAATAAATAAGTACATTAACATAATAGAAATGATGTAGGGGCATCCTTGTTTCCTGAAGATTATAGCAGTCTCAGTAACTGTCTAGTGGAGTTCAGTTAATTGGCTGGTGATCTCAGTAGAAGACTAGAGTTTCTCGGTCTTTGGTGATAGTTCTCAGTCGAAGTCTATTTGGCTCCACCGATGGAGCTCGATGGTCATGGTAAAGGTTCTCGATTAGAAGTACCGACAAAGCTCAATGGATAATGGTCCCTCGGTGTTTCTGGTGCTCGGTGCTTGGTTACCGATGGGGTCTCGGTGTTTATTACTGGCACTTAGTGTTCTTGTTGATCGATGTGTTTGTTTGGATGAATCGGCTTGGCCGACTGGTGCATTTAATTTGGGTCGCACTCCACAAGTTATGGATTGACCATTAGATGTGTGGGGACCTAGATCTGGTGTGTTTCTTTCTCCTATATAGATCTAGATGCTGTAATCACCCAAAAATGGTCATCTAGACTATTAGCCCCTTGCTAGCATTATTTGCTAAAATCATCAATTGCTTATTCTTGATCAAATCCTAATTCTATCATTTATTCGATTATTTTCTATGGGCTAACCATTTTATCCTAAGTCCTTATTTAATTAAAAGGAATTTTCTCCCCTTTTATTAAATAAAAAGCCCCCACTTTTCCTCTTATCCTAAGTTGCACAAATAAAGCATTATTCTTATTTTATAAAAATAAGAAAATGTCTTTTTGTCTCATATGGGACACAAAAGTCAACTCTTATTTTCTCATTGGAGGAGATTTGTGCACATGGATTGCTCCTCTTTCAAGCTCCACCCTTGATTAAATCTATTGCCTCTTAATCTCCATGGTCAATTCCTTTAACAAGAGAGTTCTCTTCTCGTTCTAGGGTCCCAACTTTTTATGCTAATATTATGCTGCAGGATTTCTTGGAGACTTTGGAGCTTTTGGAGACCTTCTTGCATCTAGCTTTCAATCTTGCATCATAGCTTAGTTTCTTTCATTGCATTCTTAATCTAGTTTCTTTTCATGCTCTAGATTAGCTCACATAGCTTAATTAGCAAGGATTTGTAATACTTCTATCTTCCCTTTCATAGCTTAGCTTGCATTTTTATTTCTAGCATAGTTGCATTGCATTTCCATCTTGATTCTTAAAGATATTGGCATTCTTGCTCTTGTCTCATTGAATCTCCCATTGCATGGTTTACTAGCAAGGTTATAGGCTTAATAGCTCTAGCTGAGAGCATTCTTAACACTCTTGCACTCCATGCCTAGGGAGCTCTAGGTCACTTTCTCAAGGTTTCCCACTCATGGATTCTCTTGGAA
The DNA here is from genome assembly GCA_027943335.1 of Chamaecyparis obtusa. Taxonomy (NCBI): domain Eukaryota; kingdom Viridiplantae; phylum Streptophyta; class Pinopsida; order Cupressales; family Cupressaceae; genus Chamaecyparis; species Chamaecyparis obtusa. The sequence goes on from BSBK01009714.1 coordinate 386,960, forward strand.
GTAATGGCTTAGAGAAGTGCACATCCTGAGTGTACATTTTGGCACCCACCGTGGGTGCCAAAAATGTACACTAAAGATGTGCACTTCTCTAAGCCATTACATGAAACTTGTAGAACAACTTGTGGCTATTGCTAAGATACTTGTGCTTACCAACGATGTTGTTGACCTTGTTAAGGCTAGTGAGAAGATTGGTTTTCACGTTCAGTTGGTTGTATCTAACATGGAGATTGCAGAGCATCTGGTTGTGTCTGGTCAGGTTGCTGGTGATGAGGAGTTACCTGAGCTATTGAACACCTTTGTGATGATGGTGTTACCAAATTACTTTTGTTCAGTCTTGAGGTGCAAATGTTGTTTGTTGGTTGCAGACTTGAGTTGCTAGTTGACAGTGATGAGTCTTGTGATGAGGTTCTGAGATAGGATTCTGACTTGATGCTTGGTGATGGGTTGAAGGCTCGATTTGTTCTTGATGTTGAACATGTTGACTGGTTGGTGATAGATTGGTTAAGGAGGACTTGGTTGATGAACTTGTGCATTTTCCTGGCTTCATGAATTGACAAGCCTTGTGTAAAGATGAAGTGAATGGCAGATTTTCTTAAAGGAGCAAAGTGTGGGACACACTTTCTTATTTACCTTGGGTGTTTGATGCAGGGGCATCCTCAGTTCCTGATGATTCTGGCAATCTCGGTAACTGCCTGGTGGAGTTTGGTTAATTCGCTGGTGATCTTGGTAGAAGACTAGAGTTTCTCGGTCTTTGGTGATAGTTCTCGGTCAGAGTCTGTTTGGCTTCATCGATGGAGCTCGGTGGTCTTGGTAAAGGTTCTCAGTTCAAAGTACCGACAGAGCTCGGTGGATGATGGTTACTCGATGACTCAGTGTTTCTGGTGCTTGGTGCTTGGTTACCGATGGGGTCTCGGTGTTTATTACTAGCGCTCGGGGTTCTTGCTAACCGACATGTTTGTTTGAATGAATCGGCTTGGCCGACTGGTGCATTTAATTTGGGTCACACTCCTTGAGTTATGGATTGACCGTTGGATGTGTGGGGACCTAGATCTGGCGTGTTGCATTCTCCTATATCGATCTAGATGCCGACATGATGAATTAATTATTGGAAGGCTATGTGAGAGTTGACTGCTGTTTCATTTAATATTTGTTCATCTTTGGAAGCCAAATTGGTGGATTTATTTGTTTGTAAAGCTGACTTTTGGCTGTGTAGTATTTAAGAGGGTGTTTGGGTAGCTGTTTAGGGAGGAGATTTGGGAGAAGGCAGAAAGAAGTAGAAGGAAGGCAGAGTTGGTAGCTTGTGAGCTTAGGAACAAGAAGATTGCTTGGTGTCTAGCGAGCACAAGTTTAGATCTTTTTGGGAGTACCTACTAGTGTCTTGTTGTGTTACAAACCTAGGCTAGCTAAGAGGTGTGTTGGATCATGCGTGATCTTGTTGAACTATTGCAATCTTTTATGTATTTGGTCGTAACCGAGAAGGCCTTACACTCAACATGTTACTTGTAAGCTTGCTTACTAATGAATAAAGAAGATTTTATTTCTATATTTGTGTTGTGTTGTGTTATTCCGCATTGTTGGTGTTTGGCTGCAAGTTTGGACAATCCTTAATTGTATCCTTTGACCTTAACTACATCAGAAATCAATGAAAATCTTTTATTATAAAGAAATAGAAAAAATATCAAAACTAAAAATCATATTGATAGCTAAAATTGTATCCTTTCTAATATTCTTTTTTTTTTAATAGAGGGTTCAGATCTGCGAGGCAGCCTAATAGAGGCATGAAGCTTGTGAGCAACCAACCAACGAAGGCCCACCACAACGTGTTTGAAACCTCTTCGAGTAAGAGTCAAGGACATAGGGGTATCCACACTACCAAAAATGTGTGGACCACGATCCCGACCTCATCCCTTATGATGTCAGAGCCTTGCACTCAACAAGACTTGATCCTTGGTGGGCTCATTGAGAACCATTCAACTTCACCAGCAAACCAAGGGCCCATTGACATCCTTTCTAAATTTCATTAGAAGTTAATTTGAATTTAGCATCATAGTTATTCTCAATATAAATGTACCTTAGAGGATACGTTAGAATTGAAATATATTTCTTGATAAAATTATAAAGATTCGATTATGAAAGGACGAGTTATTCAATTGTAAAAAATTCAAATAGTGACTGATAGGTTCTTAATTTGAATACTAGTCTATGAAATACTTGATTAATGATATTAATATAACATTTATTTACTAATATATGTTTAAAAAATAAATTGAAAAGTAACGGAAAAACATATTTGTCAAATTAATCGCAATCCAAAATATTAAATAGATTTTTATCACTGGCGTAAGCACACATCATTTTTCTCCTCAAATATTTGCTTTCTTTTATCTTCTTCGTAACCTTCTCTTCCTTCCTATTAGGAGTGCATGATTGTTGCTGTTTTTATCGTCACAATTCCTATGTAATGTCCACCACTTTGCCTCATGTGAAAGGCATCTGAAGCGGCCTTTCTCCGGGTTAGTAATGTTTGCCATGACTAAATATGCAATTAATTTAATTTCAGATAATTGATGGAGAAAGGACGTCAAATATCAACCGGCCTTAACCCCGTCATCAACGAACAAGACATCGAGACAGGCATCGTAAAAATCATTAAATATGAAGGTTGGCCTTCGTCACGTCATTACAGCGATCATTCAATCAACCGAAGATACCACCCACCTGCCAAAGATGCTATATCTTGTCCTTATTATTCCAGAATCCTCCCTTTCGTATAAATCTAGCTTAGAGAGTTGAACGAGATTTTACTAACATTCAATCAAGTTTGAATTGCATTGCTATTCAATTCTATTCTCTTTTAATTTCAGAATCTCTGTAACAAATCAAAGATGGCTGAAGTACTTGTTCCTTATATTGTCAAAGCCGTGGTTGGAAAGCTCGGCGAGATAGTACTGACTGAAGCAAAGCAGGTTCTCAACTTCAAAGAGGACTTTGAATGGTTGCAGACGCAACTGACAGATATTTCTGGTTATTTACAATATGCAGACGAGTAAAGTGCTCTCAATGATCCTGCCAAACAATGGCTGTCGGAAGTGAGCGATATATATCTTGATGCAGAGGATATTGTTGATGAGTGCGCAGTCGAGCCTTTTTATGCAAGACTGAGTCCATCATGCTTCTCCTGCTTTAGTCAGTCAATATTCCGGCGTAAGATGGCGAAGAGGATTCACGATCTAAAAGAGAGGATGAGCTTTACTATTCAAAAGGCAGAGAAGCTTAATCTTGTTCGTCGGGTGTTGAATTCGAATCAGCCTTCAACCAGTACTTCTGAAAGAGAAAGAAGAATGACAAGATGGAGTGCCTTGGAGGAAGATTCACGAGCAGTGGGTTTGGAGGAGAAGGTGAAGGAAATAGTGAGATTGTTAGAGGATCCCGCTCTTGGTGTTGTTGCCGTCGTGGGTATGGGCGGCTTGGGGAAGACATTCCTTCTCAAGAATGTCTACGATAGAGTTAAAGGTGGGAATGACCAGTCTGTCTGGATTTCTGTTTCACAGAATTATTCTCTTGGAAACTTACAGTCTGACTTGGCCTCCAACATTGGATTACAAATGCCCGATAACATAACTGATTTTAGAGCAGCTGAATTGATAAAAGGTGAGTTACATTACAAAGCATGTTTGATCGTTCTGGATGATGTGTGGAAGAATAGTATCGATGGAGACTTGATATCAAGACTTGGTCTTCCCACTGGAAGAAATAGACAGTGTAAAATTGTTGTAACCACCAGAAGTAGAGATGTTGCTGCAAAGATGAATGCCTATGAGTATGAAATGCAACACCTATCCAGAGAGAATAGCTGGAAGCTGTTTTGCCTTTTTGTGTTTCCGGGTCTTGAGGGTAATAGGCCGCCTGAGGAGCTGGAGAGCGTGGCTCACAAAATTGTGGAAGAATGCGGTAGGTTGCCATTGGCCATTAAGACAGTTGCGGCATCCATGGCAAGCTGTTCGGAATTACGGGAGTGGCAGTCAAAACTGGGGAAATTGAAAGATGCAGTAGGGGCAGAGGACTCCACGATGCAAATCCTCAAGCTGAGTTACCACTCTCTTCCTCCCTATCTCAAAGCTTCTTTCGCTTATTTTTCTCTCTTTCCAGAGGACACACAAATATCTTTTTCTAGACTATCACGGTACCCAGAGATAAATCAGGAATATTTGATATACTTGTGGATAGCCGAAGGGTTTATTCCACAAGAAAAATACATAGACCAGTATGATAATGGGTTGATTTACTTACGACAACTTCAAAATCAATGTTTGTTAGATGTAGATAGAGCTGGAGCATATTACAGCATTCATGACTTGTTTCTTGATTTGCTTATTAATATAAGTAGAGAGCAGAAGTGTGAGTTTGATCTTCCAGTGAATAAAACAAGGTCTCGCAGGTTATTATTGCCTAAAAAAGGTATAACTACTAATTTGGTTTCAGAAAGCTCTCTTCATCACCAGCGGTTTCTTCGCACTGTTTCATTCTCCCAGAATCCAGGAATTTCAAGTATTCCACAACATTTCACTACTACATAGTACATTTTTTTAAGACAATATTAACATTTTGTCTTAAACACTTAAGATCAAAAATTTAAATTATTAAAATTGTCTTAAATTAAACATTAAGACAAAAGAACATAACGAACATGCATTTTCAAAGATTGGGGGGAAAAGAATTTTAGCATGTAGGAGTTTTATGTTTTTCATATTTCGAGCATCGGCTATTAGGGTTTTTCATATTCCCATTACCATTGATCGATATTGAGACTAGAAAAAAGGACTAGGGACAAGAACTCAGCCGGTGGCGTTTACAGTGATCTGGAATGCTCTGCTGCTTGTAGCAGATGATGATTTGGCAGTGTCTTCTGATCGGATCTTATCTTCACATCCTCACTAACTTTCCTGCACAATTCTTTCCACAAGGAATGCACTTACAAGTACCAGCCACGAATCTCACGGTGTTTTACTCCAGGTAAATAACCCTCTAGCTCTGCCATGAAATCCTTCGGTGAATAGAAAACTACATCGTTGCCTGGATCATGAAAATATTTGTTGATAAAAGTAGTGAGATGATCTGGTGACAATGAATTGTTTGCAGGTGACATAATTCCCGAAAGGCCTCGCGAGTTTGAAATAAATTGAAGTGAAAGGGAAGGTCAATGTACAACTTGGGATCAAAATCCTTGGGGCTAATACCACAAATTGAAGGGTGTAGGTGATAGAGGAGGAAATGCAACTTGTTGCCTGACTTTCAGTCACCCATTTTTTTGGAGTCATATGGTCATGTCAAGTCAGTCTAGTCATGGTTCAGTCTAGGACTAAGTCTTTCATAGGATAGGCTATTCTTGCTGGGTTTCCCTGTCAATGCCTTTCCTTCTCTAAACTGGGTGGGTTGTTCTAAAGGTCTTTTCATATCAGGTAGGTTATAGATCCCAACCCGGAAAGGATAAGATGATCTTTCAATTAATGATCTTTTCAACAGAAGAATGGTTGGAGATTATGGTTTCTAGGCATTCAGAAAGCCTCAAAGGAAAAGTTCTTCATATGACACATTGACAAAGGTGGCATTGGAAGGTTCAGACTTTATTCCTTGTAATGGATGCATTTCATTACCGGTAATCATTTAAGGACAAAAGTATTATTCTTTGTTTGTATGTACAGTCTTCAAAATATTATGAGGCTCGGTCAACATGTGTCGATGATTATACAACAATGTGTGGGTGTGTTTCTATGCTCTCGGGCCTATACACTGATGCAAATTTAACATAGCTCATAAAAATGAAGATGGTTACCTAAAGTTATTGAAGGGATAGTGGCATACGATGAAATGAATCCTTATAAACTCAGGTCCCCTTCATCTCAGTTTGATAGAGCCGAATATTAACCTTGCCATGCATTCATAATAGTTAGAAAAGAGCGGTCGCATGATCGCATGGATTAAAATATTGCTATGCAATCATGCGACAATGAAGCCCAATGGGACCCACATACGCCAACAACACAAATGTGACAAACGGTCAAGCATAGGCTTTCAGCTCCGGTGGCGGGTCCTTGTGCGGTGACTTGTCCGATTTTCATTGGCTGACGGGGTAATACATTGATGGTGGGGTCGCGGGTTCTTTGTTGCGGTCTCCAAATCTACGGTCCTCGCAAGATCGCATGACTAACAAAACTACCATGCAATCATGCGAGATGTGAACATGTGGAATGTTGGGGTCGCGGGTTCTTAGTTGCGGTCTCCAGATCTACAGTCCTGGCAAGATTGCATGACTGAGAAACCGATCTTGTGATCATACGAGATACAGCCATGTGGACTCCTTAGCAGATGCGGGCCCAGTTCATGTTTTCACTTTGGTCAGAATCGACGGTAGCCATTTTTTCGCTAAGCCGTGGGAGATTCTTTGCGATCACGCAAGATTATGACACATGTAAAGGTGTTCCATGTCCGCTAGTTATCATATGATGCAAGCATTTCCAAGATCCTTCCACATGTCTAGGTAGGACCAAAGATGCTTAGAGTTGACCAATCATAGAGCGGTCGCATGATCGAATAGATTAAAATATTGCTATGCAATCATGCGACAATGGGTCCCACGCAGATAGAGAGGACTGGCGGTTGGCAGGTGGATATCAAATGAAAAGGGGAAGGAAAGAGGAGTAGTCGCATGATCGCAACAAATAAAATAATCCCTTGCGATCATGCAAGATTGTGCCACGTGTCGTCAGCTATAGTCCAGCACACGTCAAATGGAGAATGACTAAAATATTATGGTTTCAACTTTTATTTAACATGTGCTCTAAGTTATTAGCGTACTCAAAGTTGACGGGTGGAGAAAGGAATAATATATCTTCGGGTAACTTAGAAGAAGAAATAAGTATACTGTTTCAGCAATGACAAACAGAGGAAATAACAGTATATAATATGTTCTGCATAGTATTATATTGGTATTTTTTTGATGATAAGTTACGACTTGCAACAGATTCAAAATTGTAATTAACGCCTTTAATCTTTTATGAGATTGATTCCTTATGAAATGAAGATAGAAAAGAGTTCTGATACAGTGAGATAGTTGAACATTCATGGTGACAGGTCATTATGATCAAGTGTGTTGATCAGTTCTAGTTTTATTGATTTCTCGTCAAAAGCACAGAACGAGGATGTTGTCAATAATAATTCTTTCATAGATACAAGCTGGCGATTATTTGAAGGACATCTTCTGTCATGTTCATCAATTATGATATTTTATGGAATGATGAGGGTCTGTTCAGTTTGTCTTCTTGAAGCAAATCAGATGAAGAGTCAAGGTCAATCTGGCTCCTTTGTTTGTATTTTTGAAAGTGTTAGTCTTCAGTCTTTTCAAATTCTGGAAGCTGAAACACTTCACATTCTCATGAAGGTCATATGATGTAATCTCTATATATACTATTGCAAAAAGTAAATACAAAGGTTGGCAAATTTCTAGTGTGAAGCTGGTTGCAGAGACAATCAAGTCCAGTGCCATTTATTTTCTGTCCAATTGTATCTGGTATTATTTCATTGTGTTGAATTGGGAATGATAAATAAATAGAGTTTTGTTCTATTGTTTTCAGTTTAGCCAATCAGTAGGATAATCAGAGAATTATAACTGGTTGTGGAATTGCATCAGCTACTTCATTTGCATTTCATAACTTGCATAATCATTTTTCCATTGCATCTCATAATTTGCATTTTTCATAATTGCTTTGTTGGGAAATTTATAAGATTGTGAAGGTCACAGCATAGCATCTTTGCATTTAAATCCCGCCTGAGATTTCACTTGCGTGGGTGGAACTCGGTTTTCCCCTACTATTCTCTGGTTAAGAACTTATTTGCAGTAGGGATTAGATTTGAAACATAATTCATTGAAGATTTTTCATATAGGGAGTTGTACCTCAATTCAGAGGGAAACTAGATATTCTCAGAAATAGTTTCCCAACTATTGAGTAAAATTGTTCTTTGATATAAATTGGGCAAATAAAAGGAGTTTGAAAAGAAGAACAATCTGTTTACCAGCAGATTTTTGCTGACTCCGCTCAGGACGTGGAAAGAAGATTGGTGTTGAAATTTTACTTCCTTAGATTTTTGTTATCTCTACTGTCTAGAGATTGGCGACTCCATTTTAAATTCTTAGAATTTTTAGTCAAGCAATTCAGTGCTTTCCTTTTCAGATTTTGAGGTCCCTCCCCTAGGATGGAGGTTATTGGTTCTGTGGAAGAAGTTTTTCTGAAGTATTCAGAAATTTTAGAAGACTGGATTCTAGCAAGTGATGAAGATGTCTCAAATGTTTTTATCTTTATCCCAGTGTTCAAAGATCCAATCCAAGAAGTTACAGAAGATTTATCAAGAGAGGTGAAGTGGCTAAAATCTTTCTATGGCGCTATTCTTATCAAAAGAAAACCTCTTGTACAAGAGCTAAAAGAAGAACATGTATGTGAAGATCTTTATGAAGTTGGAATCAGTGAGCCTAACCTCACCTCATCAAATGTGTTGCATGAACATGAAGGGGAACAATATATACAAGGTAACCTTCGAGTAAGTAAAGATGAATGTTCACATAATTTGTACCTTTAGTCTGATTGTTCAAGTGATTTAATTTTTAGTTGTTTTGAGAATAAGGAAAGATCCAGTTTGAAATTTGATCCTAAGTTAGTTGAAAATAGTAATCAAGATGAGTTAATACCATCAGCAGTATGTTATGAAAATTTTCCATCTTGTGGGATAGATAAAGGATCAAAGAGTTCTGATTTTTCTTTTGAATGTCAAAATGAAGATATGACTGAAGTTGTTAAAATTGAAAAGTTGCAGCAGTGGGTACCATCAACAATTCCAATGGACATGTTACCTTGTAAAGAAGAGATCATTTTTCAGCTCTTATCAACTCTTGAGGAAAGAGTTTCTCCTCTTTTGGCCCCAGGTATTGATTCATCATCTTACATCTCTATTTTACATAGAGGATTTTCAGATTTAATGAAAGAGGACTATGATAAAGCTACTTCAATTGATATTTATCCTGAAGCACGACTATATTTTGAAGGTATATTGGATAATGAAAGTTGTTTTGATCATGGTTTTCTCATGAGTCTTGTTGATAAAGATGATATGAGTTCTCTTTTGGAGGTGTGGATTAATTATTTGTTTTAGCTTGAAGAGTATCATAGTTTTGATTCTTCTATTCAGAAAGAGGAGAGAAAACCAAAAATTTATAATGAAGCCTGGTTGTTTGGAAAGTATTTTTGGCTCACTCATGATTTATACCATGACAGTTTTTCTTCCAGCTTTAAAAAGGATGTCATGGAGTTTTTGTCTTGGTTCAGCTGGTTGAAACACCATCCACTTTACCGGAAAGGCTCATACTTTTCTCTTTCGGTTAATGGTCATGTAAGTTCTCCATTTTCTCTTTTCATCTCCTGTTCATAGTTAGTTTGCTTTCACAATTTTGGTGTGTTTAGTTTAGCTTTTCCCTATTTTTCTTAGCGTAGTCTGTCCTTGTATTCATGGCTAGTTGTTTTCCTATTTTAGTGTGTTTAGTCTACCCTGCTCCCCTCCGCCCTCCCTGTATGCAGCTGTTCATTGTTCTCTTTGGTCTAGACTCCGCAACCCAATGGATAAGGCACTTGTCTCACCAGAGAAGCTGAATTCTTCATGCACTTTGCAATACATGATCCCCCAGTCGGAGCCAGCTGTTGCCTGACTTTCAGTCACCCATTGTTTTGGAGTCATATGGTCATGTCAAGTCAGTCTGGTCATGGTTGAGTCTAGGTCTAAGTCTTTCATAGGATAGGCTATTCTTGTCAGGTTTCCTTGTCAATGCCTTTCCTTCTCTAAACCGGGTGGGTTGTTCTAAAGGTCTTTTCATATTGGGTAGGTTATAGATCCCAACCCGGCAAGGATAAGATGATCTTTCAATTAATGATCTTTTCAGCAGAAGAATGGTTCAAGATTATGGTTTCTAGGCATTTAGAAAGCCTCAAAGGAAAAGTTCTTCATATGACACATTGACAAAGGTGGCATTGGAAGGTTCAGATTTTATTCCTTGTAATGGATGCATTTCATTACCAGTAATCATTTAAGGACAAAATTATTATTCTTTGTTTGTATGTACAGTCTTCAAAATATTATGAGGCTCAGTCAACATGTGTTGATGATTATATAGCGATGTGTGGGTGTGTTTCTATGCTCTCAGGCCTATACACTGATGCAAATGTAACATAGCTCATAAAAATGAAGATGGTTACTTGAAGTTATTGAAGGGACAGTGGCATACGATGAAATGAATCCTTATAAATTTGGGTCCCCTTCATCTTAGTTCCACAGAGCCGAATATTAACCTTGCCATGCATTCGTAATAGTTAGAAAAGAGTGGTCGCATGATCACATGGATTAAAATATTGCTATGCGATCATGCGACAATGAAGCCTACTGGGACCCACATACACCAATAGCGCAAATGCGAGAAATGGTCAAGCAAAGGCTTTCAGCTCTAGTGGTGGGTCCTTGTGTGGTGACTTGTCTGGTTTTCATTAGCCGGTGGGGTAATACATTGATGGTGGGGTTGTGGGTTCTTTGTTGTGGTCTCTAGATCTATGGTCCTCACAAGATTGCATGACTAATAGAACTACCATGTGATCATGCGAGATGTGAACACATGGAATGTTGGGGTCGCGGGTTCTTGATTGTGGTCTCCAGATCTACGGTCCCCGCAAGATCCCATGACTGAGAAACTGATCTTGCGATCATATGAGATGCAGCCATGTGGACTCCTCAGCAGATGCGGGCCCGGTTGATGTTTTCACTTTGGTCAGAATCGACGATAGCCATTTTTTCGCTAAGCTATGGGAGATTCTTTGCGATCGCGTGAGATTATGACACATGTAAAGGAGTTCCATGTCCGCTAGTTATCATATGATGCAATCATTTCCAAGATCCTTCCACATGTCCAGGTGGGACCGAAGATGCTTAGAGTTGACTAATCATAGAGCGGTCGCATGATCACATAGATTAAAATATTGCTATGCAATCATGCGACAATGGGTCCCACGCAGATAGAGAGGTCTGGCGGTTGGCAGGTGGATATCCAATGAAAAGGGGAAGGAAAGAGGAGTAGTCGCATGATCACAACAAATAAAATAATCCCTTGCGATCATGCAAGATTGTGCCACATGTCGTCAGCTACAGTCCAGCACACGTCAAATGGAGAATGACTAAAATATTATGGTTTCAACTTTTATTTAACATGTGCTCTAAGTTATCAGCGTACTCAAAGTTGACGGGTGGAGAAAGGAATAATATATCTTCGGGTAACTTAGAAGAAGAAATAAGTATACTGTTTCAGCAATGACAAACGGAGGAAATAACAGTATATAATATGTTCTGCATAGTATTATATTGGTATTTTTGTGATGATAAGTTACGACTTGCAACAGATTCAAAATTTTAATTAACACCTTTAATCTTTTATGAGATTGATTCCTTATGAAATGAAGATAGAAAAGAGTTCTGATATGGTGAGATAGTTGAACATTCATGGTGACAGGTCATTATGATCAAGTATTCTGATCAGTTCTGGTTATATTGATTTCTCTTCAAAAGCATAGAACGAGGATGTTGTCAATAATAATTCTTTCATAGATACAAGCTGGCGATTATTTGAAGGACATCTTCTGTCATGTTCATCAATTATGATATTTTATGGAATGATGAGGGTCTGTTCAGTTTGTCTTCTTGAAGTAAATCAGATGAAGAGTCAAGGTCATTCTGGCTCCTTTGTTTGTATTTTTTAAAGTGTTAGTCTTCAATCTTTTCAAATTCTGGAAGTTGAAACACTTCACATTCTCATGAAGGTCATATGATGTAATCTCTATATATACTATTGCAAAAAGTAAATACAAAGGTCGGAAAATTTCTAGTGTGAAGCTGGTTGCAGAGACAATCAAGTCCAGTGCCATTTATTTTCTGTCCAATTGTATCTGGTATTATTTCATTGTGTTGAATTGGGAATGATAAATAAATAGAGTTTTGTTCTATTGTTTTTAGTTTAGCCAATCACTAGGATAATCAGAGAATTATAACTGGTTGTGGAATTGCATCAGCTACTTCATTTGCATTTCATAATTTACATAATCATTTTTCCATTGCATCTCATAAGTTTCTTTTTTCATAATTGCTTTGTTGGGAAATTTATAAGATTGTGAAGGTCACAGCATAGCATCTTTGCATTTAAATCCCGCCTGAGATTTCGCTTGCCTAGGTGGAACTCAGTTTTCCTCTACTATTCTCTGGTTAAGAACTTATTTGTAGTAGGGATTAGATTTGAAACATAATTCATTGAAGATTTTTCATATAGGGAGTTGTACCTTAATTCAGAGGGAAACTAGATATTCTCAGAAATAGTTTCCCAACTATTGAGTAAAATTGTTCTTTGATATAAATTGGGCAAATAAAAGGAGTTTGAAAAGAAGAACAATCTGTTTACCAACAGATTTTTGGCGACTCCGTTGGGGACGTGGAAAGAAGATTGGTGTTGAAATTTTACTTCCTCAGATTTTTGTTATCTCTGCTGTCTAGAGATTGGCGACTCCGTTTTAAATTCTCAGAATTTTTAGTCAAGCAGTTCAGTGCTTTCCTTTTCAGATTTTGAGGTCCCTCCCCTAGGATGGAGGTTATTGGTTCTGTGGAAGAAGTTTTTCTGAAGTATTCAGAAATTTTGGAAGACTAGATTCCATCAAGTGATGAAGATGTCTAAAATGTTTTTATCTTTATCCCAGTGTTCAAAGATCCAATCCAAGAAGTTACGGAAGATTTAGCAAGAGAGGTGAAGTGGCTGAAATCTTTCTATGGCACTATTCTTATCAAAAGAAAACCTCCTATACAAGAGCTAAAAGAAGAACATGTATGTGAAGATCTTTATGAAGTTGGAATCAATGAGCCTAACCTCACCTCATCAAATGTGTTGCATGAACATGAAGGGGAACAACATATACAAGATAACCTTCAAGTAAGTAAAGATGAATGTTCACATAATTTGTACCTTCAGCCTGATTATTCAAGTGATGAAATTTTCAATTGTTTGTAGGGTAAGGAAAGTTCCAGTTTGAAATTTGATACTATGTTAGTTGAAAATGGTAATCAAGATGAGTTGATACCATCAGCATTATGTTATGAAAAGTTTCCATCTTGTGGGATAGATAAAGGATCAAAGAGTTTTAGGTTTTCTTTTGAATGTCAAAATGAAGATATGACTGAAGTTGTTAAAATTGAAAAGTTGCAGCAGTGGGTACCATCAAAAATTCCAATGGACATGTTACCTTGTAAAGAAGAGATCATTTTTCAACTCTTATCAACTCTTGAGGAAAGAGTTTCTCCTCTTTTGGCCCTAGGTATTGATTCATCATCTTACATCTCTATTTTACATAGAGGATTTTCAGATTTAATGAAAGAGGACTGTGATAAAGCTACTTCAATTGATATTTATCCTGAAAAAGCATGGCTATATTTTGAAGGTATATTGGATGATGAAAGTTGTTTTGATCGTGGTTTTCACATGAGTCTTGTTGATAAAGATGATATGAGTTCTCTTTTGGAGGTGTGGATTAATTATTTGTTTTAGCCTGAAGAGTATCACAGTTTTGATTCTTCTATTCAGAAAGAGGAGGGAAAACCAAAAATTTATAATGAAGCCTGGTTGTTTGGAAAGTATTTTTGGCTCACTCATGATTTATACCTTGACAGTTTTTCTTCCAGCTTTAAAAAGGATGTCATGGAGTTTTTGTCTTGGTTCAGCTGGTTGAAACACCATCCACTTTACCAGAAAGGCTCATACTTTTCTCTTCTGGTTAATAGTCACGCAAGTTCTCCATTTTCTCTTTTCCTCTCTTGTTCGTAGTTAGTTTGCTTTCACAATTTTGGTGTGTTTAGTTTAGCTTTTCCCTATTTTGCTTAGCGTAGTCTGTCCTTGTATTCATGGTTGGTTGTTTTCCTATTTTAGTGTGTTTAGTCTACCCTACTCCCCTCCACCCTCCCTCTATGCAGCTATTCATTGTTCCCTTTGGTCTAGACTCCGCAACCCAATGGATAAGGCACTTGTTTCACCAAAGAAGCTGAATTCTTCATGCACATTGCAATACATGATACCCCAGTTGGAGCCAGCTGTTGCCTGACTTTCAGTCACCCATTTTTTTGGAGTTATATGGTCATGTCAAGTCATTCTAGTCATGGTTGAGTCCAAGTCTAAGTCTTTCATAGGATAGGCGATTCTTGCCAAGTGTCCCTATCAATGCCTTTCCTTCTCTAAATCGCGTAGGTTTTTCTAAAGGTCTTTTCATATCAGGTAGGTTATAGATCCCAACCTGGCAAGGATAAGATGATCTTTCAATTCATGATCTTTTCAGCAGAAGAATGGTTGGAGATTATGCTTTCCAGGCATTCAGAAAGCCTCAAAGGAAAATTTCTTCATATGACACATTGACAAAGGTGGCATTGCAAGGTTCAGATTTTATTCCTTGTATTGGATGCATTTCATTACCAGTAATCATTTAAGGACAAAAGTATTATTCTTTGTTTGTATCTACAGTCTTCAAAATATTATGAGGCTTGGTCAACATGTGTTGATGATTATACAGTGATGTGTGGGTGTGTTTCTATGCTCTCGGGCCTATACACTGATGCAAATATAACATAGCTCATAAAAATGAAGATGGCTACCTGAAGTTATTGAAGGGATAGTGGCATATGATGAAATGAATCCTTATAAACTCAGGTCCTCTTCATCTGAGTTTGACAGAGCCGAATATTAACCTTGCCATGCATTCATAATAGTTAGAAAAGAGCGGTCGCATGATCGCATGGATTAAAATATTGCTATGCGATCATGCAACAATGAAGCCTTCTGGGACCCACATACGCCAATAGTGCAAATGTGAAAAATGGTCAAGTAGAGGCTTTTAGCTCTGATGGTGGGTCCTTGTGCGGTGACTTGTCCAGTTTTCATTGGCCGGTGGGGTAATACATTGATGGTGGGGTCGAGGGTTCTTTGTTGCGGTCTCCAGATCTACGGTCCTCGCAAGATCGCATCACTAACAAAACTACCATGTGATCATGCGAGATGTGAACACGTGGAATGTTGGGGACGTGGGTTCTTAGTTGCGGTCTCTAGATCTATGGTCCCCGCAAGATCGCATGACTGAGAAATGGGTCTTGCGATCATACGAGATGCAGCCATGTGGACTCCTGAGTAGATGCGGGCCCGGTTCATGTTTTCACTTTGGTCATAATCGACAGTAGCCATTTTTCCGCTAAGCTGCGGGAGATTCTTTGCAATCATGCGAGATTATGACACATGTAAAGGTGTTCCATGTCCGCTGGTTATCATATGATGCAAGCGTTTCCAAGATCCTTCCACATGTCCAGGTGGGACCGAAGATGCATAGAGTTGACCAATCATAGAGCGGTCACATGATCGCATAGATTAAAATATTGCTATGCGATCGTGCGACAATGGGTCCCACGTAGATAGAGAGGTCTAGCTGTTGGCAGGTGGATATCCAATGAAAAGGCGAAGAAAAGAGGAGTAGTCACATGATCACAAGAAATAAAATAATCCCTTGCGATCATGCGAGATTGTGCCACGTGTCGTCAGCTACAGTCCAGTGCACGTCAAATGGAGAATGACTAAAATATTATGGTTTCAACTTTTATTTAACATGTGCTCTAAGTTATCAGTGTACTCAAATTTGACGGGTGGAGAAAGGAATAATATATCTTCGAGTAACTTAGAAGAAGAAATAAGTATACTGTTCCAGCCATGATAAACAAAGGAAATAATAGTATATAATATGTTGTGCACAGTATTATATTGGCATTTTTGTGATGATAAGTTATGACTTGCAACAGATTCAAAATTGTAATTAACGCCTTTAATCTTTTATGAGATTGATTCCTTATGAAATGAAGATAGAAAAGAGTTTTGATACAGCGAGATAGTTGAATGTTCATGGTGACAGGTTATTATGATCAAGTGTGCTGATCAATTCTAGTTATATTGATTTCTCTTCAAAAGCACAGAATGAGGATGCTATCAATAATAATTCTTTCATAGATACAAGCTGGCGATTATTCGAAGGACATCTTCTGTCATGTTCATCAATTATGATATTTTATGGAATGATGAGGGTCTGTTTAGTTCATCTTCTTGAAGCAAATTAGATGAAGATTCAAGGTCATTCTGGTTCCTTTGTTTGTATTTTTGAAAGTGTTAGTCTTCAGTCTTTTCAAATTCTGGAAGCTGAAACACTTCACATTCTCATGAAGGTCATATGATGTAATCTCTATATATACTATTGTAAAAAGTAAATACAAAGGTTGGCAAATTTCTGGTGTGAAGCTGGTTGCAGAGACAATCAAGTCCAGTGCCATTTATTTTCAATCCAACTGTATCTAGTGTTATTTCATTGTGTTGAATTGGGAATGATAAATAAACAGATTTTTGTTCTATTGTTTTCAGTTTAGCCAATCAGTAGGATAATCAGAGAATTATAACTGGTTGTGGAATTGCATCAGCTACTTCATTTGCATTTCATAACTTGCATAATCATTTTTCCATTGCATCTCATAATTTGCATTTTTCATAATTGCTTTGTTGGGAAATTCATAAGATTGTGAAGGTCACAACATAGCATCTTTGCATTTAAATCCTGCCTGAGATTTCACTTGCCTGGGTGGAACTCAGTTTTCCTCTACTGTTCTCTAGTTAAGAACTTATTTGCAGTAGGGATTAGATTTGAAACATAATTCATTGAAGATTTTTCATATAGGGAGTTGTACCTCAATTCAGAGGGAAACTAGATATTCTCAGAAATAGTTTCCCAACTGTTGAGTAAAATTGTTCTTTGATATAAATTGGGAAAATAAAAGGAGTTTGAAAAGAGGAACAATCTGTTTACCAACACAACTACCTCTCCAAATAGATTATCGGGCTCACAAATGCTGCAGTATTCTTTTTCAATGTCTTTGCTAGAGCTATGTGCATTAGCACCACTTAGAAACTCCATCCCCAATTGGGATTGCACAAATTCTTAGATGGGGTAAGTCCTACATTTCTTGATGGAAATACAATGGGGATTTCTCCTTCCAAATGAGCTTTCAGTTCATTTTGGATGATGGGAATCCTACAGAACAGAAAAGGGGTACCGAGCTGGGGGTCATCTTCAGGGCATTTGAGGGTCTCGTTGACCAAAAATTCCTAGAGATGAAGCATGAGGGCGTAGGAAGGGTTTGAAGGGTCACCATTGTAGATGAAAATAGGGTAATGATCCACAGCCTGGAGGAGAAGAAACACGTGGAGAGAAGAGATCAATATTTGGCATTGGTAAGGG
Source organism: Chamaecyparis obtusa (assembly GCA_027943335.1). Lineage (NCBI taxonomy): Eukaryota > Viridiplantae > Streptophyta > Pinopsida > Cupressales > Cupressaceae > Chamaecyparis > Chamaecyparis obtusa. The sequence continues at coordinate 404,389 of BSBK01009714.1, forward strand.
CCTTACTCAACTTATACATCAGTTTCAACTATCCAATAAATACTCAATACATTTTCAAGCCAGGGAATAATACTCTCCCATGCTTCCATGGTACATTCAAGTAGATTAGCAGTGCATTTTATGGCATGATTTATGGAAAACAATGCCAAATAGATATGGGTTTTGTTTGCACCGATCTATCCATGGATCTCACATTTATTTTAGATCTGACATTTTTCACATTAAGGTATTAAGAATAAAATAGCTTTTCGTATTTGAAGGAGGATGGAAAGAGAGTGAAATAATTAGTTGCTGAACTAGCGGAAGAAAATATAGCATGGGAACCCTAGGGTTTAAATTTCTAGTTGTGGGTATTGCATTTTTGAGATTATAGTGATATTTATTTGTCTAAAACTTGTAGTAAATTCTTTGTAACTTTGAAGAACTAGTATAACTAGTAGATCAGACATTTTTTGAGTGTCTCTAAGCCTTTCTTGTGTATCTGTTTGATAAGTTCTTGATAAGTTAGTCAGCCAGAAGGTCTTAAAATCACTCCAAAGCTTTTGTAATGTAACTTCTTAAAACTAAAAACTAAATATATAGATTTATTTCTATATTATTCAGTAGACTCACAGAAAGCTCTGAAATTTATGTTATTTGTACTTTTGCAAATGTAGATCCTAATTTATGTGTGCATTTTAGAAATAAAAATATCTGGGTGTATATGGTATTCCATGTGATTTCAGCTATTGCATGCCTTTACAGAACTTCTGCATAACTTATAATTTGTGATTTAAATGAGACATTGAACAGTTGAGTGTCATGACTTTTTTCTATTATCATCTGATGACTAAAATCTGCAATGTTTAGCTGCATTGCAGGCTTCAGACCTTAGACATTTTGAAATGACAAATCTTCATCAGAAGCTCTGTCGTCTGCTCAAGGAAGTATAACTGATGCATAGGTTAGGATGTTAGACTATAATTATCATCATTTTATTCAATTGCATTGTTATTTAATTTGGAGAAATTGGCATTATTATCTGGTAAAATATATAGGCATTGTTTATCACATAATAAATGTTAGTTAAATATGATTGTGTAAATTTAGATAGGAAAAAGCTCACACTGAAATTGAACTAAGATATTATCTTCTCTATTAGGTTGTGCATGAGCTTTCTCTATTAAAAATGCAAATGTGAGGAAGAGATTTGTATTAGTTGGTGTTGATGAAGCAATTGTATGATGGAAAATTTGTTTTCTTTAAAGATCCTTACTATTATATAATAAATCTATTCTGCATACAAACAAGCTTATGTTCTTCGTTAATATGTGATATTAGTGGCAATGATAAAGACTTGATGTAAATATGAGTCATTAGGATAAAATACAGGCTGGGATTCATGAAAATATTGAACTCAAAATATCTACTATATTTTCAGTGGTATTCTTTGTTCAATTTGAAATTTAAAATTATTTGTATGCCTTGAAATTAATAGATGACAACCTTCATTAGAAACTCAATTGCAGTACTATTCTATTTTGAGTGGCACGTATGGTTTCATTTCAAATTCAAACTTATATGTATTCCTTGGAATTCATATGTATAGCCTTCATTAGAAGCCGAATTGATGTACTTCTTTTCTTTTACTGCTAATTGAACACAAAATTTTCATTCTTAATGTTTTTGGTTTATAGGGGAGAGGAAGACAATGCAGTTGGAATGGAAATACCATCACAAAATGGCTATTGGGGTTGAAAGAGGTCTAAGATACTTACATGAAGAGTGCCATGGAGGCTACATCATCCATCATGACCTTTGACACGTGATCTTACGACAATGGTAATTCATCTACCTATATTTTTTAGATGCAATTTCTACTAAGGAAGATCTCATTTTAAAAGACAACCCATTTCATACAGGAAATTCTCTCAAATCATTAAAAAAAATCCCATCAAAGAAATCTCAAAATTATTCTTCAAACATTGAATCCATAGAAATGACTTGAATCATTCTATCTAGCACAGTGCTTGTTGTACAATATTCTTAAAGAAATGTTTTTTGAATGTTAGAAAATGTGATGTAATGCAGGTTAGAATTCATGTATAGACATTGGGTGCATGCACAACACTATGGTAGAGTTGGATATGCTGCTTCCTTTCAGGCTATGGAAGATTCAGTTGATGTTCTGAGACAAGAGCTACAAATAGTCCTTGGCACTGCTAAATGGTAAGTGAGGTGAGTTTGTTCAAAATTGTGTCTTTTAATCGGAGGATTGGTAATTGGGTAACTAAGTAATGGGAAAGATAAGGTACGGAGCTATACTTTTTCATTGGTAAATTGCTACTAATGGCTTTGTACAAGAACCACCAAGTGGCATGGAAAAATCACCATGGTTTACACTATTTTTAATACACAACCTATTTGCCCACAATTTTACATGTTGGATAGATCAGATTTAAGAGACCAGATTAATATGACAAATTTCAATCTTTTGTTTATGATATGTTGGGTACTCAGAGTTTATTGTTTGTCTTACCCATCCTATTGGGTTGATTTTTGTTTAAGTTACTCAAATTATATGTTCAAAAATTATATTTATGAATATAGTAATGATTGTATCATCATGTTGTATTTTCTGTGGAAAAATAGCTAGATGCATTTGATAGAGTAGTGAAACCAAGTTATTGTGGGAATAATGGCAATAGACATAAACAGTTTGTAGTGGATATTAAGAATCAGATACTGGCATTGAAAAATCTCTATGCAATTCAAATGGTAGGAATATCAAGAAAGGAATATGTTGGATTCAACTTGATGATTGGGAGAAGGATTATTTTTCTTCATTTATTTGTATAGAAGAATTATGTCTCATTTGAAATTCAAGGCTAGAGCCAAATGGCTATGCAAATCTGACAATTACAAATAAAAAATAAATAAAACATAGAAGTGTTGAAGAACGTGATGCCTGTCAATGTGGAAGCCAACAAAGCAAAATTGTTAATCTTCCCTGTCTACCGCACACTTTCCTCTCCTTCCAGCCGTACCATTTTGCCTTGTCGCATGATCGCAAGGCTTCTCTCTCCTCCCTTGCGATCATGCGACTGCGCCTCCCTTTTTCACTCTCTACTTTACCTTCCCCTGTGGCATTTATTTCTTTGTCCTTTGCGTTGCCTTCTCTACCTTGTCGCATGATCGCAAGGCTAGCTTTCAGCTCTTGCGATCATGCGACTTCCTCATGTTTTTTGCCCAACGCTTTATGCGGTTATCTTAAGCTTGCTCAATTTTTCTGTTATGTGCGCTCCTGCGATCTCTTAAATGCTCAGCTTTTTGTTTACCATCCGCGTGTCTTTCCATTGGCTTGTCCTTTGTGTGGGGCCCTCTCCCTTTACATTTTCGCATGATCACATAACTCCCATTTTGGTTTATGCGATCATGCGACCTGTACTTCCTACGGCTTCCTTAAAAGTTTTGCTTATGTTTCCATATGTGTGGGTCCCCTCAGTTATGCTCTTGTCGCATGATCACATGAGCATTATTTTATTCATGCGACCACTCTCTCCTGTGACAGCATTTTTTATCCGCCAACCACCATATTTATTGCAGTGTATTTTATATTGTTTTTTCTTGACTTTTTGGATCGTTTGGTTATTCTCCAGGCTGATCTAGATGCTTCGGTTTAGAATATTTTGAAATTAGGAAAGGAATGTTTTTTTTTAAAAGTTTGGTGTGTCCAGCTGAAAATTCTATCTTTGCAAGATAGGTGATAATCTGAGCATTTGGCAGCTCTCTGTAAATCTGAAAAATTTGAAATTAATATAACAAAGTTTTATTGAAAAAATCTCTGCTTACTCTATTTTACTCTATTTAGTTAATGTGTTGTGTTGAATCTTCCTCCATCAAAGTGGTATCAGAGCTAAGGTTTTCATTGAAAGGAAAAGATCTAAGGAGGTGAGCAAAGAGAGTAAGGGTTTATAAAAAAAAGTGTTACTAGTAAACCATGGAAGGAACCAATGGGAGTATTTCTCAGCCTCAGATTCCAATCTTTAATGGCAAAAATTATGACTATTGGAGCATAAAAATGAAGACTCTTTTTTCGTTCACAAGATGTTTGGGATTTAGTGGAGAATGGGTTTCCTGAACCACTAGACCAATAGGCATAGCAAGCCCTTTCACAAGCAGATAAAGATTTACTGAAGGAAAATAAGAAGGATGCAAAGGCACTATTTTTCATTCAACAAGCAATGGAAGAATCAATCTTTCCAAAGGTTGCAGCTACGACAAGATCAAAACAAGCATGGGACAGTTTGCAGATAGCATACCAAGGCACAGGCAAGGTAATAATGGCAAAACTACAAATACTTAGAAGGGATTTTGAGAATTTACAAATGAAAGACTCAAATTCAATAGATGCTTTCTTCACTCATGCAATGTCAGTAGTAAATCAGTTAAGGACCTATGGAGACACTGTTGAAGATCAAAAGATTGTGGAAAAAATACTTAGAAGTCTGCCTACTAAATTTGATGCTGTAGTAATAGCTATTCAAGAGGCCAAAGATCTTTCAATATTATCAGTAGATGAGTTAATGGGGTCACTTCTAGTCCATGAGCAAAGACTAAACTGAACTGGGTCATCATCATTTGAAAATGTATTTAAGACTCAGCTCTCATTTGGAAAGTCAAGAGGGAGATCAAACAACAATAGAGGCAGAGGATGTTTCTCATCAAGAGGAGGAAGAGAAAACACACAATTTGAAAGCAGAAGACCACCATCAAGCCCACATGCCCATTCTACATCAACAAGAGGAAGGGGGAGCAGTCACTCTCAAAGCTATCATCAAGGAGAAAGGTATGACAAATCTAACATCCAATGTCACTACTGTAGAAAATTTGGGCATTATGCATCAGAATGTAGGAAAAAGCAATACGATTTGAATAAGCAAAAGGCACATTTCACAAATGAAAATCAGTCAAACACTAGTGGACAAGACACAATATTGATAGCATGCAATGTAGCTCAAGAAAGTTCTAAAGAACTGTGGTTCTTAGATAGTCGATGTAGTAATCATATGAGTTGTAAGAAGGAAATGTTTTCAACATTGGATGATTCAGTAAAATTAGAAGTTAAATTGGGTAATGATCAAAAAGTTTCAGTCATGGGCAAAGGGTCAATCAACATAAAAACAAAACAAGGCAAAGATAAACAAATTTCAGATGTTTACTATGTTCCTGGATTACAACACAATCTTATAAGCATTGGGCAACTAGTACAAAAGGGTTATAGAGTACACTTTGAGAATGGTGAATGTGTGATCCTAGACAAGAAACCAAGCAATAGGCTGATTACAAGAGTAGAAATGACAAAGAACAGAATGTTCCCACTGAGAATTCAAAGTGGATTAATGATAGAGCCTCAAGGTTTGCAAAAGGTTGCTGAAACAACTTTTAAAGCCTCATATAAAAATGAATCTTGGCTGTGGCATTTAAGACTTGGACATTTAAACTTGAAAGGATTACAGCTATTATACAAGAAGAAAATGGTATATGGGTTGCCACAAATTGAGCCACTTAAAACCACATGTGAGAGTTTCATATTGGCAAAGCAACATAGGAAATCATTTTCAGTTGGGGAGTCATATAGGGCAAAACAGCCATTAGAAATAGTACATTCAGACATTTGTGGACCTATGCAAACACCTTCCATTAGTGGAAAACTTTATTTCATAACATTCATTGATGATTTTAGCAGAAAGGCATGGGTTTATTTCTTGAAGTATAAATCTGATACATTCGTTGTTTTCAAAGAGTTCAAAGAAAAAGTTGAAAAAGAAAGTGGATATCCTATCAAGATATTGAGAACTGATCAAGGTGGAGAGTATGTCTCAACTGAATTTCAGAATTTTTGCAAAGAAAATGGCATACACAAACAATTTACAGCAAGGTACACACCTCAACAAAATGGGGTAGCAGAGAGAAAGAATAGAACAGTCATGGAAATGGCACATAGCATGATAAAGGCAAAACATTTACCAAATGAATATTGGCTGAAGCTATTGCATGTTCAGTCTATATTTTGAATAGGTGTCCAACAAAAGTTGTGATAAATAAAACACCTAAAGAAGCTTAGAGTAAGAGAAAACATAACATATCACATTTAAGAGTTTTTGGATGTGTGGCATACTCATTGGTACCTCAAGAGTTGAGAAGGAAATTAGATGACAAAGGAGAGAAGTGTATATTTTTGGGATATAGTGAACACTCAAAGGCGTATAAGCTGTACAATCCTATTACTAAGAAGCTGATAATAAGCTGTGATGTTGAATTTGTTGAAGAAGAGGCATGGGATGGTAGCATAGACAAAATAAGTTCAAGCACACCTAGTGTCCTACAAGAGAATGAAGAGGATGAAATTTAGGCTGCAAATCCTCCTACACAAGCAAATGCACCTAGAACACCATCAAGAGCACCTAGCACTCCAAATCCCACTACAACAAATAATAACAGCAGCGAATCTTCTGATCCTACAATTGCATCTTTAAGGTCTAGGTCCATAAACACATCAAAGAAGACAAGAAGCCTTAGAGAGATTTATGATGAAACTCAAGAAGATGGAAGTGCTGATTTTTGTTGTGATTTTGCATTGTTAACACAAGCTGATCCAATCTATTTTGAAGAAGCCATAAAAGAGGACAAATGGATTACAGCCATGAATGAAGAGATTCAGTCAATAGAAAAGAATGAAACATGGGATCTAGTTGAGCTTCCTAAAGGCAAGGATGTGATTGGAGTAAATGGATTTATAAGACAAAGTATGATGTTGATGGAAAAGTTGCAAAGCACAAGGCAAGATTAGTGGCAAAAGGTTTTACACAAAAGCCAGGTATAGATTCCAATGAAACATTTGCACCCGTGGCAAGAATGGATACAATAAGAATGGTCCTATCTATTGTAGCCCAAAACAAATGGAAAGTTTATCAAATGGATGTCAAATCAACATTTTTAAATGGATTTTTGGAAGAAGAGGTGTATGTAAGTCAGCCACCTAGATATGAAATTCTGGGAGAAGAACATAAAGTATGCAGATTGAAAAAGGCATTATATGGTTTGAAACAAGCTCCTAGAGCATGGTACAACAGAATAGATTCCTATTTTGTAAATAATGGCTTTAGTAAATGCAGGAATGAACCTACCTTGTACATCAAAGTGAATGATGAAGGAGAAATTTTGATAGTCTATTTATATGTAGATGATTTGATATTCACAAGAGATATGGAAACTAACACATTCAAGGCAGCCATGAAAAAGGAATTTGATATGATTGATTTGGGCCTCATGAGGTACTTTCTTGGCATGGAGGTACGTCAAAATGATCAAGGAATCTTCATATGTCAAAACAAGTATGCTGGTGAACTGTTGAAAAGATTTAAGATGACAAAAGTGAATCCAGCCCCTACACCAGTTGCATTGGCTTTGAAGCTTAGCAAGGATGATCAAGGTCCAAGTCTAGATCCAACTCTATTCAAAAGATTAGTTGGCAGCCTCATGTATTTAACTGCCACAAGACTGGATATCATGTTTGGTGTTAGCCTTATTTCCAGATTCATGGAGAAACTGAAAGAGTCACATTTGAAAGATGGAAAAAGAATTTTGAGATATATAGCTGGATCAAAGAATTTTGGAAGTTTGTACACATTTTCAAATGATTATAAACCGATTGGTTATATAGACAGTGATTGGGGAGGTAGCATAGATGATAGAAAAAGCACTTCCGAATACATTTTTCATTTGGGTTCCGGAGCTATCTCTTGGGCATCAAAGAAATAATCAATTGTTACTCTCTCATTAGCTGAAGCAGTGTATGTAGCAGCCACATCAACATCTTGTCAAGTAGTTTGGTTGAGGAGAGTACTTTTAGATTTGGGGCATCATCAAGAAGAATCTACGAAAATTTACTGTGATAACAATTCTGCAATTGCCTTATCCAAAAATCATGTATTCCATAAATGAAGCAAGCATATTGATACCAGATATCACTTCATTAGAGAATTGGTCAACAATGGTGACATTCATCTTCAGTTTTGTAGGTCAAATGAACAACTAGTAGATATTTTCACAAAAGCATTGGCAAAGAATATTTTTGAACATCTCCGGGAAGAAATTGGCATTGCGGACATACTTATCAGTGAAGATTAAGGGGGAGTGTTGAAGAATGTGATGCTTGTCAATGTGGAAGCCAGCAAAGAAAATTTTTTTATCTTCCCCGTCTACCGCGTACTTTCCTCTCCTTTCGGCCGTACCATTTTGCCTTGTCGCATGATCACAAGGCTTCTCTCTCCTCCCTTGCGATCATGTGACCGCGCCTCCCTTTCTGCCTCTCTGCTTTACCTTCCCCTGCAGCATTTATTTCTTTGTCCTTTGCGCTACCTTCTCTGCCTTGTCGCATGATTGTAAGGCTAGCTTTCAGCTCTTGCGATCATGCGACTTCCTCATGTTTTTTGCCTAGCATTTTATGCGGTTATCTTAAGCTTGCTCGGTTTTGCTGTTATGTGTGCTCCTGCGATCTCTTAAATGCTCAGCTTTTTGTTTACCGTCCGCGTGTCTTTCCATTGGCTTGTCCTTTGTGTGGGCCCCTCTCCCTTTACGTTTTTGCATGATCGCATAACTCCCATTTTGGTTTATGCGATCATGCAACTTGTACTTCCTACGGCTTCCTTAAAAGTTTTGCTTACGTTTCCATGCGTGTGGGTCCCCTCGGTTATGCTCTTGTCGCATGATCGCATGCGATCATGTGACCACTCTCTCTTGCGACAGCATTTTTTATTCACCAACCACCATATTTATTGCAGTGTATTTTATATTGTTTTTTATTGACTTTTTGGATCGTTCGGTTATTCTCCAGGCTAATCTAGATGCTTCGGTGTAGAATATTTTGAAATTATGAAAGGAATGTTTTTTTTTAAAGTTTGGTGTGTCCAGCTGAAAATTCTGTCTCTGCAAGATAGGTGATAATCTGAGCATTTGACAGTTCTCTGTAAATCTGAAAAATTTGAAATTAATATAACAAAGTTTTATTGAAAAAATCTCTTCTTACTCTGTTTTACTCTATTCAATTAATGTGTTGTGTTGAATCTTCCTCCATCAAGAAGGTTATAGCCTATTTAAAGAGGGATGACTTGTCCCAAGGGACATGGATTCTTTAGGGGGTCGGTCTCTTCATGTTTTCATTTTTTTAAACTCATTCCAGTGTTGAGTTTTATTCCAACATGGGTCGATTTGATCCTTATTAATAAAATTTTAAGATAGGTGCCACTTAGAGAGGTCAGCCAGGTTTTTTAATTTATTTTTAACTTTCCTTATTCTAGTTAGCCATCATTTAATTTAAATAACTGTGTCTTGGATGCGAAGCATGGGTCAGCCCAAATTAAATTTATTTTTTGTGAAATGAGTTGGTGACAATAAATGGAAATTTGTCTTTCTAAAATCTTTGAAAAAGGTCAGCCATATATTATTTTAATCTCTGTTGTCGGCCTAACAATTTTATGATATGTTGATAGAGGTCAATGAACAACTGTCATAAAGCATGTGTTCTTAGTTTCATGTTGGGATACTCCATAGAATTACTCGGTACTATTACAAAACCAATCTTATGTCAGTATGTTTTATGAAGTTAATTGAGTTGTGGCACGAGAGCAGTTCCAATTGTGTAACTGTTGACCAGTCATCTGGTAGTTTTTCAAATTTTACAAATTTAAAAGTTTCTTTTGATTTATCATCATCTGAAGTAGCTCTATTATTTTTTTGATGAGCTTCATTACAAAACTCAACTAAAGCAATAGCTTGATGAGCTAGGCAACATATATGGGATGATGAATGAAGAGGAACTACCAAACCAAAATTGCAAAGCTTGAATACTGGACTTGAATCCACTCTTTTAACTTCAAAATCTGTGAGAACCTTTTGCTTTTGACATCGTGGTGAATGATATTTTTAGAATTAAGTTTTGGTAATGCACATGCAACATCTCTAGCAATAAAAAATGCCAAATTTGGTGTGGTGCACATTTTATCTTCTTGTGCTAGCTTGCCAAGCAATATCTGCAATAATTAACATACTCAAAATGAATAAGTATGGTTTTGTTAATATTTAGTGGTGAATGCAACTTTGTATTAATTCTAGAAAAGACTAACCTCAAGAGAGCCACCATTAACATACTCCATGGCTAATATCATCATAAAATTATACATAAAATACATGCACCTTTTCTTCATCTAGTTAATCTCTATACAGGTTTCATAGATACTCACTTTTTTCTTTTTGTCTTACACAATTTGATAAGAGAGTTCAAGAATTCACTCTGGCTCTCGTGTATGATGTGTTTTTCAATTGTGATGTCCCCTTTCAACTTGTAGAATCAATGATAGAAAAAGTTACTAAAGAGTTTGAGAGATGTCTAGCCACACAATGCAAGCAAGTACATTGATGGCTCATCTTTAATACTTTTTGCTTTCATGTAACCTAACTGTCTCAAACCATCTAGAATGACTCAAAATGCCTCCCAAACCAATTCTTAGTCTCCTAAAAAATAGGAGACTGCATCTACATACCTGGAAAGGTTCGTAGAGCTCCCTTCTGAGCTCCACAACCCCTAGTTGGTTCCCCAAACCACTCTATTGACCTACAAGTGTTAATGCTTTAGCTAGTCGAATTACTAGCACTTCAAATAAAACATTTATTAGATCAAATCTTTAATTTGATCTTAAATCGGCCCCACTAATTAAACGTCTAAGGGCAGATGTTTCCTTAGTCGGCCCTAATTTCTTGGTGCCAAAAACTAATCTACAAGGAAAGTCGGCCTGCATTATATTATATTCGGCCAGTATATATACTGTCCACTGCAAGGAGAAATACACAACTCAAATTTAATTGTGATCTACTCTTCTTTGCCCTGCCGAATGTGACTAAAGCTCTACCATCTTATGTGAGCATGATCTAGCATTACTCTGCCTTGAAGGATATACAGCCACTCATTGAAGAGAGACTACATACTTGAGGATACCTTACTCGATCTACTGTTGCAGTAACTTCTACAGGGGTCTGTGACTTCAAACAGCATCAAGAGTTGCCTAACGCATATGCATACTTCCCTGAGATTGATCTTTCTCTACTCCATGAGTGACTGAGCAAGTTATCAACTAGATCTGATTACATCTCCAGGTCAGATTCACCATTGAGGCTGAACATTGTAAGTTGTGTCTCGGCTTAATAAAATACATCAAACTAGTTGCTGGGTTTTCACCTCCACAAGGGAGGTTTCCCAAGGTATATCTTGTGTTGTGTTTGTAATTTAGTTATCTGTCATTGCATTTATTTCTTTATTATCAGTAAATAGTTAGATCTGAAACTAAAACTAACAACAAGAACCCCTAATTACAGGCCAACCTCTGTTGTAGTCTGAACTGCCTAAGGAAGGGACATTACAGTCCCCAAAATCTGGGAATAGAAACAACAATACCCTCAAATTGGCTCCTGGAAGAATGAAATTTGTCACAGGGACATCAATGGAAAGATCTCATATTGTAGAGCTCTTCATGGGGACATCTTATACTCATCGATAGGTTCTGAAAATGTACGAGGCATCTGGAACAGCACCAAAGGGAAGAGGCCAAGTCCCAGTGGAACACTGATATCAGTACACAAGATTCTTAAAAGATGAGATCATAAAAACTAGAAGCTTGCTAAAGGTTTCAGTTATAACATCCTTGAAGAAAGAAATTTATAATCTCACTAAGTTATAAGAAATAGAATTCCAGCTCATACTATGCATGGAAACTCATCAAGGTAAGAGGTACCCTGTTGTGGGCAATGCCTGTAGAGTAGGTGAACTGAGTTTCAGACAAGACTTGCATCCGAAGCTCTGCAACAATTATTGCTCCGCACACCAACATCCTATCCCTGTGGTCTCTGCTATTGCTGCATAACCAACTTTTCACCATTTCTTTTCTATCCTTAGCATCTTAGAGACAAAACTCATCCAATGTCAGAATCTATTTGCATTACAGCCAATAAAATTCCAAAGACCATACAACAGTTGTCTTAAATTCATCAAGCAATTTTTCTGCAGAGAGAAACATACATATGGCTCAAGTCAAAGCTTTCTTAACATCCATTGCATTATTGTTAGCAACAAATAAAGCATAAAGAGACACATCACATTGAAACTGCATAGAAATTGCTATATCAAGCACTTCCAAGAAAAAATTGGTCCAATGTACTTTTGTATTGTCATATAAGAGCATAGCAACCATAACAGAATACAAGCACGAGTCTAAACAATCAGAAAATCACTAACCTTGGAAAGACCCAGAATGTGTGTTTTAAGAACCTCATCTAAAAACAATTGAACTGATTCAGGTGGTTGTTCTGACAGCAATGCAGTAGCTGCATCGGTAATGTCAAGATATACCTCATCTATAGATGCACGCTCACATCTTCCCTTTCTTGCCAGTACAGAAACTACCTACAAAATGCATAGATGATGATGAAGCCTAATGCATAGAAAAATGGCTAGACTATGAAACCAAAGCCTTGTTTGAGAAATTATCTAGGCTAAATCGTTAAATCTACAGAAAGATTGCAAGAGCCACATTTTTCATTTCCATAGTTCGTTGTTGCTCTCATGAGCTTATAACCAAGAAAGACAGAGATCACATCATTCACTAGAGTCAATTTAATTGTTAAGGCCACTTGCATAAAATGGAGATAACAATATGTGATCAGAAAGAATGTCAGCGAGCGAAAATAAATCTCCAAGGAAAAGAATGAAGAGGTTGTTGTAGTTAACAAAATTAGAAATTAAAGCCACCAATTATCAAGAAGAGACCCAACTAATAAAAAAGATCTACTACAGTCCAAATTTGAAGAGGTGATTTTTGGAAATCTGTATAGAAGTCAAAGGAAATTGTAGCTAGTGGAATCACCACTTACAAAGAAGGATTTCTACCCAAAGTTGTTGGATTGATGTATTCTATTGAAACATCCCAGGAAAATTTCATAGGCTTGTTAAATAAAAAAAGAGTGAATAAGATCACAATAGTGTATCTATCATAGAAAATCCTTTTTTATGCTGAATTTGTCAATAAAAATAGTATTTTCTGTAATATAATAGGGGATTCAAAACAAACATTTCTTGTAATTTCATTTTTCACGATTGATAAGTTAAGTGAATTGTGTTACTGTTATTTTATTGTGGTTATCTATGTTTTTCTATGCTGTTGAATTTTTACAATAAAATGGTTTGGAGGATAGCTAATTTCCAGAATCTACAAGTTTTATAGATGTTGAAGCCTAAAGCATAAAACAATGGCATGACCATGAAACCAAAGTAGAAATAATGGTCATTGCAAAAAACATGTTAGACAACAATATTCCTGATATTCTAAAATATATGTTTATTTTTATTTTTTAAAGGGTTCTAGCTCAATGGAAAAGCACCTGCTCATGCAGGAGGTTGGTGGTTCGATTCCATTGTGTCCTAACATAAATTAGTCAATTATGTTTTAATTTATATTTAAGAATATTGATTTTTTTGAATAGTGGATTTTTTTAAAATCCATTATTTTATATCACATGTATAAAGAGACAAAAGTGATATTGTCTCTAATGAGAATATTGTCTTTAGAGAGACAAATGGGATCAAAGATATATCACCTCTATAGAGACAATTGAAATTGTCTCCCAAGAGACAACAAGACTATTGTTTTTTATTGTTTTACAAAGACAAATTTTTAAGACGATAATTTAAGACACTCACTTAAAGACAATATTTAAGACAATATACAACTTTTATTTTGTCTCAAGTTTAGACAATTTACTTAAAAATTGTCTCAAAAATTGTCTTAAAACCACCCCTTATGTAGTAGTGAATTTGTTTGATCGCCTGAAAGTGCTACGTGTTCTGGACTTGAGCAGCACTGCAATCTCTACACTGCCAAAAGGTGTTGGGAAATTGAAGCTTCTTAAGGTTCTGAATTTGTCTAGTACAAAGATCAGGGAGGTGCCAGATTGTGTTAGAAGACTCAAGAGTCTTGAGTATATTGATGTTTCTTATTGCACTAGTATACAACATGAACGTGTACCTGAATGGATAGGTGAGCTCAAATCTCTTTGCCATCTTGACGTAACGGATTGCTCAAAAGAACTTACCAACTACCATATTCCCAAGGGAATCTCAAAACTCATGAGACTGAGGACACTGAGATCAGAGATCTTCACACTAGCTCCTAAAGATAATAATTCATTGATAAATGTTAAAGATGTCGGCAATTTGATCAATCTCCAGGAGATAAATTGTTGTTTTGAAGATCGCGGCGTGTTGAGAAGTTTAGAAGATGGCATCCTTGAGCGTCTGGTGAAAATGAGAAATTTGGGATTACAAAATAAGATTCCTGCAAGAGAGGGTGATATAGAAGAATCCACTCTTCCAGCATTTCCACAGAAAATGAATGTTATGAAAGACCTTCGAGCACTTGGGCTCATTCGTTTCTCTGTACCAAGTTGGATATGTAGTATGGTAAATCTGACAGAGCTTACATTGACTGAGTGCCGCGGTGATTATGCCTTACTCCAAAATATGTGCAACTTACAGACATTGGTATTGATTAGGGATTTGAGATGCAGAGAATTGCCAAAGCACTTTGGCGGGAGCGGAGGGTTTCCTAAGCTGTTTAGACTGGTTATTGCTCATTTTTCTGTTTTGGAGGAATTGCCGGCATTGGAGGAGGGAGCAATGCAACGTCTTGAAATGCTAGGGATATTAAATTGTCAGAAGGTTAAGAAAGTTCCAGAGGGATTGGAGCTGTTGAGGACAGTAAAGAGAATAGTAGTTCACAACGCAAGTGGTGAGCTAGAGGAGGGGTTAAAGGAAGGCGGAGAAGATTGGAAGAAAATCAAAGCTAAAAATCTCGATATTGAAATCAGGTATGATGATTTACTTAATGGTTGGAACATATAACATCTTTGGTTCAGCTTTTTTTATTTTAAAAATTGACTAATAATTTATATTTATTTAAAATAATTGGTTGGCTAAGTTTATTTTTGTAAGGTAATTGTGTAGGTTTGGTTATGCCAAAACCAATGCATGTATATGTTTTTTATTTTTAAACGAATCAGTTGTACACATTTTCTTTTGAGCAATTGTTAACAAAGTTTCTACCATTACAATTGGTTCTTTGTATCCATAATTTTTATTATATTTGATTGGTTATTTAAATAGATAAACTATTTGTTTTCTATTTTTTTTTAGAAAATGTGTCAAATAACAATTAATCACTTTTTAAAAGTGTATAGTCTAGTACATTTTTAAAAGAATATTTAACTTAATGTTCTCATAATATAGTTAAAGTGTTTTTAAATGATAATTAAATATTTTATACTTTTTTTAAGTTTTATGGAGAGTTCAGACCTAACATGCAACTCAGCGGAGGCACAAAGTCTGTGTAGGTTTGGTTATGCCAAGAACAATGCATGCATATGTTTTTGATTTTTAAACGAATCAATTGTACACATTTTCTTTTGAGTAATTGTTAACAAAGTTCCTACCATCACAATTGGTCCTTTGTATCCATAATTTTAATTATATTTGATTGGTTATTTAAATAGATAAGCTATTTGTTTTCTATTTCATTTTTCACTAATTTGTCTCGAAAAATGTCTCAAATAATAATTAACCACTTTTTAAAAGTATATAGCCTAGTAATTTTTTTAAAGGAATATTTAACTTAATGTTCTTATAATATATTTAAAGTGTTTTTAAATGATATATATATATATATATATATATATATATATATATATATATATATATATATATATATATATATATATATATATATATATATATATATATATATATATATATATATATATATATATATATATAAATAATGGAGGTTCAGACTTGTGAAACAACCCAGTAGAGGCATGAAGCCTGCAAGCAACCAACCAGCGAAGGCCCACCACAAAAATGATCTAGCAACCTGATACAAGCACACACGTTCCTGAAACCTCTTCGGCTAAGAGCCAAGGACTAAGGGGTATCCACATCGCCAAAATCACCTAGGGCACAATCTCCGCCTCATCCCTTATGATGTCGGAACCTTGCACTCAACAAGACCTGATCCCTGGTGGGCTCATTGAAAACCATTCAACTTCACCAGCAAATGTATCAAATTTAATATTTTAAAAAGAATTTATAACTTTTAAAAATATTTATTAAATTTTTAAAGTTTAGTTGAGGTCTTTTTTAATAATAATGTGTATAGATATTCTAAACACATTTATTTGAAAATGTTGAGAGATAATTTTAGATAAATATTTATTTGCTTGATTATTTATATAAAATAATATTACATATATTCACCAAAGGTGGGTGGATATAAAGTCACACCTTTAGAGTCCATATAGAGTTGATGTCTAGATCATAAAATATAAAAAGTAGAAAAAGCAATAGTAGGAGGAGGAATTATGACCAAATCATTTGGTTTGCACCATACATCAGTAAGGTCCAAAGTATCCATGAAAGTATCCCTACCCTCCTCAAATTTATATTTATCTTCTTTTTATTGGATGGGAGAAATGATGACAACTAATCAAGGAAACATTGTGTAATTAATCTAGCTAGAGGCCACATAGAGGTTCCCCTTAGGAGACATAGAGAGGTGGAGCATCAATGAGAAGGTTGCAAGTTGTGACCTTACTAGTATTGTCCATGATATCATTTTGAAAGTAGAGGAAACTTCTAGGAGTGAGTAGCATGTTCGCCATGTGAGTAGGAATGCTTCATACACACTAAAATGTTCATAAGAAGGTGAGTAGCCCTAGAATGAGGAGGTACAATGCAATGGGGGGAGGGGGTACTTTAGCCACAATAGTGCCTATGTGTAATCCACTTCCAATGCAACCTGATTAGCTTGCACTTGAAATTATAATAACACATTATACAACAAAAATATTCTCTAGAAGAAAGTGAAACATACTGATCAACAAAGTGATTAAAAATAATGTAGAATTTCTACATTTTCATATACAAACAAGAATATCCACCCAAAAAGCATACCAAATTTAGTTAAAATTTTAAGGAATTTTAGGCAAAACATCCTAATTAATTATATGGTACAAGAAAGGATTTGGTCAAAAGATATTAAAAAATGTCATGAATCTAGGTCCAAAGTTTTTAAGCTCTCATACAAAACTTGAAGAGGTTCTTAAAAGAATTTGACTACCCACATAAGAAGTGGATCTTGGATGCCTAAATGAGAAAGTCTAGAACCCATGGTAAGGCCATAGAAAAAGAATGCACTATGAAAAGTGTATCAATTTTAATTCTAGAAAAGTTGACTGTATGATGTGGAAATGGCATTGTCACATAAAAAATAAGGAACAAAAATATAAATTGTAGTTAAAATCTTACATTGTGAGAAAATAGGAAAGTGCCAATTGTAACCATGATAAGACTTGTAATTGTAAAAGAGGTGTTTGGAACCCTCTTCTTATATTTTCACTAATGTTTTGAGGAATGGATTCCAGTTTTATGAACCATGCCAATTAGAAATCCCCCCATGATTATATTGAAACTTTCATAATCCTACCTAGAAAGATGAAAGCTAGCGTTATAATCATTCCATGACATGAGAATCATAAAAATTGTTGACAAAGGATATTATAAACATTGAATTCATTTCATGTGAAATCTTAAGGCCCACAACTAAAACAGTCTAGTCAAAGGGTGATCTTGATCTTGCGAAATGGGGGACCAATAAATATAGTCTTTAGTTGATGAAAATACCATCACAAAATCCTAAACCATTCTAGGAAAGTTAAGATCCTATAGCTTCCCATCCTCTTAAAATGCAGTTAATAGAAAAAATTTCTTCAATGTGAGCTACATTCTATGAGAGAACGGTGAATGCTTTTCATTTATATTTTAAACCTAAAAAAATAAAAGCATGCATATAAAAGACAAAAATAGTTATGTAACCAAATATAGAGACTAGGAAGGATGTGAATTGATAGATGAATACATGAATGAGTGATAATTTAATAAAGGTACAATGACATAGATGGCACTTATGCTAGCATTACCCCTATATCTTATTTTTATGCAAATCTATTCTTAAAGTCATAAAACTCACCTAGTTAAGGGATTGGCCCTTAAGGGTTACATAATAAAAGTTTGAGAATAAATAAAATAAATAAATTTTTTTCAAAATATATTTTTTATTGAAGAACTAAATACTAAATTAGGTAGAACTCCACCAAAGCACCTTGTGACCCTTGTAAAGATGTATCTCCTAATTAAATTCCAAATTTCTCTTTCCCTGGAACTCCTAAATCACATACACAAATTATAGGAGAACCAACCTCCAATTTGTTTCAAAACTGACCCTTCTAAGGATAAAATTATTGCTCATAGTGGTGCAGGGCACCCAAGGCAACACCCAAGATGATCCTTGCAACATCTTGGATGATCTTTATGTTTTTGTTTGTGTTTTGCTTTGTATTAACAAGATAGATCCTTGAGATCATCCTTTTCATGTTTTGATCCAATTTGTGTGGTCAAGGATCCCTAAGGCACACCTATAAGCCTTGGGATGCCTTAGTCCACTTGGATTTTAGGTTTCTAAGTGATGGGTGGATTAGCTATTTTGTGTGTTTTAGGTATTTTCATTATGATTCCAATGAGTTTGATCATTTGGAGAATATTTGATTAGGTCTATAAGTTAAGGTCTTGGTCCAAGTCATTTGGAGTGCAAGAATGAAAAATTGCAAGAAAAGTTACAAATGTTGTAAAAGTTGCTCGAGAAGTTCAAAATGGGTTGCCAATGGTCACAACTACTCATGGACTAGTTGGAACTCAAATATGAACATATTTAAGAATGTTCAAGCCTTTTCAAGAGGTTGGAAGTTGTAATTTGAAGTTTTGATGCAATTCTAATAAAATCACCAAATTTCCTAAGCATATAACTAATTTGGTAAGATCGTGTACGGAGGGATAAGATTAAATTAATGACATGGAAAGATGACCCTATGAGTCTTCTTTCCAAATCAATTGATTTGGTTTCATTTGGTTTTGTGTGGTGAAAGTTACAATATGATTTACATGGATAGTCCAGGAAGGAGCCAAATTCAAGCCTATTCCACAAATGGAGGCCTAACTTGTCATTTTTCCAGTGGAATTCAATAGCCACTTGGGAAATGCAAGTTAGGAATGTATAATTACTGATACCTAAGGCTCAATATGAGATTTTGTGTTCTAGAGGGCTTTGCATCAAGCCCTAGGTTGAATATCCCTATGTTATATTCAGCAAACATGTTGTGTGGAGTAGTGTGCAGACACCTGATGTGATTGACGAGAGGGATGTGAAAGTGGATTTAAAACATTTGGAGGTTTTTTAAAGTCTCCAAAACCCTGCACTGGTTCTATTCACCCATCCTTAACCACTTGTGGTGTAAACCAAGCGTAATCTAGCTAATTAGGTCTATGTACATTGTGAGGGTTGAGTGCCATAGGAGTAGATTCAGTCCTTCGGACTTTAGGGAGCTTAGAAGCATCAAAAAGGGATCTCAAATATTCCCTTTTTTTGTCTAGTCTCATATGGAGTAGGAGTTTGTGTTAATATGATTTAGAACAACAGAGAGGGGGGGTGAATCAATTGTTCTCAGGTCTTGATGTATAAAATAACTTCAAAAAAACTTTTCTTTAAATCAGATCAAGCAACCAAAACAAACTCAGTCATCACTGATTCAATAATAGAAACATATAACTCAACAGTCCACTTACCTTGTTGTATCTAACATGTAAAACACAAAAATGTTCAAACCAAAACATTCACACAAATATTGACATCAAGATTTATAGTGGAAACCCAATATGGGAAAAACCACTTTGTAACATGCTACTATTATTTTCACTCTTCTGAAGTGAGCTCGGTTAAAAGCCAACCCTATCAAAGGTTACAATACACACTGTCAAGTGCGACCCGGTTAAAGGATTTCAATCACCCTGTTAAAAGTGAGCCTGGTCAAAGGGCTTACATACATTCCATTAGAATGCAACCTTGTTCAAAGGATTTAACATATGATTGTTAGGTCAACCTCTATTAAAAGGATTTTGACTATTACAATGGTTAGAAAGTAGCAGTAGTATTGATCTGAAAGCATACAACTCACTTTGCAAATATCAGATCCAATTCCATACACAAATGCTAGTTTACTGACTTTGAAACTTTGCCATCTCCACTTCTAATCTGCTTGAAACTTTCCTTTAAGAAATCACCACACTTTTCCTTTATCCTTTTTGCTTATACAGTCAATAAAACTTTACTATTCTTCCAGCATCTACTTCATCCATGCATACTCATACCTAATGCTTCGGTTCCCTTAATACTTTCCTTTGTTAGGTTAATTTTTCTTTTGCTGCTTAATCTCCTTCGTAGATCTTAGGGTTAGGTCAAATGCATTGAATCTACCCACTTCATGTTCTTCACCTCCTCTTCTAGAATCATCTCAAATCTCATAAAGATTTACAATAAAACATTTTACAAAGCATTAAATGCTTCCATACAATCAATAAATAAAGTCAACACGTTTTACATAATCCAAGAATTCAACAATGTCGGCTCCAAATCTGAATTCTCTTCAAATATAAAATTGTTGATACTTGGTCAATACTGTGATCATCCACTCAGTCTCCATGTAAAATGCTTGGTCACTACTAAAACTATTTCCTCGGCAAATACTATCTTTCTCGGCAATTTACTGTCACTCAGTCGACACTAAATTTTTGCTCGGCATCCATTAACTTGGTCGACTCTGTCATAACTCGGCTTAAACATGATTTCTTCATTTTCACTCGGTTAAGCCTACCAGTTTAGTCTTTAATCTTTACTAAGATAAACAATACATTGTCTCATCATTGTGCAACATAATCAAGTACACTTTGTAGTATCAAGATAAATCAACCTTTCCTTAGGTGCTATTGTTACCAACCTTTCTTTCCCTCTTCACCATAGATATAGTACTTTCCCAAGTAGCAACAGTCTTACCAGTTAAGGTTTGACATCAATGACAATACAATAATTGTTTCAATTGCAGTTTCCAACAGTTTGCACGCCAAAACTAGTTGGAGAGACCTAGTAGGATCCATAGGTTGGTTTGTGTTCAGAGCATTGTGGGTGTTGGCAAATCAAATTGATAGTTGATTTTTTGTTCATATTGATCAAATAGGGTGTTCCAACCTTTAAGTTGGATAGAAAACATCACTGGTGAAGATTTCTATGTTTTTCCCAAAATAGGGAAAGTGTCCCTAAGTCTTCATTTTGGAGGAATTGGTGAAAGGCCTTAGGGTGTTGAGGAAACATTGGAGAAGTGTCTAGACATCCCTACTTGGTTGATATAACTCATATCTCAAGGTTAATGGGATTGTTTGGTGCCAAAATCAGTTTGGAGGAGTTTTGTAGGAAATAACAAATTTTCTTGTCTTCTTGTGCTCTCTACATTAGGTGGTATCAAAGAACTAGTATTTTTCTTGAGAAGGAACTTAAACCATGGAGGATCAGGGTGATGAAGAGATTCCCTAAAGAGTGATCAATTTTGAATTGGCCAAGATTGTGAGAGAGCAAGTCGCTAGGAGTAGGAGGCTTGAGGCAGGATTAGAAAGGTTAAAGAGAAACCAAGGGAGGAGTGTTGCTAAGGAGACAGATGAGAAAGAGGCTCCCATACCTAAAAGAGGAGAGGTACCTGTAGATCAAAGAACCCTCCTAGAGGCCCTAGAGAGGGTTGGAAGGAAGTATAAGTGTGACCTTCCCTTTTTTCATGGCAAGATGAATCCAGAGGAGTGTATGGACTGGATTAAGGAACTAGAAAATTATTTTGAGTGTGAAGAAGTGACTGAAAGCCAGAGGGTGAGATTGGCTAAGTCAAAGATGTAGGGCCCATCCCTCAGTTGGTGGAACTTCTTACAAAGTGAGAGGGTAGAATAGGGAAGGAACCCTATCACCACTTCGAAGAGGATGGTGACTGAAATCAAGAAATAGTTTGTCCCTGAAGACTATGAAGTGGTTCTCCATAAGAAAATACAAAACCTAAGGCAAAGGGATATGGATGTCAGTGCCTATATAGAAGAGTTCCATAGGATGACTCTCAAGGAAAATATACCAGAGAGTGAAAAGAAGAAATTGTCTAGGTATTTAAATGGTCTCAAGTTTAGTATTCAAGATGAAATTAGCTTGTTCAACCCTGAGGCAATCCATAAGTGATATCAAATGGCATTAAGATTTGGGGAGAAACAAAATAGAAAGGGAGAGCAGAATAACAGGGGTAGAGGAAATAATTTTAGAGGTAAAATTAGATTCAATGGGAGAGGGTCATTCCCTAAGGCCCAAGGTGAGTCTCGCAATCAAGAACAAGAGGTAGAATCAAGTAGTAGAGGTTCATTCAGAGGCATGAGATCTAACAATAGGGGAAGATTTTTTGGGAGAGGACCTAGTGCTTCATTGGCAAGTGCTTTACATGCAACTAGGTTGGACACAAGTCCTTTAGATGTCATGAAAAACTAGGGACTAACAAGCAAGAAGGAGAAATAAGGGTGTAGTTGACCCAAGAAATATTAGAAGATTGTAGAAGTGAGACCTCCTACCACACTTCCATTTCCATACTTGCAGACCTTGAGCAAGGGGAGCATCTGATGATACAAAGGACCCTTTTGAAGACACCAATAGTCAAGGAGCCACCACAAAGAAAGTCTTTTTTCAACTCCTAATGCAAGGTTAATGACAAGGTATGTATGGTTATTGTTGATTCCGGTTCCACAAATAATATTTCGTCAGTAGAGATGGTCAATAAAATCAAGCTGCAAAAGATAACACACCCATACCCCTATAGAGCCTCATGGCTAACTGTAAGAATTTGCAAATAGAAAATATTGAACCAAGGATCTAGAGGTTAAAGAAAAGAACAAGAGAGATGATATGAATGTAATGATTGATATTGAATGGATCCAATGAATTCACCTTGATACATGATTACATAATAGGCCTCCTTATATAGGAAAGGTGATAAGAGATAATGATAAGAAGTTGATAAGCTATCACCTATGCTAGGTGTAATCACATGTGGACACCAAATGTGGATCATCCTCCATTATGTAATGAAGTATGTGCAATGGGATTAGGATGATAATGTGATAAGAGCACTAAAGGTGGATCTCACACCAAAAGTGGAATTTTTCCTAGACCATGTGCTTAATGAGGTGCAAACTCCTAGGTGTCTCAATCACAAACTACTATGCAATGCATTAACCTAAGTAAGATTATGTAAAGTGTAAAATTAGGAATATTTAACTACACCAACACCCCCCTTAAGTGCAACTTAGGGGAATGCACTTAACTCACAATGCAAGATGGGTCCTAGCTACTAGGCCATGTTAGGTACCCATGTACAAAATGCAATACATGAAATGCAATAACTCTCATAAAGTGGAGAAAGAGGTTAAAGCTCATGGGAAAAACCCTTCCCCAAAAATAGAGAAGAAAACAAGATGCATGGATGGATGGAGTACTCAAGACCCCCTAAGAACTACATATATCATGTATATACAAAGAATTATCCCCCATAAGAAGGATAGCTGGAGACATGATATCCCCCCATAATTTAGAAGCTCCCATGTTGATGAAGTGTACCTGCAAATAATAGATAAGCCAATGCTTACAAGAAACATGTATCCCCTTAGGAAGAAATAGATACATCAAATGATGAAGAAGCCAATCCATGTGAAAATGGAAGGAGCAAGAAGATGAAGGTCTCCATGTATGAATCTCTAAAGACTAAATAGGAATCTCCAAACCCAAAGAATCTATCACCTCATGTGAAAAATCAAGTGAAGAAGGAGAAGAATCAAGTACACCAATCTCTAAAGAAAGTGGAGAAGTATCCTCAACTATGATGCTATCATCAAAGGAAAGAGAAACCCCCTCATGTATGTCTCCCAAATCTGCATCATGAGAATCAACAAATTTTGAAGAGGCATCCAAGTAGTCATCACATTCTGCAAGATTTGAAACACTAGGATCATCCTACTGAATAGTAGAGCCCATGTCTGAAGAAGTGGGAGGTGGAGTAGGAAGATCAACACTTGTCTCAACAAAAAAATGATTCAAGTGCCCAAAGTTCTCATCATAATTGTCCCTTGGCAAAGGGATGTGTACATCATGAATATCATCATCATTATCATCAAAAAAATGTGAAAAAGAATACAAGCGTGATGTATGATAAAAAACTCCCATAGCTATGACATATCTAGTCTCCATGTCCCTAGTGTAGACAAAATCAAGAGTGAACTCAACAATTTTACCTTGTGCCCCATGTGTAATTTGGTAAATAGAAAGGAGATTTGTGGTCAAGGATGGTACACAAAGAACATCATTAAATGTCCCCTCTCCCATAGGAATAGAACCTTTCCCACAAACTCTCATGAATGTGTTTCTACCCATCAAAATATTAGGAGAATTAAAAGGATCAATAAAAGAAAACATATCCATAGAAGATGCCATATGATGTGATGCACCTAAATCAAGAAGCCATTTACCTTGCTCAGGATGTGTGGAAGTCAAGAGTGCATTCCCTTTACCTTTATCTTTGGATGATGATGGAGATGTAGAAGCTTCCAAATGTGTAGAAGGAGTAGACACCGCTGAGGGAAACTTAATGTTGTGCTTCTGAATAATGTGATTTAGCTCATCAATCTTCTTTTGAAAACACTTATGCTCATCATGTCCTAGATTTTTACAATATGCACATTTATCCCTCTTTCTTCTAGATGATTCATCTCTTGAAGAGGACTTGGATTCAGTAGTATTGTGTGAAGGAGATTCATTACATTTTTCACGAGGCTTAGGATCCTTATGTTGTTTCTTTCCTTTTCCATTAGAAGCCTTTGAAGTGGACTCACTTGCAACTAATCCATGATGTGTGGAAGGCTTCAATTGACCCATGTGTGCCAACTTTGCTTGTTCCCTTGTGAGTTGTGCTAAAAATTCATCAAGAGAAGGAAATTTGTATGCACTACCAAGACCATCCATAGTATCATAGAATGTAGAGACAAAGATAGAAAAATCAGGACCACTCTTGGAAATAATAGAAAAGATCAATTGTTCATCCCCTTTAATAATGCCACAAGTAGAAAGCTCCAATCTAATAGAATTGAACTTAGAGAAAAAGTCTTGAATATTGTCAAAATCACTAGGATTTAGACCTATGAGCTCATTCTCCAATCTAAATTTTCTCATTATATCAAGTTTACCAAAGAGTCCTTCCAATATGACCCAAGCATCATGAGGATGTGTGCAAGATGCAATATCGAAGTGCAAGTCACAAGAGATGGATGATCTAAGAGAGCCAAGTGCTTTATCCCTTTGATCAAACAATTTTTTCCTTTCTGTAACACCTGTTTGAGGTTCCTGATCCTGTCCAAGAGTCATTCTAAGCAATCCAATACTCAACAAATGATCACTTAAAGATACTTTCCATTCATAGTAGTTATATAGAGTGAGGATTTTAACCTTTGAATTATCCATAATACAACCAAATAATGACTGATAACTATTGATAACTCCTTTAAATGACTGATGCAAATCATAAAACTGAAATCCAAGGATTAACCAAGTGCAAATATAGCCCCAAAATGACCTATTTGTGAAAGTGATATGTCCACCAAAAATCACTAAAAAATAATTACAAATATAGAAAGTAGATGAAAAATCATGCACTTTGAAAGAAAATTTCACCTTAAAATGTTACCGTATGTGCCGAAATGAAGCCCTAGGAGTTGCAAAAATCAAGAATAGATAGGAACAGTCAACAAAATCTTTAATTTATGATAAATATGGCCACCAAATCACCAAAATAATACCACCACTAAATTCTTCAGGCAATTCTACCCAATTTCAAAAAAAATTGCTTGAAAAAAGGAGCAAAAATGAGCAAGATATGGCTCTCTGATGTTGGACTGCAAAATAAAAAAATCCAATAATGAAGGCTGAGAAAATTCAAACCCTGACGATGTCAGAAAAAGAATGTCTTAAAATTGACAGCCATATGAACATCACAGAATACCCAATTTTGCCTATTTTGATAGTTGTATGGCCATCAAAATTAGGCTCTAAAAAAGGTGACATCAGCAAAAGGCGAACCTGGAAACTGATGTGGTGCTGACGTGGGTGAATGATGTGGGTCATATAGATGATTACATCAGCAAATGATGACATCACTACTAACATATCTACTAATGTGATAGGTGACATCACCATGGGTGACGTGGTCGGGTTGGTTGTGTTGGACGTTTGTGCCATGTGGCATTGTCCTATTCATCCACATGGTAGGTGACATTGTGCCTCGTGGAGGTGGGTGGGCTATCACATGGCAATGATGGCGCGACTGTCTAGCCGTTGTGCAGTTGCCACATGGCTGAGTGGCACGTCGGTGGTGAGGCCAGTGGAAGGTGGTGTAAAAGGCCACTCGGGCAGTGGATCTGAGTGGCAGTGGGGATTTAATAATCCCACATTGACAATGGAGTGGGCTATCAAGCCCTTAACATATCAAAACACCTAGATGATAACCAAATAAGAAAGCTCAGTCGAGCTCATCCTCGGGCTCGCATGCACGCTGGAGCTTGGTCTCGGGGTCAGTTTGGAGTCACCCATGTTGCATGATGAAGTAGGTAATGACGTCAACAGTTGTCTTGGTGACTTGGTGATATGCTGCAAAATATTTTTTGAAGTGCAGTGATAAATGTACAGGGGCCATACCAACCCGCAAATAAATTTTTACAGAAAAAAATTCTGCGTCAGGACAAATTTTTTTATTTTTTTTTAATAAATCGTACCATAGAGGTGCAGATCGGGTCATACAACTCAATTTGCAAAAAAAAATTTGCCTCGATTTGGGCTTTCACTGAATATGGGCGAGTTTATAGTCGATTTTAATCGAAACAGCCTCCAGGATGCAATGGTGAGGTCAAAATTTCTCCATAACACCTCTACAGCACACCGATTCTCAGATCAAAGATTTGGACCTTCAAAGCTTGCAACAAGATCTCTTCAAATCAGCTAATCAAAATGCTCCAATGGCTTCGATACCATGTAAAAATTTGCAAATAGAAAAGATTAAACCAAGGATCAAGAGGTTAAAAAAAAGCACAAGAGAGATGATATGAATCAATGATTGATATTGAATTAATCGAATGAATTCACCTTGATACATGATTACATAATAGGCCTCCTTATATAGGAAAGGGGATAAGAGAGAATGATAAGGAGATGATAAGCTATCACCTATGCTAGGTGTAATAACATGTCCACCAAATGTGGATCATCCTCCATTATGAAATGAAGTATGTGCAATGGGATTTGGATGATAATGTGATAAGAGCACTAAAGGTGGATCTCACACCAAAAGTAGAATTTCTCCTACACCATGTGCTTAATGAGGTGCAAACTCCTAGGTGCTTCAATCAAAAACTACTATGCAATGCATTAACCTAAGTAAGATTAAGTAAAGTGTAATTAGGAATATTTAATTACACCAATACTAAGGATAGGCATAACTTGATCAATGAGAAAGTTTGGATAGAATTTAACATAGAGGGATATAAGGATAAAGTTTTATGTGATATATGTGAAATGGATGCATGCCACCTTCTACTTGGAAGGCCTTGGCAATATGATGTGATGGAAAGACATGATGTGAGCGTGAAACAAATGTGTATCATATAACCAAGGATGGTATCAAGTACACCCTGAGACCACTCCAAGAGGATGTAAAGGATAATCCAATACTATCATGCTTGTAGGAGAGAATGAGTTTATGCAAACTGTGAAGGAAGAGAATACCCCATGCTTTGCAGTGGTAGTCAGACCCAAAAAGATACAAATGAAAGAGCCCAAGGGTAGTATGCAAGATAGGGAGGTTGGTCCAAAGGAGGTGAGAGAAATCTTAGACAAGTATCAAGGCTTAATCCCTGACAGCACATTAGAGACACTACCACCTCATAGGGAGGTCAGCCACTACATGGATCTCATAATAGGGACCACTTTACCTAATAAGGAAACATATAAGATGACACCAAAGAAGAATGAGTAGATATCTAGGAAAATAAAGAAGTTGTTGAGAAAAGGGTTTATTAGGAGTATAAGCCCTTGTGTAGTTCTTGTTGTCTTAGCACCCAAAAGGGAAGGAACATGGAGGATTTTCACTGACTCAAGGGAAATCAATAGGATTACTATCAGATATAGGTTCCCCATGCCAAGAATAGAAGACCTATTAGATTTCCTAGGGGGTGAAAATTATTATTCAAAGGTGTACCTAAAAAGTGGTTATCATAAAATTAGAATAAGAGAGGGGGATGAGTGGAAAATTGCATTCAAGATCACAGAAGGGCCCTATGAGTGGTTGGTGATTCCATTTTGGCTCTCAGATGCTCCTAGCACCTTTATGAGACTTATGAATGATATTTTGAAACCTTTCATTAATAACTTTGTGGTTGTTTATCTTGATGATATACTAATTTTTAGCAGGAGCAGGGATGAGCATCTAGATCACTTGGATCAAGTCTTGAGGAGACTACATGAAGAGAAATTGAAGATTAATTTGGAAAAATGTGTATTTATGTAGACAAATCTTGTGTTCTTGGGTTTTTTGATCTCCCACAACAACCTTAAGATGGATCCACCAAAGTTGAAGCCATCATCAACTAGCCTACACCAGGAACAACATCAGAGGTAAAAAGATTTCATGGATTGTCAAGTTTTTATAGGAAGTTTATAAATAATTTCAATGGTGTTTGTGCCCCAATGATAGATACTATCAGCAATGGTAGGAAATGCAATTTTTTTTGGAAATATAAGGAAAATGATGCTTTTGAATATCTGAAAAGGAGGATTGCAGAAAAACCTGTACTAGTTTTACATGATTTTCACAAGGTCTTCACAGTAGAGTGTGATGCAAGTAAGAAGGCTATTGGGGGAGTCTTAAGCCAAGAAGGAAGGCATGTTTCCTTCTTTAGTGAGAAACAAAATGAGGCAAAACAAAAGTACTCCACCTATGACCTTGAGTTGTATGTCATGGTACAATCATTTAGGAAGTGGAGGCATTACTTATTGCCTAAGAAGTTTGTTGTGTACACTAACAATCATGCACTTAGCTTCCTAAAAAGGTAGGAGAAGTTGAATCATGTGCACATCAAATGGATGGAGAACCTTCAACATTATACATTTGTTATCAAACATAAAAAGGGCACCTCAAACAAGGTTGCATATGCTTTGAGTAGGAGGAAACTCACAGTCCAAGAAATCCAGTTGGAGAGTGTTGGAATCCACTCTATGAAAGACATGTACAAGGATGATATAGCTTTCAAGGAGGCTTATAAGGTTTGTATGGAGAAGTTAGAGAAATGTCACACTATTTTGTAGAATTTGTGTTGCAAGAAGGCCTAGTTTTCAAGGGCATTCAGTTATGCATACCCAAGGGATCTATAAGGGAAAATATTATAAAAGAAAAGCATTGTGGTAGCATGACAGGCTATTTTGGCATGGACAAAACACTTGAGAAAGCGAGGAGGTATTATTTATGGCCAAGATTGTAGACTGATGTCAAAAAGTTTGTAGAAATTTTCTTGGTATGTCAAAAGGCTAAGGGCCACACCTCTAATGCAGGTCTATACACCCCATTACCCATTCCTTCTAGACCTTGGGATTCCATAAGTATGGATTTTGTACTAGGATTGCCTAGACCAAGATTAGGATGTGATAGCATCTATGTGGTGGTAGATAGGTTCTAAAAAATGGCTCACTTTATTCCTTGTAGGACCACACATGATGCCTCTCACATTGCAGGGTTATTTTTCAAAGAAGTTGTTAGATTGTGTGGTTTGCCATTATCCATAATCTCTGACAGTGATCCTAAATTCCTAGGCCACTTTTGGAGAACACTCTGGAGGAAACTAGGAACAAATTTATGTTTGTCTTTAGCATATCATCCTCATTCTGATGGTCAGACAAAATTAATCAATAGATCATTGGGAAAATTGTTAAGATGCCTAACAAAACAACATGGCACCAGTTAGGATAGTCTATTGGCTCTGACAAAGTTCTCCTACAATGATTCTATAAATAGGAGTATAGGTCTAACACCATTTCAAATTGTGTATGGAGGACATCCTAGAAGGATCCTTGAACTTCGAGACTTAAGAGATATGGAGAAGAGGAGTTCATAGGCTAAAGATTTTGTGGAACTGTGAAGGACATCCATCAACAAGTTCAAGACAAACTAAAGCATACTATTGATAAATACAAGTAGCATGCAGATAAGAAGAGAAGAGATATTCAATTCAAAGTCAGAGATATGGTGATGATTCATCTCAAGAAGGAGAGGTTTCCAAAAGACAAGTATACCAAGTTAATGATGAAGAAGCTTGGACCTTTCAGAATCCTTAAAAAATGTGGCAATAATACTTAAAAAATTGACTTACCTACTGATATTTCTTTATCTCCTATTTTCAATGTCTCTGACATCTATCCTTACAAAAGTGCTAGTACTAATGCTTTGGATGCAGGGGAACAATCAGATGAACATCTTAGAGTAGTGGTTCCTAAAGAAAAGCCAAATATAGAATGTATCCTTGACAAAAGGGTGAGCAAACAAACAAGAAGAGGCACTTACTATGAGTACCTAGTCAAATGGAGAAATCAACCCCCAAAAGATGCCACTTGGCTTACCCTTGAAACTATTAAACAAGTTGGATTCAATATGGAGGAGATCCCAACTCAAGGGGCTTGAGTTCCTTTTGTGTTGAGGAGTATGGTGCAGGGAACCCAAAGAAACATCCAAGATCATCCTTGCAACATCCTGGATGATTTTTATTTTTTTGTTTGTGTTTTTCTTTGTAATAAAATGATAGAACCTTGAGATCATCCTTTGATCCAATTTGTGTGGTCAAGGATCCCTAAGGCACACATATAAGCCTTGGGATGCCTTAGTCCACTTGGATTTTAGGTTTCTAGGTGATAGGTGGATTAGTTATTTTGTGTGTTTTAGGTGTTTTGGTTATGATTACAATGAGTTTGGATAATTTGGAGCATATTTTATTAGGTCTATAGGTTAAGGTCTTGGTCTAAGTCATTTGGAGTGCAAGAATGCAAAATTGCAAGAAAAGTTGCAAATGTTGTAAAAGTTGCTTGAGCAACTTTTGAAAAGTTGCTTGAGAAGTTCAAAATGGGTTTCCAATGTCACAACTACTCATGAACTGGTTGGAACTTGGATCTGAACATATTTAAGAATGTTCAAGCCTTTTCAAGAGGTTAGAAGTTGTAATTTGTAGTTTTGATGCAAATCTAATAAAATCACTAGATTTCATAAGTATATAATTGATATAATTTGACATGACCAAATGACCCTATGACTATTCTTTCCAAAGCAATTGATTTAGTTTCGTTTGGTTTTGTGTGGTGAAAGTTACAATTGGATTTGCAGGGATAGTCCAGGAAGGAGCCAAATTCAGGCTTGTTCCACAAATAGAGTCCTAACTTGTCATTTCACTAGTGGAATTCAATATCCACTTGGGAAATGCAAGTTAAGAATGTATATTTATTGATTCCTAAGGCTCAACATGATATTTTGTGTTCTAGAGGGTTTTGCATCAAGGCCTAGGTTGAATATCCCTATGTATTCAACCAACATGTTGTGTGGAGTAGTGTGCAGACACTTGATGTGATTGGGGAGACCAATCTGAAGGTGGATTTGAAACATTTGGAGGTGGTTGAAAATTTCCAAAACCATGCACTGGTTCTCTACACCCATCCTTAACAACTTGTAGTGTAAACCAAGCCTAATCTAGCCAATTAGGTTTGTGTACATTGTGAGGGTTGAGTGCTTCAAGAGTAGATTCAATCCTTGGAACTTTGGGGATCTTTGAAGCATCTGAAAGGGTACTCAAATCTACCCTTTTTCTCTATTCTCATCTAGAGTAGGAGTTTGCACACCAAAAACCAGTTGGAGAGACCTAGTAGGATCTATTGGTCAGTTTGTGTCTGGAGCATTTTGGGTGTTGGGGAATCAAATTGATAGTTGATTCTCTATTCATATTGATAAAATAAGGTGTTCCAACCTTTAAGTTGGATAGAAAACATCACTAGTGAAGATTTCTATGTTTTGCCCAAAATACGGAAAGTGTCCCTAAGTCTTCATTTTGGAGGAATCGGTGAAAGACCTTAGGGTGTTGAGGAAAAGTTGGATAAATGTCTATACATCCCTACTTGGTTGATATACCTCATATCCTAAGGTTAGTGGGATTTTTTGGTGCCAAAATCAGTTTGGAGGAGTTGTGTAGGAAATAGAAAATTCCCTTGGCTTCTTGTTGTGCTCTCTACATCACATAGGCTTACACCAAACCCATTACATATCTCCATAAAAAAACCTCCGCATAGATGTATTCTTTGGATTCATAAAGCACTTCAAGAAAAACAAAAAGGAAGGCAACAAATACTAAAGGAAAAGATGATTATCATTCAAAATGTTGGTTCTCAAGTCAATAGATTGGAAAGTCCTAAGAGTATGATCTATGCTCAAACCTTCCAACTGACTTCAAGGCCAACAAAAAAGATTAACTGGATTGAGATTAGGTTCCCCTACACTGTAGGCTCTGTAGGACCTGGGCAAGTATGCCTATTCATCAGTTAATTCTTCAAGTTAATGGTTTTTATAGAAGATTGTATCTCCTACTTGTATCTTACTTATGTTCACTATCTCAAAATGACATATACTCTTGAAATAGATTGATTCACTTAGTGATTGTACTTGATTTCTTGATTATTTGGTTTTTATTTCTACTTCTTTGATTCTAATCTATAACTATCACTATTTCTATTCCTATTCCTATTTTTATTTTTCTAACAACTTGTTTTGCATTCCTCCTCAACCACCTCTACAACATTTGCATCCTTTTGTTTGGTTTGGGGAGGAGCAAAGGAAAATCCCATCAACACAAGGTTTTCATTAAGATATTTGAGTTCGAGTTCTATCTTAGGGGTTCTCATTTCTATTTTATCTTCTTCACTAACCTTTTCAAATAATTAATTTGTTGGAACATTTTTTTGGTCTATAAATTTTTCTACATAATGAGAACATGTTTCCTATATAGGAGACCCATCAACCACTAAATTGATTGTATTTTAAACCTTAATAAGAACAATAGTAGAAACAACTTGAACGTTATCATTATTTTTACCTTATATTTCCTAATCTATATGGAATTTCTTTTCTAATCAAAGTTACTATCACCTTTAACCTTTTCTATTTTTTGCATATTTTGATCACCCTCCTTTTCCTCGTTAATGTTGGAATTACCTTCTCTATTATTTACTTCTTCTAAAGCTTTATTTTTCTTCTGTTGGGCTTTGATGGCCCTATCCTTCACTATTAGATATGAAGCTTTTTTTTTCACCCAAGGAGACATGGGGGTTTCTACTCTTTATTGGGCCTCTAGTAGAGGAATACCCTGAATATGTTAAGTGTATAACATTCATGCTAATATAAAATTGACCTCATTTAATATTAAAGTTGCTTATGAGAAATATATATACAAATTGAATCCTATGAAGGAATATACAAGGTTTCTTCTTATAATAATAAGCAACACATAATTATTGTCCTTCTCTCTATATTATGAAGAAAAGGAAAATTTGCTAGAGATATTAAAACAAAGGAACATGAGTGAAAACTTTGTGGTAAATGAAAAGAGTCATGGGAAGGCAAGAACTTACAACATATATAGTATAAAATAAAAGAATGTGTATTGTACATGATATAATGATTCCATTCAGATCTTCAAAGCTAAAAATATAGGGACTTAGTTATAACATCTCTTAGTTGAACCATCTTGAACTCCGTTTCAATAGGAAGGAAATGAAATCAATGTTGTTTCAAAAATTACCTTATTTTTTCTTCTCCTCTCTTCTTCTTCTTTTTCTATGAATATTAAAACCTTATTCAAGCACAAGATGGGTCAATTTATAGATATACTTATTAGAACCTCATATATTCATTTTTTTCTCTTTCTCTTTTCTTAACTTTTGTAAGTTTTGGGGAATCTTTTGTTCAAGTTTTCAACATCCTTTGAACAAATATTATATTATATAAGTATAATTGTGATGTCTATCCCTCTTTTATATATCAATGAATTTCTTAATATTGTTGACTATAATTGTCATGTCTATCCCTCTTTTATATATCGATGAATGGTTAAGGAATGATTTAAAATGTTTTATATATCAACAAGTTTCTTAATATTGTTGACTATAATTGTCATGTCTATCCCTCTTTTATATATCAATGAATGGTAAAGGAATGAATAAAAATGTCTTTTACATCGTTTGAGTGATACTTATCAATTATTTCTTAATGTTGTTGACTATTAAATTGTGCTCTAATAATTGATGTGCAAATGAAGAAACTTCATGTATCAAAATTTGATTCTTTCTACTTTTTAGATTTTCTTTTCTTTTCACCCCATTAAAAAAAAGCTATTCTTGAATGAAGAAGGAATAAACCTTTCAATCCTAGTGATTGTCTTATATTTTATATTTTACTATCTACAAAAATTGAAAATTCTCATTAATAATCTCTTCATGATCAATATTTCAATCCTAATGATTGTCTTATATTCCATATTTCACTATCCAAAAATATTCCCATTACTAATGTCTCTACATCATGTAGGTATTAAGGAGGAAGATTCATTTTTAATTATGAACTTGTGTTAGAGCTAACTTTAAGCACTCATATTTTTATTCAAGGGCTTTCAATCATAAATCTTTATTTGTGGAGAAAGTGAAACCTATTTTAGAGTTCTTATTTGCTTATGTACCCTTGTACAACATTCTAGATATTCTTGATAATGGGTTTACAAATTTTTTTTTGGGTCATTTCCACATATGGGTTCTATTTGGTCCCACGGTTGAATTCACAACCAAATTCTCCCAATTACGATATATTTTAGATTATAAATTTTTTTAAATAAATTTTGTAATTTTGAACAACTATGATGGTCCTCCTAGTTTTGATCCTCGAGCACATGCCATGAGGTTCTATCAAGTCCAATGTTGAATTTCCAACCAAATTATCCCAATTATGATAGATTTTAGACTAGAAATCGTCACTTTTTACATGTGAAAATAATTTTATTTTAATTTTTAATAACTCTTATGGTCCTAGTTTTGATACTCACACCAAATTGTTAATAATTTCTAATGTGCTAACTACTATAATTGTAGGCCAATATTGTGTCCCTTTAAATTTAACATCTTTAGACCTTAGGCCTTTGAATGTAACATCTTTAGGATGATACGCCCTACATGGTTGTTAGGGTAGCAATGTGAGCACTTATAATCCTCACGGCACCACTCTCACAAGTGAGAGAAGTTTTATCCTACTTCTAGGCCCCATTTTTTTGGTGGAAGATGGGCAGAATTAGAAGATGATAACCCGATTTTGACCCATATCCACTGTTTGGAACCCTTAAAGTCAAAATTGGGTTATCATCTCAAAACCTGAATATGGGCCTAAAATGAGAATATGTATCTTCCAGCCAAAGAGGTGGAATTTTTTTTGATAACCCGATTTTGGCCGATTATATACCCAATTTGATTCTCGGTCGGGTTTGCAATCTTCTTGGTTGGGTCTGCAATCTTCCCGTTATATTGTTTCATGGATACAATAATATGTTTCATGGATACGATTTTATGTTTCGTGGATATGATATTTTCGTGGGTCTGTGAAGGGTTTTGTGGATATGATATTTTCATGGGTTTGCTGGATACGATCTTGCAAGTAGCATTACGTTGGAGAAACAGGCACCAGGTTTGAATCTTGCAGGCAACATTATGTTGGACAACTTGTAATTACCAGAGGAAGGGTTTGTTGGCACCAGGTATTTGTCAAACCCAAATGGTTTTCTTCGCATTTCTTTTGAAACCCTTTTTTTTCATCGTATTACAGCTGTATGCAATATATTGAGTTAGATATAATGTATTTTGCTCGGAAAATAGTTTAATAGAGTAGATTTTGCTGAAGGGTTTGACGAGCTGCTGAAGGGTTTCCAAGTTTGTCTGAAACTCAATGCTTTCAGTATCATATTCAGTATCATATTATTCAATATGCAGTATCATATTCAACTCTATTTTGAGCCATTTTTATGGTTTTTTTATGTAGCTGGTCTTCTTGGAAGCATGAGGGTTTTACATTACTCATCTATCTTTGTGGTTGTGACTTATAGAGGCTAGGGTTTGAACACTTTAATAATTTGTATGTCATGACTGCCTTTGCACCCATTTTGTATCATTCTAGGACATGGTTCTTTGAGATATAATGGTGAAAGAGTAAGAAGAGTGTCAAGGCACTAAAAAAAGAAATAATACAACCAAAAAAATATAAACTAAAGACAGATCCTTTGACAAAGGAAAGCATGAACTATAAACAGAGTTTCTAAAGGAATGAGATAAATAATTTGGGATGCTCGTAGATCTACAGTATGAACTTGAAAGTAGGTTAAAAAACTTGTTCTTGATGATGTGTGTAGAGTGCAAATAGGAACTAATCAAAATACAATAAAGTACTATAAACCCTTCTGTTAAAGGTGCCTTAATTTATCCACAAAAGCAAAACATCTCTCACCCAAACAAAACCCATCTCTGGTTCTCATATGCTATAAAAACCTTAAAAAATATTAAATAAATCTTTCGAGAAACCACAAACGAAAAAACCAACAGTCTTCTGATCTCAAACTATATTTTCACTAGGTTAAAATAATCTCAAACGTACATTTTATGTCTTCTCTGCTTTTGAGGGATTGATGTTTTGTCTCCATGAATAAGAAAATGGTGGGTGTGCACCTAGAATTCACCAAACTAATTAACTTTGACATGAAAAGGTGAACCTATCATTAAAACCCTTATAATAATCATCTTTTGAATTATGACAGTATTTATTAGGCTCCTTTACATATTGAAATATAAATCCAGATTCTTGATGACCATACAACTCATGATATATTACCAGACCTCTCTTTGTTCCACTTTAATACCCTACACTTTAATATCATCTAGTAATTTTTTCTCAGAGTTAATATGTATTTGGATATTAAGATTGTTATAGTGTTTTTTATTGAGTGCATCATTATCTTCTACATACAACAATATGTTGTCTTCTACCTTTGGATTTTGACTTGGTTTGATCTTTGATATATATTATCTCATTGTAGACTTCACGGCTGTTTATATCATTGTAATGTGTTTCTCTTCTTTTTTAATACAAGACCTTGACGTTGTCCTAAATTATCCTATTGGATAAAATAAGAAAAGATACTCTTCTAATATGCTTACAGATCCATCAATGACAACTCCTTGCACTGTACACTTGTAAGCTATTGTCCAATTAGAATTTATAAATTTACTAAAGGTTTTGTAATTAAATGCAAACCTATTTTGTATCACTAATATAGAAATTGAAGGAATTAGACCGACCCTACAACTTACAAGTTGAATATATTTCTTTCCCTCACCTCATTGCCATGGTAATTGGTTTGTTGGATTGCTTGTGCAAGTGAGAACTAACAAAGAATTCATGGGCTTTTCTTGTTGCAAGTGAAGATTTGTATAGATACACAGACTTTGTTCGTGCAAATGAGGATCAATACAGATCTCATGGTCTTTTCTTATGCAAGAAAGTTTTGGGGATTTTGGTTTGCACTTGCAGGCTTGCTTATACAAGAAAAAACACTGATCAACTCCATAATCGTTGGGAATTTTGGTTTGAATGCTTGCTTGTACAAGAGAGGACAAAATTGATTCCGTAAGTCCAAACTTTTGGGGTGCTTCTAATTGCCCATTCATAATCTTCTCAACCTCAAAATTTATACTTGTATCTAGAGGATAAGAACCAATACATACCTCTTTCTTTTTTCCTTCAATGTATTTCCTCATCTTTATCTGAAACTATCCTTTGTTACTATCATACCCTATAGACTCATTACCAGAATCAACTATAACAGGATTAACATTGGACCTTTTTTCTTTGGGCTTATTGGAGATAACTAGAACGAATTCAGCCTTGTTCCTCTTCTTAGAGGGCCTCTCCTTCTCAACTTGAGCTACATATCTAGTCATTGGGTCCTTAATAGGAATTAATTTCAATGACCTACCATCAAAGATAACACTGGTCAGAGCTATGGCATCGTCAATCTTGACAGACTTAGTCTTTGGTACCTCACCACTGTCACCCAGTCCAGTAACCCTCTTCATAACTTCCTTGGTCAACAAGTGACAATCGTCTAGCCAAATATAGGTGTCATGAAAGTGACTTATCACCATTCTTACATAATTATCATCTCCACATAAATTTTGAAAATGATTGAACACATCTAGCTTCTTGTCCACCAAAACCTGAAATTCAAGTTTCACATTTCCATCATCGAAGAAATCATTCAAGTTGCAACAGAAAAATGGGAAGAGGCTATAGAATGGGAATAGAAATAACTTAATTGCTCTCTAAGTTTGAACACCCACTCAACTGTGTAGTTTTTTTAGTCAAACTCATTGACCCATGATTCATGAGTAGTGGTGATGCTCACAGAGGTGAAGCACTGGGACTTCCCGGTAGGTCCCAGTGCTTCACCTCTATGAGCATCACCTAGATTCATTCATTCTCATGGGAGATGGGTTTGTGTTGAACCAGTACTCATGAATCATGGGTCAATGAGTTTGACTCAAAAAACTGCACAGTTGAATCATGATAGCAATATCACATACTCATCCATAGTTGTATCCACGAAACAAGAAATCGTATCCATGAAACAATATAATGGGAAGATTGCAGACCCGTTTGAGAAGATTACGGACCCGACCGAGAATCAAATTGGGTATATAATCGGCCAAAATCGGGTTATCAAAACATATTCCACCTCTTTGGCTGGAAGATACATATTCTCATTTTAGGCCCATATTCAGGTTTTGAGATGATAATATTCAGCAATCATATTCATGAACAACAGTACCATATGCAGTATCATACAATAGTATCATATTCAGTATCATATTCAATATCATACGGCAATATCATATTCATTATCATATTCAGTATCATAAGCATGTTCATATTCAGTATCATATTCATGAACAATAGTATCATATTCAGTATCATACAATAGTATCATATTCAATATCATATTCAGTATCATAAGCATGTTCTTATTCAGTATCATATTCATGAACAACAGTATCATATGCAGTATCATACAACAGTATCATATTCAGTATCATATTTAATATCATACAGCAATATCATATTCATTATCATATTCAGTATCATAAGCATGTTCATATTCAGTATCGTATTCATGAACAACAGTATCATATTCAGTATCATACAACAGTATCATATTCAATATCATATTCAGTATCATAAGCATGTTCATATTCAGTATCATATTCATGAACAACAGTATCATATTGAGTATCATAAGCATGTTCATATTCAGTATCATATTCATGAACAACAGTATCATATTCAGTATCATATTCATGAACAACAGTATCATATTCAGTATCATATTCATGAACAGCAGTATCATATTCATTATCATATTAGTTGGTTGTTAGGTTCAATAATGTCATTTTGATTCAAGTTTTGGTATATCTCTTGATCTTGCTATGATATCTTAAGAAAAGAATGAGGCTTTTCTATGTATGTGGGTATGTTTCTATGTATCTATGTATCTATTTATCTATCTAATTGTTTATATGTATGAACTATCTAACCCTATATATCTATGTATGTAGGTATGTATCTATGTATCTATGTAACTATTTATCTATCTAATTGTTTATATATGTACCTATGTTTTTAGGCCATTGATGGATCCTATTAAGAATATTGACATTCTAGAATGGGTAGTTGTGGGGACCACATATTCTCAGCTTCTCACAGCTTTGATTGCTTGTGTTGCCGTAGCCACAGCAGTGGTGGCCCTAGAATCTAATGCAGATAGGGGTCAACGAAAAAGGATAGGAAATAATTTCTATAGAATGGTTATTCATTCCAATGACGTGGATTATCGTGATCAGATTTGCATGAGTAGGGGAGCCTTCTTTCATCTAGCTACTATCCTAAGGCTGAATGGATCCTTGAAAGATACGATACACTTGACATTAGAAGAACAACTTGTGATGTTCCTCCACACCGTTGGCCACAATTTGAGGAACCGCAAGATTGCCCACAACTTTGGCCACTCAGGAGAGACAATCAGCCGATACTTCCACAATGTGTTGAGGGCTATCTTAGGACTCCACAAGGATTGCTTTCTACCACCTAGTCCAAACACTCCTCCTAAAATTAGTGGGAATGAACGCTTTGATCCATTCTTCAAGGTAATTATTGTGTTGTTACATTTTTCTTGTATAGATTTTTATCATTGACGACTGGTTGACATTGCAATTGATGATTGTATCATATCATATAGGATTGTGTTGGAGCTATTGATGGAACCCATATACCAGTCACCGTCGATGTCGACATGCAGGGTAAATATCGTGATAGAAAAGGCAACCTGTCTCAAAATGTTATGGGTGTGTGTTCCTTCGATCATGAGTTTCAGTACTGCCTTGCTGGTTGGGAAGGGTCTGCTGCAGATAGTTGTGTTCTAGCTTCAGCTCTGTCAAGAACAGATCCTCTTGTTGTTCCCCCCGGTAAGCCAAATCACAGTTTAATAATATGCTTTATTTATGTAGGAAAATATTTTCACGTTTCACATATTAATAATATACTTTATTTATGTAGGAAAATATTTTCACGTTTCACATATTAATAATATACTTTATTTATGTAGGAAAATATTTTCTAGTGGATGCTGGATATCCCAATGCAGCTAGATTTCTTGCTCCTTATCGGTGTACACGCTACCACCTGAAAGAGTTTTCAAGAGAAAATCCAATAAACTCAAAAGAAGAGTTGTTCAACCATCGACACTCCTCTCTTAGAAATTCAATAGAGCGTACATTTGGTATTCTCAAGTAGCGTTTTCCAATCCTGAGGCATGCCACGTCTTATCCTATCATGACACAAGCCCATATTGTATTAGCATGTTGCACACTACACAACTACATTACGATAGAGGACGACATTCCACCAGAAATTGACATTGAAGAGGAAGATGATCGTGATGGGGTAGATGTACCAGTGCTAGAGACATATGGGTTGTCTCAGAATGATAGAGACCGGTGGGCACAGTTCCGAAATGATATAGCAAGTAGAATGTGGGAAGAGTATAGATCCCGACAATAGTTGTATTGGTTTCCTTTTTCTTGTCTTTTTATCTGCAAGTATTGGACTTGTAATGGTCAATGTGTTTTATTTGAGTAAACTGATGTATGAAGCTACTTTGATATACATGATGGTTTCCTTTTTCTTATATTTTTATCTACAAGTATTGGACTTGTAATGGTCAATGTGTTTTATTTGAGTAAACTGATGTATGAAGCTACTTTGATATACATGATGGTTTCCTTTTTCTTGTATTTTTATTTGCAAGTATTGGACTTGTAATGGTCAATGTGTTTTATTTGAGTAAACTAATGTATGAAGCTACTTTGATTAACAACAATTTGTATACACAGCATGGCTTACACAGAATCATTGATGAACATGAATGAGATTACTAACACGAGCCAAATATCTTCTTTGTCGAAGAAGATTATGTGGTCAAAGGACATGGAATGAAAGCTTATAGACTTGCTCCTTGAGCAAGTACAACTAGGAATAAAATGTGATGGAGGCTTAAAAAAAGAAGCCTGGACCGCAATTGAGAGGCGGTTCAATGCTGATTTGAACCTCAGTCTATCCAAGGACAACTTCAAAAACAAGTTGAAAACTTGGAAGCTTGCATATAGAGTCATGAAGGAGCTTTGGAATACAAGTGGTTTAGCTTGGAATGAGGCTACTCAGTCCATGGATGCTGAGGACATCGTGTGGGATGAGCTTCTCAAGGTAGGGTAATCTCTCTACTATTTTGATGGAAATAATATTGTCTTCTTTTTAAGTTAATAATGAAAGACAAAGAACCTAATCCATTTATTTATGCCAACATGCAGCGAAGAGAGTTCAAAAATGCAAGAATGTATAAAAAGCAGCCCTTTCAGCACTTCACTGAATTGGGTGTAATTATCGGTAATGACATGGCTAAAGGAAATGCAGCTACCATGGCCCTTGAGTTTGAAGAAGGGAACCCTTTGGAAGAGCCATTCGATGTGAATGATGAAGAGGACACTATACATCTTGATAGTGGTGTTGATTGGGATGACGAGCCTTATAATTCCACTCAATCCACTGCAACAACAAGTACTAGAGGGACTCCTAGTTCATCAGGCAGAAAGGTGGGAAAGAGGAAGAAGGCAAGTCTAGCTACTTCGTTGGATTCCATGGCTGAAACAATGAAAAAAATAAAAGAGGGCATGAACAATATTCACCTTGTTAAAATTGATGAATCTAGTCATGAGAGTGCTTTGACGGATGCCTATAACGCTCTCAAATCCATGCCCGGATTGAGTAGAGGTGTATTCCTCAAGGTATACGAAACCTTCTTAGGTCAATGTGAAAGAGCCAAATGGTTCTTATTGATGACGGAAGAGGAGAGAAGCGACTAGATTGTAGCCACATATGGTGGTTTATAGTTAATTTAAAGGACATCGTTTTGTGATTTTAAATGAGTTGGAAGCCTATAAAAGGCTAAAAAACTGACATGATACTGTTGTTCATTTTGAATATGACATGAAATCTGAATATATGTGTATGCCAACTTTAATTCAATTTTTGCTGAACATGATAGTGAATATGATAGTGCTGTCCATGATCATGATTGTTAAATATGATACTGAATATGATAGTGTTGTTCATGAATATGATTGCTGAATATGATACTGTTGTTCATGAATATGATTGCGGAATATGATACTGAATATTCAGTATCATATTCAGTATCATAAGCTAAATATAATACTGTTGTTCATGAATATGATTGCTTAATATGATATTGAATATGATACTATTGTTCATGAATATGATTGTTGAATATGATACTGAATATTCAGTATCATAAGCAGTATCATATTCAGTATCATATTTAGTATCATGACATACCATCATATTCCATGCTTATCCATTTGCATTTCATAATTACATTTTCAATCATTCCATAACTACATTTACAATGCTTGTGATTACCATTTTGATCATATATACATGATGATCTTGTTGTGATGTGGCATGATACTTTATGATGATATCTAGTGTATTTTGTGTTCAAGAACATTGATTTTTTTATCATGTTGTTACTGATTTTCAGTGGATTTGTACTTTATCATGTGGATAGATATATATTTAGATTTTATTACTATTATATGCTCATATTGTCACAAAATGATTATTTGAATATTTTAATTTAAATGCAATTGATGAATATGATACTGTTGTTCATGAATATGATTGTTGAATATGATACTGTTGTTCATGAATATGATTGTTGAATATGATACTGAATATGATACTGTTGTTCATGAATATGATTGCCGAATATGATACTGAATATTCAGTATCATATTTAGTATCATAAGCAGTATCATATTCAGTATCAGGACATACCATCATATTCCATGCTTATCCATTTGCATTTCATAATTACGCTCAATTTTCAATTTTCAATATGACATGAAATCTGAATATATGTGTATGCCAACTTTAATTCAATTTTTGTTGAACATGATAGTGAATATGATAGTGTTGTCCATGATCATGATTGCTGAATATGATACTGTTGTTCATGAATATGATTGCTGAATATGATACTGAATAGGATACATATATTTAGATTTCATGTCATATTGAAAATTAAAAATTGAGCGTAATTATGAAATGCAAATGGATAAGCATGGAATATGATGGTATGTCCTGATACTGAATATGATACTGCTTATGATATTGAATATGATACTGAATATTCAGTATCATAAGTAGTATCATATTCAGTATCAGGACATATTGAATATGATACTGCTTATGATACTGAATACTGAATATGATACTGCTTATGATACTGAATATTCAGTATCATATTCAGTATCATAAGCA
The DNA here is from genome assembly GCA_027943335.1 of Chamaecyparis obtusa. Taxonomy (NCBI): domain Eukaryota; kingdom Viridiplantae; phylum Streptophyta; class Pinopsida; order Cupressales; family Cupressaceae; genus Chamaecyparis; species Chamaecyparis obtusa. Next base: position 448,642 of record BSBK01009714.1, read on the forward strand.
GTATCATATTCAGTATCAGGACATATGATCATATTCCATGCTTATCCATTTGCATTTGTCTTGATACTAAATATGATACTACTTATGATACTGAATATTCAGTATCATATTCAGTATCATAAGCAGTATCATATTCAGTATCAGGACATACCATCATATTCCATGCTTATCCATTTGCATTTCATAATTATGCTCAATTTTCAATTTTCAATATGACATGAAATCTGAATATATGTGTATGCCAACTTTAATTCAATTTTTGCTAAACATGATAGTGAATATGATAGTGCTGTCCATGATCATGATTGCTGAATATGATACTGTTGCTCATGAATATGATACTATTGTTCATGAATATGATTGCTGAATATGATACATATATTCAGATTTCATGTCATATTGAAAATTGAAAATTGAGCGTAATTATGAAATGCAAATGGATAAGCATGGAATATGATGGTATGTCCTGATACTAAATATGATACTGCTTATGATACTGAATATGATACTAAATATTCAGTATCATATTCAGCAATCATATTCATGAACAACAGTATCATATTCAGTATCATATTTAGCAATCATATTCATGAACAACAGTATCATATTCAACAATCATGATCATGGACAACACTATCATATTCACTATCATGTTCAGCAAAAATTGAATTAAAGTTGGCATACACATAAATTCAGATTTCATGTCATATTGAAAATTAAAAATTGAGCGTAATTATGAAATGCAAATGGATACGCATGGAATATGATGGTATGTCCTGATACTGAATATGATACTGCTTATGATACTGAATATGATACTGTTTTTCATGAATATGATTGCTGAATATGATACTAAATATTCAGTATCATATTCGGTATCATAAGCAGTATCATATTCAGTATCATAAGCTGAATATGATACTAAATATGATACTATTGTTCATGAATATGATTGCTGAATATGATACTGACTATTCAGTATCATAAGCTGATTATGATACTGAATATGATACTGCTGTTCATGAATATGATTGCTGAATATGATACTGAATATTCAGTATCATATTCAGTATCATAAGCAGTATCATATTCAGTATCATAAGCTGAATATGATACTGAATATGATATTGTTGTTCATCTCCATCACAAAATATAGTTTTATGAGAAATGGAGGCATTGGATATTTATGTTGGAGCCACTGGTAAGTACCCGCTGGTATTTTTATTGTGTTAATTTCCTGGATCCATGCCAAGATTATTTTGTGTTGCTAGTGATTATGTTGGCTTTCACAGAGTGTGCTTGTCATTTTATACTTCATTTTATATAGTGCTCGTCTTCCTCTCCATTATTTTGTGTTGCTAGTGATTATGTTGGCTTTCACAGAGTGTGCTTGTCATTTTATACTTCATTTTATATAGTGTTTGTCTTTCTCTCCATTATTTTGTTTTTCTCTCCAGTTTTAGGAAGCCTTGTTTCTCTCGTCTTTTGAATTTAGAGTGCTTTCAGACATATTAGCTTGCATTTGTTAGTGTTGTTGCTTTTTTAAAGTGGAATACACGAAGGAGTACCACATGATGAATGCTTCATTTAATGTATTGTTAAGGTGTAGTCTCTTAACTATCCATTTCTAGTTCTTCAGACATGATTTTATAAATGTGTTTTGGTAGACGACTGTATTGTTCATGATTTTGTATGTATTAACCATCTTGTTATTATTGTTGTGTTATGAAATTAAGTTTAATAATTCTACTTTGTTTAATGCTCTATTTCATCTTCAATTTCTTTTCATTTTTCATTCATTTTTAAAAAACACGTGATAGGTACAGAAATAGAAATGGATAGTTTTGAGACTACACGTATGATAAAGTGAGACTACACATATGCTGACATTAAATATGTTTGAAATAGCTTCTGGATTTGATTTTGTAGATATTTTATGGTCACACTCTATGATCCTTCATCGGGATGGAAGAGATAAAAATGACTAAAAAAAAATTCCATCATTTTGGTCTATTGCAATCATTTTGGTCTCAAACTATCTATTGCAATCCCGATGATGAATCACAGAGTGTGATCCAAAACTATCTACACAATCGAATCAAGAAGGTATTTCAAACATCGATGCAAAAAATATCCACATATGCTGATAAAAAAATGAGCTATTTGATGATTGTTTACTGTTCATGTTTTTAAACGGTCAAAATTTCTGATGGTACTCCTTGGTGTATTCCATTTAAAAATGAACAAGTTTTAGTTTTTGTATCATGTTTACTTTGTAGATGCAGGATTGATCATCGAATGTGGGGCATAAGGGCATAGACCGTGGATCTACTTGCGTTTTCTTATTTAACGGTGTGTTTTCACACCACCAACCAGTTCATGGATATTGTTATATCTGATGCTATAGTTGTGTCATTATATTTTTTGTATAACTTTTTCAATTTGTACTCATAAAATATAGTCATGTTGTTATAGCGAACAAAATTAGTATGAATGAACAAATTTTTGCTTGATATAGTGCTGATGGCTACGAGGAATGCTCCTATGTGTGACTGCGGTGATGGATTGCATTGTGTGTTGAAGAAGTCACAGACAGAGGACAATCCAGGCCGTAAATTTAGGGGTTGTAAAAACTTCTATAAGGTTGTTAATTGCACAATATTTAAATATTTACAAATAATAAATATTAGTCATTATAGCGAGACTAACTTAGATTTGTATTGTAGGATGGAGGTGAATGCGGTTACTTCTGATGGGTCAATGACACCCCGTCATTGTTTACATCATCAGTACGTTCTACACATAGACCTGTTGTAGATGACGAGTGCAAGAATTGCAAAAGACTCGAGAAAACTATGGCAAAAGTGGAGGCTACATCTAAAGCCGAAATCTTGTTTTTACGGAATCTTCTTTGTGCAACAATCATACTATTTAGTTTGATCATCGTACTACTTAGTTTGATCATTTTTTGGAGATAGATATATATGTGGACTAGATGACTTATTTATATTTTGATGTGATATGAGCAATGTTATAAATTTTTTTTTTGTTATAATATTGTTTATGATAATGTATAAAATTATTAAAAAAAGCTAAGTTTACTGTTCAATATTGTTTTTGTTAATGTATAATATTATTTTTTTTTTTTGTTAATGTATTGAAAAAAATATATTAAATTTTGTTAAAGTTAAGTTTATTGTTTTTGTTAATGTATAATATTGTTTATTTTTGTTGTTATGATATTGAAAAAAATATATTAAATTTTGTTTATGATTTACTACATAAAAATATAAATTAATATATAAAAAGTTATACATAAAGAATGGACCAAAATAATAAATGTGTAAAATTATTTAAGTTTTCTATTCACAGAATTGGAAAAAATATATTAAATTTTATTTATGATTTAGTACATAAAAATATAAATTAATATAAAAAAACTATACATAAAAAATGGACTAAAATAATAAAATATCAAATTAAAAATTAAATTCTAATTCCAATTTAAAATGTAGAACCAAACAGAAAAGATGAATTTCTATCTTCCAATTTGAAATTGCAAACCAAACACATAAAGAGGAATTTCTATCTTCCAATTCCAATTTTGAAAATGGCAACCAAACGCAGAAGATGGATTGTCTCATCCATCTTCCGGGTCAACCAAACGGTCCAAAACATATTCCGAATATACAAAGTCAGAATATCAAAACCTTATTATGAGATAATCAGGTTTTGAGCCAAATTCCAATTCCACAAACAAACGAGCCCCTAGTTCAGTAGCCTTATAGTTGAGATAACACCGCATACTAATTGCTCTTTGTCATCCTGCCGAAAATATAGGTTGGGCCCTCTATTAATTAAGGTAAAACTTCCACAATAAGTCCTTGTCATCTCTATGACATAAAGTGCTTGATTATAACTAGGTGTGCAAGACCATAAAGAGGAGAGACCTCTAAAAGGGACGCGGTTTTTGAAAAACACAATTGACTGTGAAATTTCTAGCATCTGTTTTTCATGAACATTTTATGATTGAAAATCACAAAAAAAAATTAAAAAAATCATTGTGTTTTTTCAAAAGTAAAATTTTTATTTATTTATTTTCTTTCTTACATACATACAGATTAGTCAACGTCTTTTAAAAAGAGATATTTTAGGGTGAAGATACCACTCTCAACAATTGAAAATGTCTTGAGAATTTATGATGATTGGGATGGCCTCTTTGATTAATTCTACTGGTCTTACTCCTCAATTAGCTTTGGTTAAATTAGTTTTTAATCCTGAATTTGCTTTGGTTAAATTATTTTTTCATCTTGTGGCATAGATAGTTGTTTTTTATTTGGGGTCATGGTTTATGTGATTTAACCAATTTATTATGAATGTAATTCCATTTCACTTGATATTTTTTTTTGAAATTTCACTGATCTTTTAAATTGAAAAAGAAAACTTCAATTTTCTGATATATGGTTTGCTTTATTTATTTTTAAATCCACCTTGCAAAATTCGGGCATTTGAAGTCTGGTTCAAACAATTATTGTCTCCTCTGTAGTAATAACCCTTAGGTTAAGGAGATTTTGTGAGTCTACCCTACTTCTCATTTAGTGTGTTCTACTTATATAAAATGGATTGAAGCCTCCCTATATCATAGAGGACCTTGGAAAAACTGATACTGCTAAAATGGTATAGAAGACTGAAATATCAGTTTCTAGCTCAGAGTCCTGGCTAGACAATGATCTCTGGTAAATTGAGCACACCACACTAAATAATTGGAACAAATACATAGTTTTTTGGAGGCGGCTATCTTTCAGATAGAATGCACCATTGACCAAATTTGAAAAATTCAAAAACACAACAGATTTTTGTGAAAATTTCAGCATCTGTTCTTCATAATTTGATTGTTTTGAATCGAAAACAACAACAAAAATTCGAGAAAAAACTCTGCATTTTCGCAGATCTGAATATTTTTTTTGTTTTGTTTGTGGTGCGTTTTATCGGGAGGATAACGGCCACTGTTTGTTTTTTTCAACCAAAGAAAACTAACTAAAGTATCAATGCCAAAAAAAAATCATGATTACTCTAAACATATTTAGATATCTTACATTATATTTAACTTATTTCTGGCAATAGAAGCCATACATATACAACATATGATGTCTTTTGAAAAGAATTTACAGAGATTCGAAAGAGGAGGTGAAATTCAACTTTCATATAAATCACTCGAAAGACTGATCATATACATGTCCTATGGTGATCATACTTATTTTCATATTATGCTTGCTAATATCCAGAGGTACCCATCTTTTTGTATTTCTCTTTCCAATTTTTAGTCATTTTCTTCTTCGCCCTTGCTTTTGCTCCCTGACATTCCTTCACTGCCCTTATTGGAGCTTCATTAGCATGAATTTCCTGTACAAGATTTCTGTTGTCAGTACAAAGGAGGAGAATCAAATTACCAATTTTAGGTAGTGTAAAAGCAGCAAAATCAGTCATGGAAGGTTATATACAAATCGAACATTGAATACACAATTATGTATTAATTTTCAACTTTTTCTCTCCAGAATTAGATGTGGTATCTACACACAAGAACAGAGAGAGTAGTCTAGACTCTATAAAGCGTAATTGCCATGATTGAAAGTTTCAATTCGTTGGGAAGGTCGATAAAAATTAGGAAACTATAATTTAATAAAAAGGGTAAAATTTCTATAGGAATTGAAAAGTTCAGACCAGATCAGATTAAACTGGCGGGTCCAAATAATCTGGATCCAGGAAGATTTGAACCATATATGGCTGGATTTGTTAACAGTACCCTAAAGTAGAAATTGTTAAGGTTTTGATGAATCATACATTAGGTAAATATTATTAAGGGTCAGATGAGTCATACATTGGGTAGATACTTCTAAGGGTTTGATAAAGGAATGCAAAAAGTTCAGCTAAATGCAGTCTTTGGTGAAAGAAGCTACCCTGTTAGAATCATCATATGTTTCTGACCTAACTGTGAAACACTAACATCTACTTGAACAGTTGCGCGAACTTCAAAATGATAATTATATCTTGTCTTCTCGCTCTCTGCAGGGATTCTTTGTGCTGCTCTTATTGGGCATTAGCAGCAACAGGGGTAAGCTATTCTCATCTCTGTCCCTGTTTCTGTACCTATGCCAGTGAGGCAAAACCTGTTGACCAGTATCATAATAACTTAGCACTTTAATTGTGTTACGGTACTAAGGAGGTCTGCGATCGTGAGCCCACTCAAGGGTATTCCTTCTTGATGTTTTAATGTGTAGCGTATTGTAATTTGTGACCTTCATCGTATCCATCAGAAGGTCACAATACTTTCCACTAGGCTAAACAATTTTCTGGTACCTCTGTATGAAGAATTTACTTAAATCTGCTCTTTCATTGCTAAGATTCTTGACAGAATTTTGAAATGGGCATTCAACAGCTATATTTGGATTAAAAGCTTTTTACATTAGCCTTGATACTCTGGATATGATATAGTACCTTTAGGTTTCAGAGGAACAAATAACATAAATGGTATGATTTTGAGTCCTTGAGATTAGCTAAAGTGAATGCATTTGGATGTGTGACCTACAACACTTTACATAGGATATACATAGGATGATTGCAAAAGGTTCAAGGGAAATGGCTATCCAACCCTTAAGATGTACCAATACATAAATTACTCTCTACGCATTTGTAGATACAAGTAACTGGATAGTCGTTTCTAGGTTCAACCATAAGTTACCCTCAAACATCATACATCATAAATGTATTGGCGTATGGGTAGTAGTTTGTAAATTCAACTATCAACACTCTCATACATCTTAACTTACAACTTATGCATTGGCGCATCAAGAGAACCAGGTAGTCGTTTCTGGGTTCAACTATCAATGCCCTCATACATCATAGCCTGAGGATCTGGATAGTTCTTCCTAGATTTAACTATCAATACCATCATATACCATAATTTATGCATTGGTGCATCCCAGGAACTGAGTAGTCGTTTCTAGGCTACACTATCAATACCCTCATACACCTTAACTTATGCATTTTTGGTGCATCCTAAGAACTGGATAGTCGTTGCCAGGTTCAACTATCATGAGGAGCTCACTTGCTCTTTTTAATTTTCAAGGAATGGAGATTAGGCAGGTTTTCCTAATCATGTCAAGCCAGTAGCCACTTGAACTTGAAGTGTAGAGGATTTTCAGACAGGTTCTCATATAGTCTTTTCTATATGCGTTTTCATCCCTACTTAAAGAGAACCCAAAAAAAAAAACACTTTTGACCTTAGTGAAAAGATGGCAGCGTACAAGATTTGTAAGGTTCCAAAAAGGAAGATACCAAACTTTTCCTGCTAAAAAAGTTTCCACAACCTTCTAAAATATGCTGAAGAGACTAGTAGCGAAGGCTTAAATAAGTATATATGCAAAACTCAAAGGAGTTATTCCAAAGTATTTGATGGCCTACACAAAAATGTCACCTTCATTTTAAAAGTTAGCAGAATCATTAGATTTATAAAGATCTCAAAGCTAATATTTGATCCTCCTCTAAAGGCAAATCAGTGACGTTGTATTACAATGATCACTCATTCAAATTAACGTGTGAGAAGGCAATGTACAGTGAACCTAGACAACGTATAGCAGTAAGAAAAATTAATGAATTTGATTTTTAAACTATGCAATTAAATCCTCACAAAGACATCAAAGCCACCTTTCCTTCCATGTATTCATTAGATGCAAACAAATCAATTAAAAACTTTGAAGCAGCCTTACCTTTTCGGACACACAATATGATTAGCTCAAAGCTCTAACTATGTGAGTTGATCATATCCACCAACCAAAATATGTAACATGCATAAAAGAAATAAGTTGTACACATGCCTGTTCTCTTTGTCTCCCCAGTTGCCAGAATTTCCACCTCCAGAAACTTCGCCATTGTTAGAGCTTGAAGACTTGTAGTTGGGAAAGGGCACTTGGCCTGCTTCAATGCAATTCAAGTCATCTAATAGAATCTCATAATGCTTTTTCACTTCGTCTGGGGATTTCCCACCAACCATGGCTGCCACATTTTGCCAACGGGTAGGAGTGTCCTTGTCATAGATGGCTATGGCCTTCTCAAACATTTTATTTTGCGTGCTTGTCCAGGTTGATGCACTGTTTCTTCCAGATGAAGAACCATTACTGGCCATCTTATTAACTCAATAGATTTAAGCCAAAAAAGTCCAGGCAGGAATTACATGAACAATTTGTTCCAATTGGATATGTTCTACCAACCTTCTGGTAACACTTTTTTGTACTTTACTTCAACAGGCCTAAGACCCCACCTAGCAAATTGGTCTAGATAACAAGACTAAAACTAGCCCACTTAAAGGATAAGACCCAATTCTTCCCAATAGAACAGGAGCAATCAGAAATAGATTCAAATGAAAAGAAGAATTCAATTAAAATCCAAACCCCTTGGAGAAAATTAGTAGAAAAATTTAAATCAAATAGGGTTTAGCAACATCTGTGGGATGCAATTCTCAAGAAAACTAGAGTTAAGTGCAGGTACAGTTGTGAGGGAAAGTACATTCAAAATGAAAGTTCAAATTAAAACAAGGATAAAAGAAGTATGACATGCAAGGACTTAATCAATAGCAGATATGAAAAGAGGAATTAATAAACCAAACCCAATTCCTCCAAATTCCTTGAGAAACAGTGTAAATGAAGGTAGACCAAGGACTGGATCAACACAATTACAATGAAAGAGAACTTTGAGACTTTTAGGGCTTAGAGTTTGCAAATCAGGTCCTAACTCTTAAGGCAGGGGAAACTGTGCATTGGACACTATAATGGGGCAATGTAGAGTGTCCTTATAAATAGAGTGAAGCATGTGTAGTGCAGGAGAAGAGAGACAGTTGTCAGAATCTTGTGTAGAGTACCCTAAACAGAAATGAGTGACTCATCCCTATATGGAAGCCGCACACTGAACTCTTAATCCAGACAAAAGGAATAAGAATCAGAAGAACCCCACTGTACATAGTGATCAGAATCGCACCAACAGAATTCCATCCTTATCAGTCACAAAAGACTCTAGAAAAACAAATCTTAATGTCAGGGCTGATGCTCATTACCCTACTTTAGCCCTTCTTATCTTAGGTCCTCAAAAGAATTGATTGTGTGAAATTAAGGTTTTGCGAGTCTGATATCTTATAGAGTGCAGGCCTTGTGGATGAATTTGGGTTTGTGGGTGTGATAGCTCTTAGCTGTCTGTATCATAGTTAATAGTATTTTAAATGGTCTTCCCAGAAATTTGGCAATATGCTATTACTTTACAACTACCTAGGCACAAAAGTGTGCTTGGGTACCTAAAATAAGAGTAATTATTTTACATTACAAGCAGTTGTCTTTATTTTGTTTTAGAAAGTTTGAGCTACTATTTCCTACCCAGTCCTGAAAGTCTGCTGACTTGTCACAAGCACAATTTAGTCCCCTGACACTCTAATACCTAGTTGTCAGGCATCAATGCATGAATTGAGCATTTTAAGAATAGTTTTCATTTACAGATGTATCAAATGGCCTCACCTCTGACTAGTCTTCATCTTCCATGTAGCTCTGAATTCTCTTTCCAAAAAGGGTATGTGTGTCACATGACATTTGCTCTATAATGCACCCAGATAAACTGCAGCAAAATAAGCTAATAATAAGAACAAGTAGTCACACAATCATCAATTATGCTGATACGGTGAGCTTTTTATTCAGGCCAATCACAACACTGGCTTTTTAAAAAAAGGATTTTATCCGCGCCCTTTTCCAACGAGGCATCCAGAACATTACTATAGAAATCAAAGACATTTCAATATGATTTTTAGATTATTTCACTTTTGTCTTATAAATAGCCTCTGCACAAGCATGTTTCATGACTTATGCTCCTTGTTATCATGCCTTTAACTCTATCAATGCTTTAATGCAGTCCATTACCGTCGATATGTAACTGTTCAGCAGTGATTGTATATTTTTTTTCTGTTCTTCAGTGCTCTGTTTGGCTATATACCTATCTGTTCTCTGTTCTCTTTAATCTCTTAGTCCCTTTAATACCCCCCCAAAAAAAGAAATTAAAAAACACTATTAACTATGATTTTATTGTTCATTAACAATTCCATTTTATCCCAAAAGTTTTTCATTGTGCCTTCTTAGTTCCTGAAGTGGCAGGTCTGATAGGATATTTCCTCGTTTTCATGATTTTCCATTAAATAGATAAAAATCTAATAAAAAATTTATGCAGTAAAAGATGTTGATATTTTGTAGGTTATAGTGGGTTCATCCTGGGATGATTAGGGCCGCTTCACATTATTATATTAATTTTTGAGATTCATGATCATTTATCTTCTCTAATTCAATTCATTCTGATGATGTATGATACATATTTAGACACAATGATGAAAAATGGTTACACAGTCGATCTAAAAGCTTTAAGAATTCAATATTATAAACTCTAAAATATAATATTAAAAAATTTATTAAGAACATTGTTTGGATGGAAAGAGCTGCTGGATGGACCACCTGGGTTGACTATCTGGACCATGTGCTTCACTAAGATGTGTATTTACATGTCTTTATTTTGTCCGATATCTTGGATTCATGATGTTTATCCTTCGAATCCTCTTTTTGACTCTTGTATACTCTTGGTTTTTGTGATATAATTTGGTTGAGACCTTGCCTCCCCATACTCTCTTTTTTGATATTCTGTAAATCTTTATTTTTAAAATTAAAAATAAAAAATAAAAAATTTATAAATGACTAAAATTTATTATGATAAACCTCTTGCTGCTACGCATCACCATCGCTATTTGATTCAGCAGCTGTTTCATTTCTGCTCCCTCGATTTTACACTGCCAAATCCAATTTTGTGTGGTTATTTTTTGTTAGTTAGAAAGATTAAGAAACTATTGGTAACTGATTTGTGAACATCTATTATACTGAATCTTTTAATGCTGTAGATTTCCATCTTCATTCACTTCAACGCCTGTTTCTTTAATTTAAGACAGTCAAATCCAAATTTAGTAGGTTTGTGGGAGAAATAAATGGATTACCTGCTTCATCACAGCGAGATCAGTGCAATGGTTATCATCTTATTACAAAAAGTTTTTCACATAAAAAAACACTTTCTGGAAGTTTTAATTTTACTAGTTGTACGTCTTGTTGTTAATGAGGGAACATAACTACTACGTTTCTATTGCCATCGTTATCGCTATACGGCGTCATCATTCTAAAATAATCTCCTAAAAGACGATCTCCACAAGGATTGGCTTTCAAATGTCCCACCTTTTAGACTCATAAGTACTCCTTTCAAGCTTTGTAGAAAGTTAGTCGACACTTCAATTTATGATTTAATATGGGGTCAGACGAAGGTTTATGGGATGGATTTTCCTTCTAGAAAAGCAAAAGGCATTGGACTTTCTTTTTGCAAAGGTTTTTAAAAAGTACACTATTTTTGTATGCTATTATTATTACTTTTATGTATCTCCCAAGATTCTTCCTATGGGAGATAAATAAAAAGATGATATATATTTTCGTAATGAATAAATTCTAATGTTGGAAGACATATGTTGATGAAGATCTAAGAATGGTGAGTCATGTTCCTCTTCTTGAGAAGACACAAATCGAGTGGTCAAGGTAGAAACAACTCTCTGAAAGGAGATGGAAGAAATAGTCTAATGATATGTACCATGGAAGACAACTCAATTGTACACATCACTAAATCATGAAATGCCATATCACGTGAAGCAAGATCAAACAACTATGAAGATATTGTATAAACAACCTCAAAAGGCACTACAAAAGATGATCTGATATTAATGTTGAAGTTGTCATCAAAGAGGAATGGGATATGCTCAATCATGTTTGTAATGTCTAGATTGTGTGATGTAATACAAACCCTTATAATATCTCGAAAGTACTCCTCTTGCAATACTAAAACTAGAAGGGAATAATCTTCCTAATGAATCGAGTTGACCTCTAAAGAAGCGGGAGGTGGAGGAGGCACAACAAAAGTCTCAAGAACCATGGTGGATTACTAAAGTACACATAGACCTTCAAATGACAAAACCTTTTCTCTCTAGTTTAGATGCACAAGAGTGAGGACCAATCAATGAAATTGCAAGTTTGATGGGAGAAAATTTCAAAAGAACTCATATAATCATGATGCATGTTTGACACTCCCAACTACATTAAGCTCTCTACTATGCAGAAGGAGAACTAAATTAGTGGTGAACTTGAGTGTCTTTCATATCCCATTGGAAGTAATCTAGTAGATGGAATAGAGGTTGGAAGATAATGAAGAGACACAAAGAATATCATTGAGTGTGTCATCATCAACCTTGATAGACCCACTCCTAGTAACACACATGTAAGTGTTAAATTACCTATCAAAAGGTGTGGAAAGGTACAACGCTCAAACAAAGAGAACATACCCATGGATGATACCATACAATGAGAGGCTCTTGAGTTAATAAGCTACATGTTGGGTTGATGGTCTAATGATGCAAAGACACCATGGTTTTTCATCTTGTCTTAACCATATGTGATGCAGGAGCATCTTGGGTCCTTGGCAATCCTATGTCACCAAAAACATATTTGAAGTTTGTCTATGTTGCTCGGTTCTTGCTTTGACCGAGTTGGTTCGGTGTTGCTCGGTTTCCTTTGTTGATTGAGTTGGTCGGTTATCTCTCTGGCGCTCGGTTAATTCCCTGGCGCTCGGCGATGCTTGTCTGGCACTCGGTTTCCTTGCTTGTCAAGTTATTTGTTTTGGATTTCTTTTGAGGCTGACTTGTGCATTTAATTTGGGTTGCAGATTTAATGTTGGTATCCATCATTGGGAAGCGTGTGGACCTAGATTTGGTCGTTCCTTCCGTTGATTGTGGATATGAAGGTCGACTTGGCTCGGTAGCCTCTTGTATGAATATAGTTGTTTGGTTAGAGTTTAGGAGACATTTTTGGATAGAAGATAGAAGATAGTAAATTAGAGATTGTGGACAAATCCTCGCTTGTTGGAGGACTTTTGTACTTGATTGTAATATCTGGCCTAAACCAGGAAAGCCTTACAACTCGGCATGTATGAATCAATTTGAAGATAATATATGAATGACATATGTACTCTCTCTCTCACTGTTGTGTGTTGTTGCTTCTGCGTATGTTCTGCAAGGTGGAGCTGGTTAGGGCGTGCCTTTGGGCCCTCTCCCCATCCTCCCTTGCATCAGGTGGTATTAGAGCGAGGTGAGATCTGGATCTAGGTTTGCGAATCTAGGTTTGAAGGTTCCTTCTTGTGAAGCCCTAGTTGAATTGTTGTGGGGTAGCAGATTGCGATCTGACCTGCAATTGCAGAGGGTTTTCAAGATGGTTTGTGGGAGGTGAGATGCGGATCCAGGATTGATAGACATGTTGACACAACTTGCTACTAGATTAGAAGCTATTGAAACAACCCAGAGAAGAGGAAGACATCTTGAAGATGTTAGTGATGATGAAATTGAGGTAGAACAAGGTGATGTAGAACCTCCATGTGTGATGGATCAGGGTGAGGAAAGATTCTTGAAGGCTTTGACAAGTCTGAAGTCTACACCACACTTTAATCCTCCTGAGTATAGTGGAAAATTGGATTTTGATGAATTGGTGGATTAGATCAATGAGATGGAAAAGTACTTTGAGTATGAAAATGTACCCGAGGAAAAGAAGGTGAAAATTGCAAGCACAAAGTTGAAAAGTCATGCATCCTTATGGTGGGAACATCTGTAGTTGGACAGAAAGAGGAAAGGTAAAGACAAAATCAAGGTATGAAATAAAATGGTGAATAAGTTGAAAGGAAAGTTCTTACCTTGTAATTATCAGATTAACCTAGTTAGGCAAATGCAAATTTTAAGGCAGAAAGATAGCTCGGTAAAAGAATATACTGAGGAATTCTATAGATTAGATATCAGATCTGGACATGATGAAGATGATGTGGAAAGAATTGCTAGATACTTGAATGGTTTGAGAGTTTCCATCCAAGAAGAAATTGGTTTCGTCAAATTGGATAACATTGAAGAGGCTTATCAATTTGCATTGAAAGCTAGGGAGAACTTGAATAAGAGACATGAGAAAAGAAAAAGAGGTAGAGGTGGTAGATTCCCTCGAGGAAGAGGTAGATCTCATGGTGAAAATAGTTGATCTGAACCTGAAAAGACAACTCTGGATAAAGGAAAGACCGAGTGGAAAGGTGAAAGTTCATCTAGAGGCAAAGGCAGTAGCTACCGAGGTGGTTATAACAGACGCAATTTCTGAGGAACTTGTTACAATTGTGGAGAAGAAGGACATAGATCATTTGAGTGTACACATGCAAGTAACAAGGCTGGTAGCAGCAGAAATGCTTTGGTGCAAGAAGAGTCACCGAATGAACCTGAGAAAGAAAATAACTTGATGGTAAGGAGAGCACTTTGGAATGAAGGTAAAAAGGAAGATCTGATAAGGAAAAGTTTGTTCAAGACCAGATGTAGAGTTTCTGATAAAGTTTGGAAGGTAATCATTGATAGTGGTATGTCGGAGAATCTTACATCTGAGGACATGGTCAAAAAGTTACAGTTGAAAAGGTTGGAACATCCGAAGCCCTATTAGATTTCATGGATCAAAGATGAACATACACTCTTGGTAAGTGAACAATGTTATGCGAGTTTGAAAATTGGAAAGCACTATGATAACATGTTGTGTGATATCATGCCTATGGATTGTTGTCATATTTTGTTGGGTAGACCTTGGTAATATGATAGACATGGTATATATGATGGGAGATTGCATAAATATACTATTTGGGCTAATGGGAGAAGACAAATCTTGTTACCTTTGATGGAAGAACCAGTTAGTAATGTTTGCACAGCTATGAAAGTTTTCTTGATGGAAGGAAGAAAGTTTGTTAAGGATTTGAAGAAGAGTGATGTATGTTTTGTTGTGATTCCTAACAAACCGAGTAGGAAAACAGAGGATAGTGTCCTTGAGGAGATTGATAAGTTACTCACTAAGTACAGTGATATCATTTCTAAGAATGTACCTGATGGTTTGCCACCGAATAGAATCATTGATCATTGCATGGATCTAATCACTAGAGCTAGTTTACCGAATAAGGCACCTCATTGGTTGACAGCTATCGAGAATTAGGAATTGAACCGACAGATTCAAGAATTGTTGCAGAAAGGTTTGATCAGAGAAAGTTTGAGTCCTTGTGCAGTACCTGTTGTATTGGCACCTAAGAAGAATGGAGAATGGCGAATGTGTACTGATTCCAGAGCAATCAACAAGATAACAGTGAAGTATAGGTTTCTTATACCGAGAATGGATAATATAATGGATAGTTTGACTGGAGAAAAGTCTTTTACCAAAATTGATTTGAAAAGTGGGTATCATCATATCAAAATCATAAAAGGTGATGAATGGAAGACTGCTTTCAAGACAAAAGAAGGTTTGTATGAGTGGTTGGTTATGCCTTTTGGTTTAACTAACGCACCAAGTACTTTTATGAGGTTGATGAATGAAGTTTTGAAGAAATTCTTGGGTAAGTTTGTGATTGTATATCTTGATGATATTCTAATATTTAGTAAGACCAGAGAAGAACATTTGTTGCATGTTAGACAAGTTTTGCAGAGATTGAAAGAAGAAAAGTTGCTGATAAATCTAAAAAAGTGTTCATTCATGAAAGAGGAGATTGTGTATTTGGGATTTGTGATTTCAACTGATGGTTTGAAAATGGATCCAGAAAAGGTTGAAGGTATTTTGAATTGGCCTACACCTGAGAGTGCTAGTCAGGTAAGATCATTTCATGGTTTGGCAAGTTTTTACTGAAAGTTCATTAGGAATTTCAGTTCAATTTGTAATGCTATGACTGAGACTATGAGATGAGACAAAAGAGAATTCAAATGGATGCATGGAGTTGATAAAATTTTTGAGACTATGAAGCAGAAGGTTGTTGAATTGCCTATTTTAGCATTTCCTGATTTCAATAAGGTATTTCAAGTGGAATGTGATGCAAGTGGAAGTGCAATTGGAGCTATGTTGAGTCAAGAAGGTAAACTTGTTGCTTTCTTTAGTGAAAAGTTGAATTATGCAAAAAAGAAATATTCTGTGTATGATCAAGAATTCTATGCTATTGTTCAAGCATTGAAGAAGTGGAGACATTATTTAATACTAAGTGAATTTGTGTTGTATACTGATCATAAGGCTTTACAGTATTTGGGTAGTCAAAATAAGTTGAATCAAAGACATATGAAATGGGTTGAGTATTTGCAGAGTTATACATTTGTGATAAAGCATAAGAGTGGAGTCACTAACTAAGTTCCTGATGCATTGAGTAGAAGAAGATCTTTGATGACTGAGATGAGAATTGAAGTTCTAGGCTTTGATGACATGAGAGATTCTTATGAATTTGATCCTAATTTTTCTAATCCATGGAGAAAGTGCAAAGCACCTATTCAAGAACAACTGAGTACTAAATGGGATGAATATTTTATGAAAGAGGGTATGCTATTTAAAGGTATTCAATTGTGTATACTAAGAAGAGAAATGAAAACTAATTTGATAAAGGAGAAACATAGTAGTGGTTTGGCTAGACATTTTGGTGTTGATAAGACATGGAATTTTCTTAAGGAGAAATACTTTTGGCCACAATTATATAAAGATGTTTAGAAATTTGTGAAAAGTTATGGAATTTGTCAAGTTGCAAAAGGAGTAAGTCAGAATACTGAATTATATACACCTATTTCTATTCCTGAGAAAACTTGGATTGACATTAGTATGGATTTTGTTCTTGGCTTACTAAAGACAGTAAGAGGTAATGATTCTATATTTGTTGTTCTGGATAGATTTTCTAAGATGGCACATTTTATACCTTGTAAAAAGACATCAAATGAAGTACATGTAGCAGATCTTTTGTTTAAGGAAATTGTCAGATTGCATGGATTACCAAGGAGTATTATCTCTGACTGAGATAGTAAATTTGTTGGATACTTTTGGAAGACCCTTTGGAAAAAGTTTGGCACCGAGCTGAAATATAGTTCTACATTTCACCCACAGACTTATGGACAAACAAAAGTTGTGAATACAAGTTTGGGAAATCTTTTGAGATGCTTAGTTGGAGACACACTGAGTAATTGGAATTTTGTGTTGGCACAAGCAGAGTTTGCATACAATAATTTTGTGAAAAGGAGTACTAGAAAAACACCTTTTGAGATTGTAAATGGCATACAACTAAGAGGTATATCTAATTTGAGAGACATTGCCGATGAAAGAAAGAGAAGTGCTAAAGGAGTAAAACATGAAGACGTTGCATGAAGACGTTGCATGAAGACATGAAATACAAGCTAGAAAAGAGTAATTAAAATTACAAAGATAGAGCTGATAGATCAAGAAGACATAAGACTTTTGATGTTGGTGATGAAGTGATGGTTCATTTGAAGAAAGACAAATTTCCTATTGGAACATATGGGAAGATGAAAATGAAGAAGTTTGGACCTTGCAAGATTTTGAGAAAATTTGACAGTGGAAATGCATATAAGATTGAGTTACCTAATGACATGGATATATCACCTATATTCAACATTGTTGATTTGTATGAGTTTCATGAACCTGATGAAGACATGACAGTATTGATGGATTATCCTAAGAAGAAGAATGAAGAAGTTGAGAAAATTTTGGAGCAAAGAATTGATAGAAGTACAAGAGGAAAATAGTATATGGAATATCTGGTAAAGTGGAAGAATAGACTGATTGAAGACAGTTCATGGATTTCACAGTCTGAGTTGGATGCATCTTGGATCATACCTATTTCATGATTTGGAGAATCATTTTCAAATAACCCCAGGTGTCTGATGCAAGAGCATCTCAGGTCCTTAGCAATCCTGTGTCACCAAAAACATGTTCGAAGTTTGTCTGTGTTGCTTGGTTCCTACTTTGACCGAGTTAGTTTGGTGTTTCTTGGTTTCTTTTATTGACCGAGTTGGTCAGTTATCTCTCTGGTGTTCGATTAATTCCTTGGCGCTCAGCGATGCTTGTATGGCGCTCAATTTCCTTGCTTGCCGATTTGTTTGTTTTGGATTTCTTTTGAGGCCAACTTGTGCATTTAATTTGGGTCATAGATTTAATGTTGGTATCCATCATTGGGAAATGTGTGAACCTAGATCTGGTCATTCCTTCCATTGATTGTGGATCTGAAGGCTGACTTGGCTCGGTAGCCTCTTGTATAAATACAGTTGTTTGGTTAGAGTTTAGGATGCATTTTTGGATAGAAGATAGTAAATTAGAGATTGTGGACAGATCCTCGCTTGTTGGAGGATTTCTGTACTTGATTGTAATATCTGGCCTAAACCGGGAAGGCCTTATAGCCCGACATGTATGAATCAATTTGAAGATAATGTATGAAAGACATTTGCATTCTCTCTCTCACTGTTGTGTGTTGTTGCTTCCGCATGTATTTTGCAAGGTAGATCTGGTTAGGGTGTGCCTTTGGCCCCTCTTCCCATCCTCCCTTGCGTCAATATGTCATAGAAGCTAACCCATAATTTGAAGATCTTGAAGTGGTAGAAGAGGATGAACTAGAATAAGGTAGCTAAATATGATTCCTTTGTAAAATATTTGTCCACTCATCTATCTACTTTGTATATCAATGATGCTCATTATGTCCTAATTTGGTGTAGTATTCACACTTAAGCTTGTTCTCCCTTAATGAAGACCTCTTGGAAGAGGAAAAAGAATCAAAATGTTATGCATGGGAGTTGGTAGTTGGATGAGATAGTGAATCTCTATCCCTTAATTCCTTCTTACTTTTCCTTATGAATGGTTGTGTAGTGAAAGCTTGTGTTTTAGAACCAAAAGGTGAATCAAATTATGTCAAATCATCTTGTTTCAATGTTTAACATTCACAAAACACCTCAAATGAAGGCATAGTAAAGGCGAAACCCAAATCATCCAAGATGGAATAAAATGTGGAAGAAAATAATGGAAGGGTGCCATGAAGTTTAGAAAAAATCATAAAGATGCACCCTCTATTATTCTTCTCCTTGTCATAACCCTATAAAAAAAATATATCAATAGATTTGAATTTTCCTAGATGATCATCAATTGAGGAGAAAGAATCAGGTATTGGAGATGTCAAATATGAATCAAGCTAAAGTATATAATGTTAGAATAATTAGGTCCTAAGATTATTGAGGGAGGCGGAGGTGAATTAGATTTCTACCAATAAACACAAATCTGATCTGATAATACTTGTTCTTAAAATATTTACCACGTGCATGCAATAAGTAACCTTTACTTGTAGTAAAAAATACATCAAGAAATAAGCATCCACACAAATTCAACACATAACACCAATATTTTTATCATGGAAACCCAACTTGGGGAAAACCACGGTGGGGATGGAACCCACTAAAAAAAATGGACTCTTTTGGAGCACACCTGATTAAGAGCTTAGCCCTATTAAAAGCTTACAATAAAGTTTGGTTAAGAACATACCCTATTAGGAGCCACCTAGTTAAGGGATTTACCTCTAGCCATGTTAGGAGCTTTACCCTATTAGGAGTAGCCTGGTGAGAGGAATTTAGACACTAGCTAAAGTGTCACCTTGTTAATGGATTTTACAAAAAGATATGTTAGGATCTACTCGGTTAAGGGATTTTGACCTGCTGCAATTGTTAGGAAACATCAAGAAGGTTGACCTAGAAAAGATCACCAATGCCTTTCTTGTACAGATCCAATTAGGCTCACACTTCTTCCTCTCTTGCATATTAGCCTCTCCTCTGAATCATACCTCTTGATTTACTATCTGTCTCTACCACACACACGATCTATGCTTCTTATTTTTCCATGCACACTTAAAGATACATTACAAATTGATATAAATACATTTTCAACAATTAGGGAATAGAAGCACCTGAATATCACAACTTAAATTCAAATTTCCCTCCATAGAAGTTCTCCAAACAAGTTGGAAATATTTTTGAGCTTACACTGATGTCGGGGTCCAATCACACTTTGATTTACCACCAAAAGGTCAAACATATTACACTTCCCTAGTTTCATGTTGATGTAGGAGCATCTCAGGTTCTTGAAAATCTTGTATCACCAAAAAAAAGTTTGAGATTTTTGTGTTGCTTGGTTCCTTATTTGACCGAGTTGGCTTGGTAGTTTCTCAGTTTCCTTCTTTAACCGAGTTGGTCGGTTAATTCCTTGGTGCTCGGTTAACCTTTCTTACCGAGTTGTTTGTTTTAGTTTTCTATTGAGGCTGACTTGTGCATTTAATTATGGTCACATATTTAATGTTGGTATCGATCATTGGGAAGTATATGGGCCTAGATCTGGTCATTCCTTTCATTAATGGTGGATCTGAAGGCCGACTTGTTTTGGTAGCCTCTTGTATATAATATAGTCATTGGTTTTAGTTTTAGGACATCAGCTTAGATCGATAAGATTAATGGTATCAGATTAGGAGTTGAAGGTAGTTTTTGAATCCTCGCATGTTGGAGGACTGTTGTAATTGAATTTTTATAGCTAGCCCTAACTGGGAAGGCCCTATAGCCTAGCATGTATGAATCTATTTGATAAAATATAAGGATTTTCTCTGCATTCTCTCTCTCTCACTTGTTGTGTAAATGCTTCCATGTGTGATCTTTGCAAGGTAGATTTGGATTAGGGTGTTCCTTTGGCCCCTCTTCCACCCTTACCTTGCGTCAGGTGGTATCAGAGTAAAGGTTGAGATCTGGATCTAGATTTGTGAATCTAAGTTTGAGGGTTCCTTCATGTCAAACCCTAGTTGATATTGGTTGTGGGGTGGAAGATTTTGATCTAGCCTGCAATTGCAGAGGATTTCAAAATGGTTCATGGGAGGCAAGATGTGGATCCAGGATTGGTAGACATGTTGAGACAACTTGCTGCTAGGTTAGAAGCTGTTGAGACAACCCAACATAGAGGAAGACATCTTGAAGATGTTAGTGATGAAGAAATTGAAGAAGAACAAGGTGATGTAGAACTTGGACTGGTGATGGATCAGGGAGAGGAAAGATTGTTGAAAGCTTTGACAAATTTGAAGTCTACACCACATTTCAATCCTCTTGAGTACAGTGGAAAACTAGATTCGAATGAATTGGTTGATTGGATCACTGAGATGGAAAAGTATTTTGAGTATGAAAATGTCCCTAAGGAAAAGAAGGTGAAGATTGCAAGAACAAAGTTGAAGATTCATGCATCCTTGTGGTGGGAGCATCTACAATTGGATAGAAAAAGGAAAGGAAAGGATAAAATCAAGGTATGGAATAAGATGTAAATCAGTTGAAAGGAAATTTTTTACCTTGTGATTATCAGATTAACCTAGTTACGAGAATGCAAAGTTTGAGGCAGAAAGATAGCTTGAGAAAAGATTATACTGAGGAATTATATAGATTAGATCACAGATATGGACATGATGAAGATGAAGTGGAAAGAATTTCTAGGTACCTGAATGGATTGAGAGTTTCCATCTAAGAAGAAATTAGTTTGGTTAAGTTGGAAAACATTGAGGAAGCTTATCAATTTGCCTTGAAAGCTGAGGAGAAATTGAATAAAAGACATGAGCAAAGACAAAGAGGAAGAGGTGGTAGATTTCCTAGGGGAAGAGGTATATCTTATGGTGAAAACAATAGGTTTGATCTGGAAAAGACAAATCTAGACAAAGGAAAGACCGAGTGGAAAGGTGAAATTTCATCTAGAGGAAGAGGCAATAACTACCAAGGTGGTTATAAAAGGGGTGGATTCTAAGGAACTTGTTATAATTGTGGAGAAGGACATAGATCATTTGAGTGTACACATGCAAGTAAGAGGTTGGTAGAAGTAGAAATGCTTTGGTGCAAGAAGATTCACCGAATGAACCTAAGAAGGAAAAGAACTTGATGGTAAGGAGAGCACTTTGGAGTGAAAGTAATAAAGAAGATCTGGTAAGTAAAAGTTTGTTCAAGACTAGATGTAGAGTTTCTGATGAAGTGTGGAAGGTAATCATTGATAGTGGAAGCTCAAAGAACTTGGCATTTGAGGAAATGGTTACAAAGTTATAGTAGGAAAGGTTGGAACACCGAAAGCCCTATCAAATTTCATGGATCAAGGATGAGCATACACTCTTGGTAAGTGAACAATGTTATGTGAATTTGAAAATTGGGAAGTACTATGATAAGGTGTTCTGTGATATCATGCCTATGGATTGTTGTCATATTTTGTTGGGTAGACCTTGGCAATATGATAGAAATGCCATATATGATGGGAGATTGCATAAATATACTATTTGGGCTGATGGAAGAAGACAAATCTTGTTACCTTTGATTGAAGAACCTGTTAGTAGTGTTTGTACATCTGTGAAAGTTTTCTTGGTGGAAGAAAGAAATTTTGTTAAGGATTTGAAGAAGAATGATGTATATTTTTTTGTGATTCCTAACAAACCGAGTAATAAAATAGAGGATAGCATCCCTGAGAGATTTATAAGATACTCACCACGTATAAGGAGATCATTTCTGATAATGTACCTGATGGTTTGCCACTGAAGATAAGCATTGATCATTGCATGGATCTAATCCCTGGAGCTAGTTTACTAGATAAGACACCACATCGGTTGACACCTATCAAGAATCAAGAATTGAACTGACAGATTCAAGAGTTGTTGAAGAAAGGTTTGATCTAAGAAATTTTGATTCCTTGTGCAGTACCAACTATATTGGTACCTAAGAAGAATGGAGAATGGAGAATGTGTATGGATTCTAGAGTAATTGACAAGGTAATAGTGAAAATATAGGTTTCCTATACAGAGAATGGATGACATAATGGATAATTTGACTGGAGCAAAGTATTTTACTAAAATTGATTTGAAAAGTGGATATCATCAAATTAGAATCAGAGAAGGTGATGAGTGGAAGACTGCTTTTAAGACAAGAAAAGGTTTTTATGAATGGTTGGTTATGCCTTTTGGTTTAACTAATGCACCAAGTACTTTTATGAGATTGATGAATGAAGTTTTGAAGAAATTTTTGGGTAAATTTGAGATTGTATATCTTGATGACATTCTGATATCCAGTAAGACCAGAGAAGAGCATTTGTTTCACGTTAAACAAGTATTGTAGATATTGAAAGAAGAAAATTTGATGATTAACCTGAAAAAGTGTTGTTTCATGAAAGAGGAGATTGTGTATTTGGGATTTGTGATTTTAGCTGATGGTTTGAAAATGGATCTTGAAAAGGTTGAAGCTATTTTAAATTGGCCTACACCTGAGAATGCTAGTGAGGTAAGATCATTTCATGGTTTAGCAAGTTTATACTGAAATTTCATTAAGAATTTCAATTCAATTTGTAATGCTATGACTGAGACTATGAGAGGAGATAAAAGAGAATTCAAGTGGACACATGGAGCTAATAAAATTTTTGAGACTTTGAAGCAGAAGGTTGTTGAATTACCTATGTTAGCATTACTTGATTTCACTAAGGTATTTCAAGTTGAATGTGATGTAAGTGGTAGTGTAATAGGAGCTGTGTTGAGTCAAGAAGGTAAACATGTTGCTTTCTTTAGTGAGAAGTTGAATGATGCAAAAATGAAATATTCTATGTATGATCAAGAATTCTATTCTATTGTTCAAGCCCTAAAGAAATGGAGACATTATTTGATGCCGAGTGAATTTGTGTTGTATACTAATCATAGGCTTTACATTATTTGGGTAGTTAGAATAAGTTGAATCAGAGACATATGAAATGGGTTGAATATTTGCAAAGTTATACTTTTGTGATAAAATATAAGAGTGGAGTCACTAACCAAGTTGTTGATGCATTGAGTAGAAGAAGATCTTTGATGACCAAGATGAGAATTGAAGTTCTTGGTTTTGATGATATGAAAGTATTGTATGAAATTTATCCTAATTTTTCTGAGTCATGGAGAAATTGTAGAGCACTTATTCAAGATCAACCAAGTACTAAATGGGAAGACTATTTCATTCAAGAAGGTATGTTGTTTAAAGGTATTCAATTGTGTATACTGAGAGGATCAATGAGAACTAATTTGATAAAGGAGAAACATAGTAGTGGTTTGGCTGGATATTTTGGTATTGATAAAATATTGAATTTTCTTAACGAGAAATACTTTTGGCCCCAGTTGTATAAGGATGTTCAGAAATTTGTGAAAAGTTGTGGAATTTGTCAAGTTTCAAAGGGAGTAAGTCATAATACTGGATTGTATATACCAATTTCTATTCCTGAGAAACCTTAGATTGATATCAGTATGGGTTTTTTTCTTGGCTTACCAAAGATAGTAAGAGGTAATGATACTATATTTGTTGTTATGGATGGATTTTCTAAGATGGCATATTTTATACCATGTAGAAAGACGTCAGATGCAGTGCACATAGCAGATCTTTTCTTTAAGGAAATTGTTAGATTACATGGATTACCAAGGAGTATCATCTTTGACTAAGAAAATAAATTTGTTGGATACTTTTGGAAGACTCTTTGGAGAAAGTTGGGCACCAAGTTGAGATATAGTTCTACATTTCACCCACAAACTAATGGACAAATAGATTTTGTGAATAGAAGCTTGGGTAATCTTTTGAGATGTTTAGTTGGAGATACACCGAGTAATTGGGATTCTATGTTGGCACAAGTAGAGTTTTCATATAATAATTCAGTGAATAGGAGTACTGGAAAAACATCTTTTGAGATTGTTAATGGAAAACAATTGAGAGCTATATTAGATTTGAAGGATATTACTAGTGAAGAAAAGAGAAGTGTCGAAGGAGTAAAGTTTGCTGAGTTCATGAAGACATTGCATGAAGAAGTGAAAGATAAATTGGAGAAAATTAATTAGAAATACAAAGATAGAGAAGATAGATAAAGAAGACATAAGACTTTTGCAATTGGGGATGAAGTAATGGTACACTTGAAGAAAGGTAGATTTCTTGTTGGAACATATGGAAACCTGAAAATGAAGAAATTTGGTCCTTGTAGGATATTGAGGAGATTTGATAGTGGAAATGCTTATGAGATTGAATTACCTGATAAAATAGATATATCACCTATATTCAACATTGTAGATTTGTATGAGTACCATGAATTAGATGAAGAGCTGGCAGTACTAAATGATTATCCTAAGAGGTAGACATAAGAAGTTGAGCAGATTTTGGAACATGGAGTTGGTAGAAACACAAGAGGAAAACAGTATATGGAATATATAATAAAGTGGAAGAACAAACCGATTGAAGATAGTTCATGGATTTCACAATATGAGTTGGATTCATCTAGGGTTGTACTTGTTGTATGATTCAGAGAATCATTTCAAACAACCCCAGGTGTCTGATGCAGGAGCATCTCGAGTTATTGGCAATCCCGTATCACCAAAAACAAGTTTAATTTTTTGTGTTGCTCAGTTCCTTCTTTGATCGAGTTGGCTCAGTAGTTTCTCAGTTACCTTCTTTAACCGAGTTGGTTGGTTAATTCCCTAGCACTCGGTTAACCTTGCTTACCGAGTTGTTTGTTTTAGTTTTATGTTGAGGCCGACTTGTACATTTAATTATGGTAGTAGATTTAATGTTGGTATCAATTATTGGTAAGCGTGTGGGCCTAGATCTAGTCATTCCTTTTGTTAATGGTGGATCTAAAGGCTGACTTATTTTGGTAGCATCTTGTATATAATGTAGTTGTTCGTTTTAGTTTTAGGACATCATCTTAGAGTGAGAATATTAATGGTATTAGATTAGGAGTTGAAGGTAGTTTCTAAATCCTTGCATGTTGGAGGACTATTATAATTGAATTGTTATATCTGGCCCTAATCGGGAAGGCCTAATAGCCCAGCATGTATGGATCTATTTGAAAAAATATAAGGAGTTGTTCTGCATTCTATCTCTCACTTGTTGTGTAAATGATTTTTTGTGTGATCTCTGCAAGGTAGATTTGGATTAGGGTGTGCCTTTGGCCCCTCTTCCTAACCTTCCTTGCATCACATGCACCTCTTCATGAATTATTGATCAAATCAACTAATAATAATCATACCAAACATTCCAAATAATCTTAGACATCTCATCACATATTCTAGAATACTCAACCATCTTTGCAAACTACCATGCCTTCACTGATCAAGGATCTAACCAATGGTTCTTCATTATTCTTTCCTTCTTCACTTGTCTGAACTTCAGAATCCTGTAACTTTGTCCACTAATCACCAATCTTGATGCGATTGCAACAACAATTAAATAATATCATCAAGATCACACACCTCTGATCACAACACTTGATTCCATTCTTGTGGGATATATCAATCAAATCTTTCTTCTCTGTTCCTTCACTGTTAAACCAATTCCCTGTCTTCACCACACTAACTGTAACTTGCATAAAACTCATCATACACATATGTAATCATAGATATAGAATTTTACACACCTCTAGAGCCTATATGCCAAATCATACACCATAATTCATAACATAACTCTCAATTCATCTTCTACATCATAACTTGGTACACCAAGAACATAGTCATCAACCTAAGTTGGCATCAATGACAACAACATAACTAACCAAAAGCATCATCAAGCCATCAACATAATTACTCATCTTATCTATCATTTATCCCAACAATCTCCCCCTTTGGCATTGATGGCAACACACCAATATATGACAACATACCAAAAGTCAAGATCGGATCTTTGTTCTTAGTAGTCTCAATAGTGTCATCAACTTCTCTCCTCCTATTTTCTCTACTAATCTCCCCCTTTAACAATAATGCCAAAGGCACCATAGTATTTAAGACTTCATCTATCTGATTGCTCCCCCTAAGGAGTATTCCCCTTTACATCAATCCACTAAAAAATAAAATAATAATACCCATTGGATTGATGCAACATTTGCATTTTAATTTTTCTTAGGTAGGGGAATGACCCCCATATTACCTCTAAGGTACTCAAAATTATCCCTAGGAAGTGGTTTGGTAAAGATATCTACAAATTTATCTTTAGTTGGAATGTACTCCAATCTCACCACTTTCTCCTGCACATTTTCTCTCAAGAAATGATACTTAATAGAAATGTTCTTGGTCTTTGAGTGCACAAACAAGTTCTTATAAATATTTATAACACTAGTATTATCACAATAAATTTTCACCGATTATGTTTCCTTCTCCTTAATCCCTTCTAGGATTTGCTTCATCCAAGCTACTTGTGTGAAATTGATAGCTTCTGCCACATATTCCTCTTCAGTTGTAGATTGAGATACACAATTTTGTTTCTTTCTTCTCTAAGACACAATCCTACTACCTAGAAAGAATGCACCACCACTTTCTCTCTTTTGGTCATCTACATTACGATTAAAATAAGCATCAGTATAAGAACTTAGCAAAAAATAACCTTCACAATCATACCATAATCCATAATCCACAATGCATTTCAGATATATGAAGATTCTCTTTACTGCAACCATGTGTGACTCCTTTGGGTTTGATTGAAACCTTGAAACTATGCCAGCTGATTGTGCAATATCTAGTCTACTATGTACAACATAGTGTAGCTTTTTGTTCATGGACTTGTATAAAGTGGCCTTAATAGACTTAGATTTATCATCCTTGGATAGTTTACAACTTGTAATCATGGGATAACCAAATGGTTTAAAATCTTCCATGTCAAATGTCTTCAATACCTCCTTCATGTCAAATGTCTTCAATACCTCCTTCACACACACACACACATATATTGTATCATCTTAAAATGGAAGCACTTCCATGTTAAGAACATTTAGCCCTCTGAGTAAGTGGTTTGGGGTCATGTTAAGCACCTTGACTAGGTCTTTGCATGTATTTGGCTTTCTCCCCGCTTTCCACTTCTTTTCCGCACTTGATTTCTTCATTCTAGGTGAAATTAGGGTTAAGGTCTTAAGGAATTTCTTGATTTTACCTCTCCCATGGCTCCATTTTCTAGGTAGGGTTCACAAATGACACCTCCTAGTCCTTCATCATATCATTCCAAGGATTTTCTGTCTGTTCCTGACACTGGGTCCTGTTTAGACATCAATTTCTAAGCTTTTGGCACCCCTAGAACTCCTATTGCAGAACCTGACAAAAGTTAGGGCTTGAGGTCAAAGTCGACCTCGACCTCGACCAGGTTAGGGTTGACCTCAACCTTGACCTCTTCCTACCAGATTTTCAAAGTTTCATTTCCCACTAATTTGGTTTTCGGGAAAGTTATTTTCTGCTTCCGGGTCGGCTGTTTCAGGCTCCGAAATGGTAAATCCTTTAATGGTATTTAATCAAGGTATATTTTCTAAAGGTGAGGACCTAATTGGGATTTAATTCTTCAAGGTGGCCCATCTAGAGAAGTGTGCCCTAGATCACTATAAAAGGAGGCCTTCCTCTCTCATTTTCACATCAAGTTTTGACATCACTCCATCATCAAGCTCTCAAGAAATCAAGTGTTCAAGTGCAAACAAGTCTTCAAACATTCAAGTGTTCAAGCATTCATTCATCAAGGAGTTTCATTGTTAGCTATTGAAGGATTCAATCTCCTTGGAGCCCCCTTGAAGATCCATCCTTCTCCATTCATTCAAACCTTCTCATATGCAAAGATCAAATCAAGATTGGTGTTGAAGATCAAGATACCATTGATTGGAGACATCCTACATTCATTGAAGCATTCTTACTTGTGGATTTGAGGATTCAAATCCTCTACAAGGACTTCAACATAAGCGAGGTGATTTGTTTCAATTACTTTGTTTATGCACAATATATCCAATTTCAAGGTTAATTCCTAAACTGGGGTTTGACCAAGGCAAACCCCCCATACAACAAACAAAACCATCTTTCTTGTAGGTACAGGTGTAGAATCTTGGATTTGAGAGTGAATTTGGATACCCTTTTTGGCAATCTTTTAGGATCTGTGAATAGAATCGGAATCGGAGTTCAAATAAATAATGTGGTCTTTGACCTTTTAAAAGGTCAAAGTTGACCTGTGTGAATTTGGAGAAAAGATTTCTGGGTTTTGTCCGCCTCAACATTTTTAGTCAAGAATAGGTGATAGAATCTTCAGAAAGTTCATACATAAGCCAAAATTTAGCATTTTCCAGATCTACCCTAATTTAAGGTTAGTATTTGCACTTCAATTATTTTAGATTTCAAGCATAATCCAACTATAGGGAAGTATAGGGTTTCTCTCTCTCCATATTATTTATAGACTGATTCAATTGTGTATTAATCTCTTGGTTGATCAAATTGGATCTCTCTTTTGTAAGGAAACTCAAGTGCGGAAATAGCTTCCTATGCTAATCTCTATAGGAGAGTATTGTGCAAATTCTTATAAATCCTTACAATTTCAGATTCATTAACTACTTTAACAAAGATATTGCAACCACATACAATGCATACAGAAAAATAGAGAATGACACAATGATATACCCTGGGGAAAACCTTTCGGTAAAAGCCCCCAGCACTCCAAAACCTGCACAATGTATTATCTTCAACACAAAGATTACAATACACTTGCAATGCAAGTTCTTTCAGGAAATGATGCAGGAGCATCCCAGGGTAGTTGGCTATCCTGCATGTTTGGGAGATTTGATGGAGTTGTGTGGACTTATTTTCATATGTGAGGGGTTTGGTAGAGTTGGATAAACCTACTTGGGTCTTGGGTAATTGGTTTTGATGTATTTAATGAAACTTGGCATGGTCTTGGTTGCTCAGCATGGCCTTGGGGAGCTCGGCCTTGCTTAGAATTTGGTTCCTATTTCAGGCTAGATAAGTAATTTTCCATAAAGAGTTAGAGGCTGAAAATTTCAGGGATTGAAGAGGGCCTATATTTCTTCCTACGGTTCAAAGCACAAGTTCTAATTCATTCAGAGCTAGGAGATATTACAATTTTACTAAGACATCTATTTTGGGAATTTAATTGTTGTTGTTGGCCGACTTGTGGCATTTAATTTCGGTATTTGTATTTAATTTATGTTCAGGGCCGACCTGTGGCTTAGATTGGTATAAGTAGAGGTTGTGGGGGAAGTCTTTAGGATTCATTCATCCACTTGGGAGAAGAGGAGGTGGTTGTGGAGTGAGTTTTGAGGAGAGCTAGTAGCTGCGGCTTGGGAAACAAGGAGATTGCTTGGTGGCTTGTGAGCACAAGTTTAGATCTTCCTTGGGGGTTCCTACCAGTGTGTGGATCTGGGCTAGCTAGGGTTTTGGTTTGGATCTTGCGAGATCTTGTAGATTTTCTATTGTAATTGCATTGTATTTGGCCGTAACCCGGAAGGCCTTACAGCCGGGCATGTTGGATGAAAATATGATGATTCTATTATGAGTATTGGCATTGTGTGGATCTATATCTTTGTATTGTTAATATATTCTTGTGTGTGGTTATTTTCTAGGGGCTCAGACATCTCCATCAGGGATTCTCCTACCTTGCACTGCATCAGGAAATGAGAGACAAAGCCAACAAGACTTAAACTTCTGTTATATCTCTCCCATAGGAGCAGCATCATATATATAGACTCCTCTGCACCCAAAAATGGGCACAACCACCAAGACCCATGCACAAAGCCACATGTACATAGTTGTTACATGCAATCCCAAGAATAGGCATCCATCCCTAGAATAGACTATGACAGCTTGTCATAGAATTCACCAAAAATAATGGTCACAAGAGAAGTGTAAGAGAATTTGTCATACCAACCTATTTTTGGCATATTCTCTTACACACACCAACCACTTCTTCTTGGGCGCCCAAATAGGCCCAAGTCATAAGATGCTCTTACACCTGTCATAGCACATTCCTTAAATAGTTCTTACGCGTCATAGGAATCCGTCATGACCGTTTCAGTCATGATCTCCTTACGCACAAGATGCTGACACATCAAGTGGAGTGACACGTCAACATGCCAACTAGACATGTACACTCACACTTAATTACATTATTTGCAAAAAATACATTTACAAAACAAATAATAAGAATAGGAATTATCCAAGGTTGAGACACCTTATTCCTAACATATTCCCACTTGTTGAACACCTTGTAAGAGCAACAGGAACATAACAGGAACTTTAACTGCTATAGGCCAAAAGGCCCATAGACTCCAAACACCATCTGAACTTCTCAGTGCCCACTAGTTTCATTAATGCATCTACAACATTCTTCCAAATTTACCTTTCCATCTTCCACCATATCTCTCACAAAGTGAAACTGCACATCAATGTGCTTCGTTCAGGCATGGAAAGTTGGATTCTTTGCAAGGCAAATAGCGCTCTGACTGTCACACCAAATAGTAATCTGTTCTGCATCAACACCAACATCAGAACACAATCTTCTAAGCCAAATGGATTCTTTACAAGCATGAGTAGCAGCCATGTACTCAGCTTCTGTAGTGGACAAAGCAACCACAGGTTGTCGCTTACTCATCCAACTAATGACACCACCAAACATAGTGAACACATAAAGCACTGGTGGATCTCCTACTGTCAATATCACCTGCCCAATTTGAATCCACAAACCCACTAATACAAACTGAATGCGGAGATCCAGAAGAGTTACCATGATAACATATAGAGTAATCTGATGTACCCCTCAAATATCTGAATACTCGCTTAACTACATCCCAATGTACCCGTCCAGGATTAGCCATAAACTAACTCAGGACTCCCACTGCTTGGGCAATGTCTGGTCTAGTATAGACCATAGCATACATAAGATTGCCAACTGCACTAGCATAAGGTACTCTACTCATGTCCTCCACCTCACTAGGAGATTTTGGACAATCATCTACAGATAACTTTGTTCCCATAGAAATAGGAACACATAGTGGTCTACAATCTACCATGTTGAACCTGTCCAACACAGACTTCACATACTTACTCTGACTCAACGAAAGTTTTCTGTTAGACCTATCTCTATTGATTTCCATACCCAAGATGTACCTAGCTGCCCCAAGATCTTTCATCTCAAACTGTGCTGACAACTGAGATTTAAAATCAAAAATCATACCCTTACCCTTCCCAAACAGCAACATATCATCAACATATAATGCAACAATAAGAAGGCGATCATTTTCAACTCTGAAATAAACACAATGATTTGATTTTGATCTTACAAATCCAATTGACAACACAAAGGCATCAAACTTAAGGTACCACATCCTAGGAGATTGCTTCAAACCATATAGAGATTTATTTATTCTGCAAACTAAGGATTCTTTACCTTTAACAATGTAGTGCTCAGGCTATGACATATAAATCTCTTCCTCCAAATCCCCATGAAGGAAAGTTTTCTTCACATCCATCTGTTCTATCTCTAAATCATATGATGCAGCAAGAGATAACATAAATCTAATGGATGTCAACTTTGCAATAGGAGAGAATATTTGACCATAATCTATTCCCTCTACCCATGAATACCCCTTTGCAACCAATCTAGCTTTATACCTTTCAACACTGCCATCTACACAAAATTTCTTCTTGAACACCCATTTACAGCCAACAGAACTTCTCCCTTTAGGCAAAGGTACAAGGTCCCAAGTTTTGTTTTTCTCCAATGAAGCCATCTCATCATCCATAGCCTCAATCCAGGAACTTGCATCTTCCATGCCCAAAGCCTCTTTCATACATCTAGGCTCATCAGTGTTAGTAATCAAAGCAAAGGCACAACTAGAATCTAACATAGAATAACCAAACCTTTCTGGTTGCTTTCTTTCTCTCATGGATCTCCTCAAGGGCTGCGGTTCAGGTTGTTCTTCCTCTTCTTCTGAACTATCAGAGCTGCTAGAGCTCTCCTCATCATTAGGCCCAACATGGTCTCTCTGTTTAGTCTTCTCAGGGGTAGGAGGCAACTGAACAACATCTTTTTCTTTTTCTTTTTCATCTGGTTGTAGCACAATAGGAGAAGATGTTAGCTCTCTAAAAATAACATTTCTACTATACAACACCTTACTAATCACAGGATCCCAAAGCTTGTATCCTTTCACACCAGCACTATATCCGATGAAAATACATTTAACGGTTTTGTTTTCCAACGTAGATCTTTTCTCCTTTGGAACATGTGCATAAGCTTCACAACCAAAAACATGAAGATGTCTAATTGAAGGCTTCTTACCAGACCACACCTCCATGGGTGTCTTACCAACAAGAGCTGATGTAGGAGATCTGTTAACCAAATAGCAAGTAGTGGCCATAGCTTCGGCCCAAAACCTTTGTTCTAAACCAGCTCCACTAAGCATACTCCTAGCCTTCTCCATTAGTGTCCTGTTCATTCTCTCTGCAACTCTATTTTTCTGTGGGGTATAAGGAGTTGTCTTATGCCTCTTGATACCTTGTTCTTTACAGAACTGTTCAAACTCTGCTGAGAAAAACTCACCACCATTGTTAGTTCTCACACACTTAATCTTCTTACTAGTCTGATTCTCTACAAGAGATTTAAATTCCTTGAACCGACTAAAGACTTGTGTCTTACTTTTAAGGAAATAAATCCACGTCCTTCTACTGTAATCATCTATGAAAGATACAAAAAATATAGACTTGGAGATTGAAGGAACTTTTACAGGACCAAATACATCAGAATGAATAAGATCCAAAACATCAGAAGATTTGTCAGAACTAGAGTAAAACTAAACATGATTTTGTTTACCATATACACAGTGTTCACAAAAGTTGAACTCGAGATTGCAATCATTTAACCCCTCAATGAGATTTTTATTTTTTAGGGTTCTGAGACCCTTTTCACCAATGTGGCCAAATCTCGTATGCCACAACATTGTCTTTTCTGGAGGAAGCTTACCTTCCAAAGTGTTTGCACTACCATCAGAACCAATAGCCACAGACTTCTTCACTACTTGTTCAGATGGTGAGGATGAAGAACTATTACATAGAGTAATACATGCATCTAGCTGAAATAAGGTACCTCTCCTAGTACCCCTTGCAAGCACTATTGATCCTCTCATTATCTTGCATCCTTCTTTCGAAAAAACAACTTGCACACCTACATCATTCAGCATACTTATAGATAATAGGTTTCATGCCAAACCTGGAATGTGCATGACTCCATTGATTCCCTTTACTCATCCATCAAGAAATTTGATAGTGACCCTTCCGTCTCCAACTATCTTTAGGTGAGAATCATCACCCAAGTACACCTTTCCACCATTGAACTCTTCATATTTTGAGAACCAGTTTCGATGAGAGGTCATGTGAAAAGATGCACCTAAGTCAACCAACCACACATCATCAGATGCATGGGCTGTCAAAGCTGTGATGAATGCATCGCCATCTTCTTGAGATCTTTCTGAAGCTAAATCTGAACCTTTCTTCTTCTTCTTCGACTCTTTGCAGTCTTTACGGAAGTGCCCAGATTTATCACAGTTCCAACATTTTGCCTTGGAATTATTGGAAGTCTTTGACTTCCCACAGGATTTGGATCTACCCTTATTGTCAGACTTATTGTCATTTTTCTTCCCTCTTTCAGTGGATCTCCCATGAACAACAAGGGCTTCTTTTTTTGAAACGGAAGCCTTTCTCCGCATCTCCTTTGATAGTAGCAAAGACACCACATCATCCATTTTGAAAGTGAATAAAGTGCTTCCAAGAGCCATCACAAGATGGTCCCATGAATCTGGTAAAGAACAAAAAAGTGTGTAGCAATGATCCTCCTCCTCTAACTTGACACCAGCTGATGTCAATTGTGCAGCCAGCAGATTAAATGCATTTAAATGATCCGTTAAGGATCCACCTTCCTCCATTCGCAGAGAGTACAACTTCTTCCTTAGGAACAACTTGTTCACCAGAGATTTGGCCTGATACACGGCCGCAAGTCTTTCCCACAAACTATTTGCAGTTTTCTCATCTAGAACATTCAGAAGGACTGCATCAGTTAAACAGAGTCTTATGAGACCCTTAGCTTTACGGTCTTTGATATCCCAATCTGCTTGAGCTATAGTTATTGGTCTTGTAGCATTTGAAGTCGCTTCCCATAGGTCATGATCTTCCAACATGTCTTCCATCTTGAGTTTCCACAACTCAAAATTAGTGCCATTAAATTTCTCCACCTCCATTCTTCCAGCATCTCAATCTGTAAATAAGATTCAGAATGCTCTACAAAAAACTCCCACTGAAACTTGAGATTAGCTCAAAAAACCCTACCCAACAACTAGGATCAAAAGCTAATCAAGCTCTGATACCACTTGTAAGGAAACTCAGGTGCGGAAATAGCTTCCTACGCTAATCTCTATAGGAGAGTATTGTGCAAATTCTTATAAATCCTTACAATTTCAGATTCGTTAACTACTTTAACAAAGATATTACAACCACATACAATGCATACAGAAAAATAGAGAATGACACAATGATATACCCTGGGGAAAACCTTTCGGTAAAAAACCCCAGCACTCCAAAACCTGCACAATGTATTATCTTCAACACAAAGATTACAATACACTTGCAATGCAAGTTCTTTCAGGAAATGAGAGACAAAGCTAGCAAGACTTAAACTTCTGTTATATCTCTCCCATAGGAGCAGCATCATATATATAGACTCCTCTGCACCCAAAAATGGGCACAACCACCAAGACCCATGCACAAAGCCACATGTACACAGTTGTTACATGCAATCCCAAGAATAAGCATCCATCCCTAGAATAGACTATGACAGCTTGTCATAGAATCCACCAAAAATAACGGTCATAAGAGAAGTGTAAGAGAATCTATCATACCAACCTATTTTTGGCATATTCTCTTACACACACCAACCACTTCTTCTTGGGCGCCCAAATAGGCCCAAGTCATAAGATGCTCTTACACCTGTCATAGCACATTCCTTAAATAGTTCTTACACATCATAGGAATCCATCATGACCATTTTAGTCATGATCTCCTTATGCACAAGATGCCAACACATCAAGTGGAGTGACACATCAACATGCCAACTAGACATGTACACTCACACTTAATTACATTATTTGCAAAAAATACATTTACAAAACAAATAATAAGAATAGGAATTAGCCAAGGTTGAGACACCTTATTCCTAACATCTTTTGGGAATTTGGATTTAGGAGTGAATCTTACATTTTTCCCACACACATACACAAATAGTGGTGATTCCAAATTACCACTATTCATTTTGGTGAACCCGACTAGCTTGCTCTCTTTCTTTTTGGTGTTAGATTTCCTTTTATCTTGTTAGTATTAGATTTGTCCTTTGTGATTGATCTTGTATGCTAATTTGATTTCATATTCATGCATTATGTGTTTTTAGTTTAGTTCATTTGCATTATATTGGTTTATGAGCTTTACTACCACTAGTCCTACTTATAACATTTCGGTTAGAAGAAGTCATAGACTCATGGGTGCCTTTG
Organism: Chamaecyparis obtusa; assembly: GCA_027943335.1. Taxonomy (NCBI): domain Eukaryota; kingdom Viridiplantae; phylum Streptophyta; class Pinopsida; order Cupressales; family Cupressaceae; genus Chamaecyparis; species Chamaecyparis obtusa. The sequence goes on from BSBK01009714.1 coordinate 484,980, forward strand.
AGCTTGAATCTTCTCCTTTCTTTAGGATCCCCAATGATAACTTGATTCTTCATGATTCTAATCCTACTATGGAGCAGAACTCTTCTCACTCATCTCATGATGAGGATGATGCTTTAAGGGTTTCTCCTGAACAAGTCCAAAAACTTTCCACTGAACTTGATAAAATGGGTAATTGGCTTCTTCAAGAAAACCATGGTCAAGATTCTATTCAAGCTATAGAGTCTCTTAAGAAAGTTCTCTATGATAGTGATCAAGGTGTTAACCTCTTGTGTGGTATTACTCATCTTGTGCATTCTAATGTTAAACCTTTAACTCAAGAGGCTCAAGATTTAGGTTTCACTGTTCCTATCACTAGTGTTGTACCTTCTCCTAATCCTTTACCTAGTATTCCTATCTATACTCCTCCTTTGGTGACTATGATGGTTCCCTCTGTTCCTATGAAAGTTCCTCCCATGTCCCTTCCTACATCACAACCTTCATATCATAGTGTTCCTTTCACTTATTCCACTCTGCTTCCAACTATAGTTCCTAGTGTTCCTCCAGTTGTGTCTTCTATTCCTACAGATTCTCACACTTTCCCTAGTGTGTCTAATGTTGCTACTACTCCTATTTCCTCTAATGATTCCACCATCATCAGTTTGGCTCAAACTATATCATCCTTACAGCAACAACTTTCTTCCTTAACTCAAAACAAGTTTAGTATTCCTACATGTGACATGGGAAGTCCTTTGTCCAGGGATATTATCCGAACTCCTGTTCCTTAGCAAGTCGATATGCCTCATCTTGAGAATTATAATGGAAAGGGAGATCTTGTTCATCATCTTAAAACATTCCAAATCCTTTGTAGTCATTATGCTCATGACCATAGGATTTTAGCCAAACTATTTTCTCGAACCTTTCGTGACAAGGCTTTACAATGGTATTGTTCCTTGCCTCCTTATTCCATTGATTATTTTCCACAACTTGCTAATGCCTTTATTCAACAATTTCAAAACAATATTGGCCCGCAAGTGTCTTTGACTAATTTAATGCATTGTAAACAAGGTGCTAAAGAAAAATTGACTGAATTTATTGGTAGATTTAAGCATTTGCATGCTCAGATTTCTTATCCTGTTCCTGATATTGATATTCAATGTATGTTTATTTCAAATTTGCAAAAGGATATTAGAGATAAGATTTTGCTTACTGAATTTACCTCTTTTCGACAACTTTGTGTAGTGCTTCCTCATTATCAATTACAAGTGAGTCAGTTTGAGCGCAACACTCCAATGGCTCCTGTTCTAGTTGATAAGAGTGATGCTGATCCTAATCCAAATAAGTTTCAAACATTCAATAATTATGTTAAGATAAACAAACAAGAAAATGTAGTTGCTGATCAAGTTGCTATTGCATCTCATAATGCCACTTCTGCATCCACTTCTTTTCGATTAAATCATATGTTTACTCCTCTTTCTGAAACTTTACATGCTATTATGAATAGGTTGTTAGTTGCTAATATGGTTACTTTACCTCCTATTTGACCTCTTTTACCTACTATGATTGCATCTAAATCTTTTGATCACAATGCTTTTTGTCAATATCATTGTCAGAATGGTCATGATACTGAGAGATGTTATTCTTTAAAACATAAGGTCCAAGATCTCATTGATGCTAAAGCTTTATCTATTGATAATCTAGATAGTAGTGGGAATCAATCTGTCTCTCCTCCTAATCAGAACCTTCAAATCTATACAAATCCTTTACCTACGCGTGATACTAATACTATTGCTCAACCATCTGCTATGGAAATTGTATATGATTCCAAGATGGATGATCTTAATCATGTCTTTAATCAAGTGGAGCATGTTGTTAAGCCTATATCTCCACCTCAACCTTCACGTCAAGTTCTATCTCAACCTCAAGCTAAACCTAAACCTCAAGTGAAACCTCAACCTAAACCTCGACAACAAATTAAGGATAAAAGACCTCGGGAACTTTTGATTACCTTTGATAATTCTGAGATTATTAAGGCTCCTGATGGTCCCCTTTACATTGCTACTAGGGTTGCTTAGATACCTATTCATGGTTGTCTTGTTGATCCTACCTCCTTAGTCAATGTTATCACCTAAGAAAATCTTTTTATGAAAAGCTTACAATGTAACTTCTATGATACATCAGATGTGTGGATTCAAACTTGTAATGGTTTTCTTTATCCCTCATTTGGTTCTATTACTTTACTGGTTGAACTTTTTGGAAAACTTGTGAACACTACCTTTGTTGTGGTTCCTACTTTTGATCAATTTCAAGTTAAGCTAGGTTTGCCTTGGTTTACTACCAGGCATGCTATTGTTTCACCTATACATAAGTGTCTTAAGTTCATTCATGATGGTGAAGTGAAGATGATCAATCATAGTCTATATCGACCCTCTAGGCCTAGAGATTGTGCTGCTCTGGATTTCTTTTGGCCTTCCTTATCTAATTCATGTCCTCCTTGCCCTGATAATCTTTTTCAATCATATCAAGCTTATAAACATCATAAGATTCTTCAATTAAGCATCCCTCCTATGGATCTTAATCATGGTCTTTTACCTACACCTTCGATACCTCCTTCAACTATGGCTTCTTGTTCTATTAATCAAGTTCCTCCTACTAAATCTATCAAAGATCCTGTGATTGTTCCTCCTTTGGTTGAAAATCCTATTGATCTTCCTAAAGAACTTGTGAAGGATTCTGCAATTGTTCCTCCTAGTTCTAAATCTATTTCAAATAAATCAAAATGTAACTGATCTACTAATGAATGTTGTAAAAAGTGTCGTGCTCATGCTAAAGCTAAAAGATCTCTACCTTCTTCAGATAAACCTATGCATAATGTTGTTACTAATAATGATGTTCACATGCATGATTATGATGATTCTATTCATATTTTAGATCCTATTTTGATTAATTTGGATGATGAAGATACTCTTGATGATACTGATAATGTTACTGATGAATATGAGACTATTGACATTGACATTGATTTGTTGAATATGCTTTCATCTCAATTAACTCTTACACCTAGTATCGAAAATAGTGATTCTCAAGAGGATCCTTGTTTGGAACTAGCTATCATCCCTACTATATTGGATATAGTCCCTCTAGCGAGTTACCCACCTACCCTAGATGATATACAATAAGATGGGGAAAGTAGGCAGCACGCTTGATCAGCTTGTCCTTTGTGGTAGCTTTGTTGTGTGTTTTCCTTCTATACTGTGCTTCTCCTGTAATGTGTTTGCTAAATGTTGTTAGATTCTTTTATACAATCCTTGTTACTCAATTGGTACAAGGTGATGAAGGAATTGAAACTGTTGTTCAAATTCCTCTATATATATATATATCTATTCTTCTATGCATTATTCAATGTTATGTTGTAACTGTGCTATTGTTTGTAAATGTTTCCTTGTGTAATCTACTTGGATTTGAGATATGGTAGCACTAATTCTTTTTGGTCTCCATGTCATGGTCTGAAAAGATTCTTCTTCGTATATCTTATGTAATCTTTCCTCCTTTGTGATTGTAGTTCTACTTCCTTTGGGGAATGATCTCAATTCATTTGCAATAATATCATATATATATTATCTTGTGATCATACTTACCCATGGTAGGTAGATCCCTTTTGTGTTCTCTGTATGTTTTTGTGATATTTCCCTTGATTTGTCTTCATGTGGGGGCATCTCGATGTGGAAACATAATTAGTGGAGCTGTTTATGTTTCTATTAAAGCCATTGTTCCTGTTAAAGTGTTAGCAATGACTTTAACGTGGGGGCATATGCTCTGCTCACTTATTACACACACGCACTTATAAATTTTTTTGTTTTCAAAACATGCTAAATCTTCTAAAGGTAATGCACATAAGTTGCTAAATCTTGAGGAAGAAACGCACTTTAAATTTACTTTTCAATCTTTCTTTTTGGATTAAGAACTAATCCTTAAAGTATGGATTTATATTAGGATCTCTTGATCCCTCCAGTTTCAAATACACATATATTGTGATCCCTTAAGGTCGGAAGTGTCCTTAAGACTGGATCTCTTTTGTTTTTTAATTTATTCTTATGGAATAGGATATTCTTAAGGATAAATCCTTGATGGGTTGACTAGTGAGTAGCCACATTGAATAGGCAGTTCAATTCCATCTTTCCGATTGCACCTTTTTCCTATGTGGTTCACAATGGGACATGTTCTCATTGGGCGAGGTAATCACACTTTTTCTTTCTCTCTTTAGAGATGTCTCTCTTATTTGTGATTTAAGAGTTGATGAAGACTTGAGATTCTGGGGGCTTGAGATTTCTCTTTGTCCCTTAGATTATGATAAGATTATCTTGTTATTTTTATCTCCTTTACCAAGAGTTTGCATCTAGTCCATACTCTTGCTAAAGTGGGGGCTTAATGTATCATCTTAAAATGGAAGCACTTCCATGTTAAGATCATTTATCCCTCCGAGTAAGTGGTTTGGGGTCATGTTAAGTGCATTGATTGGGTCTTTGCATGTATTTGGCTTTCTCCCCGCTTTCCACTTCTTTTCCACACTTGATTTCTTTATTCTAGGTGAAATTAGGGTTAAGGTCTTAAGGACTTTCCTAATTTTCCCTCTTCCATGGCTCCATTTTCTAGGCAGGGTTTAGAAATGAGACCTCCTAGTCCTTCATCATATCATTCCAAGGATTTTCTATTTATTCCTAACATTGGGTCCTGTTTAGACATCAATTTCTAAGTTTCTAGCACCCCTGGAACTCCTGTTGCAGAACCTGACAAAAATTAGGGTTTGAGGTCAAATTTGACCTTGACCTTGACTAGGTCAGGGTTGACCTTGACCTTGACCTCTTCCTACTAGATTTTCAAAGTTTCATTTCCTGCTAATTTGGTTTTCGGGAAAGTTATTTTTTGCTTCCGGGTCGGCTGTTTCAGGCTCCGAAATGGTAAATCCTTTAATAGTATTTAATCAAGGTATATTTTCTAAAGGTGAGGACCTAATTGGGATTTAATTCTTCAAGGTGGCCCATCTAGAGAAGTGTACCCTAGATCACTATAAAAGGAGGCCTTCCTCTCATTTTCACATCAAGTTTTGACATCACTCCATCATCAAGCTCTCAAGCCTCAAGTGTTCAAGTGCAAGCAAGTCTTCAAACATTCAAGTGTTCAAGCATTCATTCATCAAGGAGTTTCATTGTTAGCTATTGAAGGATTCAATCTCCTTGGAGCCCCCTTGAAGATCCATCCTTCTCCATTCATTCAAACCTTCTCATATGCAAAGATCAAATCAAGTTTGGTGTTGAAGATCAAGATACCATTGATTGGAGACATCCTACATTCATTGAAGAATTCTTACTTGTGGATTTGAGGATTCGAATCCTCTACAAGGACTTCAACATAAGTGAGGTGATTTGTTTCAATTACTTTGTTTATGCACAATATATTTAATTTTAAGGTTAATTCCTAAACTGGGGTTTGACCAAGGCAAACCCCCCATACAACAAACAAAACCATTTTTCTTGCAGGTACAGGTGTGGAATCTCAAATCTAAGAGTGAATTTGGATACCCTTATTGGCAATCTTTCAGGATCTACGAACAGAATCAGAATTGGACTTCAAATAAATAATGTGGTCTTTGACCTTTTAAAAGGTCAAAGTTGACCTGTGTGAATTTGGAGAAAAGATTTCTGGGTTTTGTCTGCCTCAACATTTTTAGTCTAGAACAAGTGATGAAATCTTTAGAAAGTTCATACATAAGCTAGAATTCAACATTTTCTAGATCTACCCTAATTCAAGGTTAGTATTTGCACTTTAATTATTTCAGATTTCAAGCATAATCCAACTATAGGGAAGTATAGGGTTTCTCTCTCTCTCCATATTCTTCATAGACTGATTCGATTGTGTATTAACCTCTTGGTTGATCAAATTGGATCTCTCTTTTGTGAATTTGGATTTAGGAGTGAATCTTACATTTTCCCCACACACATACACAAATAGTGGTGATTCCAAATTACCACTATATATATATATATATATATATATATATATATATATATATATATATATATATATATATATATATATATATATATATATTCCATTATCTAATTATGATACCTGCAATCATATGAAGAATTTGATTTCCCCTATCATTGTCATTTTAAATTCTTTCTTCATCTCATCAGCAAAAGACATACTCATATCATCAATCATCACCACCAAAAATTATGTCATCAACAAAGACTTTAGCAATTGATATTTTTTCACCTTCAACCTTTAAGTAAACATTACTATCATCATAACTCCTATTGAAACTAATCCTAATGAGATAAGAGTGTAATCTATCATACCTTGCTCTAGGGGCTTGCTTCAGACCATACAATACTTTTTGAAGTTTGCATACCATGTTTGTGTCCTTAGTTAATGCAAATCCATTTAGTTTCTCAATGTAGACCTCTTTCTCTAGAATTTCATTCAATAATACTGATTTCACATCCATTTGATAGAATTTGAATTTCTTGAATAAACCGTACGAAAGTAGTATCTTGACACCTTCCAATCTTTCTATAGGAGAAAATGTCTCACCATAATCCAAACCTTCTTGCGCATAACCCTTACACACAAGTCTTTCTTTTTTTTTTATCACTTCACCATCCTCATTTAATTTATTTTCGAAACCCCATTTTGTACCTATCACAATTTTGTCTTCAGGCCTTGGCACAAGACTCAAAGTTTCATTCTTCTCAATCTGATCCAATTCTTCATGCATTGATCTCACCCATACATCATTTTTAATTGATTCCTTTATTTTTTGGGGCTCAAATTGTGATATCAGACATGTTCTTTCTCTAACCTTACTTATTGTCAACACACCTACATTCTTATCACCAATTATTTGATCAAAAGAATGATTCCTTTTCACATGCCTTAGGATTATAGTTTTAAACCTTGGAGCTTCTTCTTCTACTGATTGCACTACTTCTTCCTCATTACTTTTGTCTATCGGTCTAGGATCTTTTGATTTAGTAAACTCTATTCCTTGATAATCTTTTATCTCCATTTTTATTATTTCCTCATATTTATTAGGAAATTCATCAATCTTCACATTGGCACTTTCAATCATTTATTAGTCTTTTTATTAAAATATTTGTAGGCCTTTCTCTTAGTTGAATAACCCAAAAATATTCCTTCATCACTTTTGGGATCAAATTTTCTAGAGAAGTCATTTATTTTTATATAACATTTACTCCCAAAGTTTTTATAATACTTTACTCTTGGAGAATGATGATAGCATAATTCATAGGGTGTTTTGTCAATTCCCTTCTTCACTTGCACGTAGTTTAGAGTATAAACAACAATATTGATTGCTTCTCTCTAGTAGATCTTTGATACATCTCCCTGTATCAACATAGTCCTCACATCATCAACAATTGTTTTGTTCTTCCTTTCTACAACACCATTTTGTTGAGGAGTTCTTAGAGAATAAATCTATCTTTTTATACAATTGTCTTCACAATACTTCATGAACTCATCTGATGTGAAATCACCTCCTCTATCTAATCTTAAGCACTTAAGATATTTTACTGATTCCTTCTCCACTAGTGCTTTGAAATCCTTAAACTTACTATATGCATATGATGTCTCCTTAAGAAATGTAACCCACATCATTCTTGAATAATAATCATTAAATAGGATAAAATATCTATCACCATTATAACTCCTTTGTCTTATAGGACCACACAAATCAGTATGTACTAAATCAAGTATATTCTCTGATGAATAAGATTTTATTTTGAAAGATCTACTAGTTAACTTACCAAGATGACACTGTTTACACATCAAATTGTTTGGTTTCACAAGTTGTGTAATTCCTTTTGCTGCATTAGCCTTTCTTACCTTCACCAAGCTATCAAAGTTTACATGGTAGAACCTTCTATGCCATAACTAGCTATCTTCAATCTTAGCAACCAAAAAATTGTTAACTATATTATTCAAATAAAATAAGTTACCTCTAGTTTTCCTTCAAGTACCAATCTCATCATCCAAACTTCCAATGTTCCTGCACATTCCTCCTTTAAACACAAGTTAGTATCCTTTTTCATTCAATTGAACCACACTCAAAAGGTTAAGTGTTAGACCTTCAACATAATAGACATCATCTGTATTTTTTTCCATTCAAGGAAATAGTACCTTTCCCTTTCACTAAGCAAGGTAAATTATTTCCAAACCTCACAATACCACCATAAAATTCATTGAGTTTAATGAACTTACTTTTATCACCAGTCATGTGATGCGAGCACCCATTGTCTATGATCCAGTCATCATTCTGTCTGATATGTGAAACAAGTGCTTTTCCCCCTTCTTTGTCTCATGTAGGATGATCTTCCTTTATAGAAATAAAAATAATTTCCTCTTCATTATTTTCATCAGATTCCTCATCAGTTACATCTTCATCCACAACCATATAACATTATTTCTTTGGATTTCCTTTGTACTTGTAGTATTTGTCCTTATCCTTGTGTTGTTCTCCATTAGAGTACATAGCATAAATGTGACCAATATTGTTACAAGAGAAATATTTTAAAGGTATTTTTCCTTTGTACTTATCAGTTCATCTAAGTAACCTCCTTTCTATCAATGCTTCAATTTCTCTTTTTATTTTCTCGTCCTCCAAAATAGAGTCTAAATCCCTAGAGAAACTAGACAAGATATCAGATTCAATCATCAAATCTTTACCTTTTCTTGTAGGGAAACTTACCATAGAAGCCTTGAAAGAAGTTTCAACCTTTGGAATATTGTTAGCATAATTATTAATCTCAAAAGAAGTAAGCTTTCTGATCAATCCATCAACAATCACTTTTTCAAATGTTCTCATCTCATTAATTTCAAACACTCTAATGGCATGAGTATGTAACAAGGTTCTTAGAATCTTACTTAGCATATCTTCTTCTTCTATGGTACCACCTGCATCTCTGATTGCAACAACAACATCTTTGATTCTTGTACCATATTGAGCAATATTATCACCTTCTACCATTTTCATGTTGTCATATTTTCCCCTGAGACTTTATTCTCTTTCCTTTTGCAAATACTTGTCACCTACATAGACTTGTTCAAGTTTCTTCCAAACCTCATAAGTTATATTTAGTATTGGAAAGGGTACTTACTATGGATTATTATGCTTGTGTGTTCTCTTTCTTCGCCTTCAACTGATCTATAGTTAGGGTTCCCTGAGGCATAGTATACTAAGTTTCAACATGCTTCTAGTATTGATCACCCATAACTCTTATGTATAACTCCATCATGTCTTCCCATACTAAGTAGTTATCATTTATGAACTTGGGTTCCTCCTTTCTAAACATCTTGTCAATTAGATCTTTACCTCAAGTGATTAATCTTATCACCAAGAGGACCTATACACTGATACCAATTGTTAGAATAATCAAGCCCTAAGATTACTTGGGGGGGGGGGGGTAATCAGTAATATACCAATAAAAAAAAATCTGATCTTATAAAATGTATCCTTCAAATCCTTACCACATGCATGCAATAAGTAACCTTTACTTGTAGTAAAACATACATCAACAAATAAGAATCCACACAAATTCGACACATAACACTATTATTTTATCATGGAAACCCAACTTTGGAAAGACCACGGTGGGGATGGCACCCACTAAGAAAAATGACCTCTTCTAGAGAAGCCTAATTAAGAGCTTAGCCATGTTAAAAGATTACAATAAAGTCTAGTTAAGAAGAGACCCTGTTAGGAGCCACCTGGTTAAGGGATTTACCTCTGACCCTATTAAGATTCATATGGTTAATGGATTTACCTCTAGCCCTACTAGGTGCTTTAGCATGTTAGGAGTATCCTAGTGAGAGGAATTCAAAGAGTAGCTAAAGTGCCACCCTATTAAAAGATTTTATAAAAAGATCTTTTAGGATCTACCTAGTTAAGGGATTTTGACCCGCTGCAACTAATAGGGAACAACAAGAAGGTTGATCTGGAAAATAGAACCAATGCCTTTCTTGTATAGATCCAATTAGGCTCACACTTCTTCCTCTCTTGCACATTAATTTCTCCTTTGAATCACACCTCTTGATTTACTATCTATCTCTTCCACACACACGATCTCTACTGCTTATTTTTCCATACACACTTAAAGATACATTGCGAAATGATATAAACACATTTTCATAAATTAGGGCATATAGTTTCCTGAATATTACATCTGAAATTCAAATTTCCCTCCATAAAATTTTGCCAAACAAGTTGGAAAGATTTTCCATCTTGCACTAACATCAAGATCCAATCACACTTTGATTTGACACCAAAAGGTTAAATGTATTACACTTCCCTACATTCATGCACCTCTTTATGAGTTATCGATCAAATTGAGAAATAAGAATCATACCTAACATTCCATGTAATCTTATACACAACATCACATATTATGGAATACTCAACCATCTTTGTAAACCAATCTACCTTCACTGATCAAGGATCTACCCAATTGTTATTCACTATTCTTTCCTTATTCACTTGTCTAAACTTTAGAATATTGTAACTCTATCCACCAATCACCAATCTTGATTCAATTGCAACAACAATCCAATAATATGATCAAGATCACACACCTTCAATCACAACACCTGATTCCATTCTTATGGACATACCAATCAAATATTTCTTCTCTCATCCTTCACTATTAAACCAATTCCCTATCTTCACCACATTGACTGCAACTTGCATAAAACTCATCATACAAATATGTGGTTATAGATATAGAATTGTACACACCTCTAGAGCCTATGTTCCAAATCACACACCATAATTCACAGCATAGCTCTCAATTCATCTTCTACATCATAACTTGATACACCAAGAACATAGTCATCAACCTAAGTTGACATCAATGACAACAAATTAACCAACAAACACATCATCAAGCCATCAACATACTTAATCATCTCATCTGTATCAGTTATGCCAACATATAAAAATCATTAGTACCTCTAAAGAGATCCTAAAATGTGAGCCACATAGTTGGAGAATGGTGTAGGGATCAAGAATAAAAATAAGAGACTATTTGAGATATGCAATCCAATCAAACCCATAGCCTTTTTTGAATTATTAATATGTTGAAGGATCTCAAACTAACAAGACATTTTTGGTTTTATCTCATTTAAATAGGACCATAAACCCCTAGAACAAAGTAATTTGGTCATTTGAGACTTCCAACTATGATAGTAAAGGGGTATACATGTAGGGAGCACAATTAGAACCATTTCATGCTAGAGAAACCACAAAACCCTAAATGCATACAAATAAAGATCCTAACCTAACATTAAAACTATGAAGGAAAAGTGCATAAAACATGAAATAAATTCAAACAAACACTCCCTTCAAAATAATCCAATGCTTTTCTTTCTTATTCTAAAATTGATATGTTTCTCCCATGTGACAAGATGCACCTAATCATGAAATAAAAATGACAAAATGATCACAAGAATACTAAAAAATGTAGTTAAGGAAATGAGAGAAAATGATCTAGTTTATAGGATTTTGGATGCAAATCACCAAATTGGTAAATGAGAGCATAATTGGGAAGTCATAATTATGAAAAATTATGAAAATATTGATTTTCATTTTGGTATGCACTAATCAAGGGTAATTGGATTACAAAGGGATAGGCTAAATTAGGGGGAAAATGAGAAGGGAATGTGTAAGGAATTTGGAGGCTAGAAAATAGGATGTGAAAGCACAATTAGGGGATTGGGGCTAATTAGTAGGGATTTAATCCCATTTGAAACATGTGAGATTTATTTGAATTAAAAATTCAATATTTCTCACAAATTAGAAATTAGGAAATTCCCAAAACTCATGAAAATTGAGAATTAATCAATTGCAAGATGTATAGGAAAAGTGATAAATAAATGAGATTTATTTATCGAAGATAGGACTAAGGGATAAATTAATGGTCTTATACTCCTAAAAAGGAAAAATTGATCGATTTTGATGAAATTGATATGATAAGAATCATATTTTGATAAGAATATTTATTTTGGCATGGTTGATTAGGTCAAATCAATTAGAATATCATGAGAATTAAGGATGAAATTTAGTAATTAATTAAATAAATTTTAATGTTCAATTAATGAGGAATCATGCAATGTTGACATATGATAAAAACCATACGAGACACATAGAAGACCACTTTGGGTTATCAAAATGGTGTTTCGATCATAATGCAAAAGTGTTAAAAAGTGGCACCGCAAGTGTTAACTAATTTTGAGCATCTAAATTTTGCTCCTCTTTGAGACAATGTGATTTATAGTGTTGTTTAAACTAAAAAAATCAATAAAAGAATTGCAATAAGAAGTTACCTCAGCTATGGAAGGATATAAGGGTGCCCCCTAGAAAAATGACCAAAAAATGCAAGTAAGAGGTCAATTTTTTGACAATGATGAGATAAATCCACACCAAAAAATGGATAAACAATTAGAGCTCAAATGAAAAAGATATGAAGCCCATAATGAGAAAAATACCATGACCTCTAGAGCTCCAAATGACATACCTCTTCATGATGATTCTATTGGAATTAGGAGAGATAGGTACTGAGAGGGGAGGGGTGAATCAGTGCCTTCAAAAACTTTACTTGTAAACCTTTCAGATCTATAACTATAAATAGTGATAACCGATCAAAATAACTTGAATCTAATTGCATGAATCATTCATCCACTTAACTTAAGTAAGTAAACAACATGAAATCAATATCACAATCACATGACACAAGTATTTTGGTAACGCAGAAACCCTTGTTAGAAGGTAAAAACTGCGATGGGGATGACACCCACAAATTCTTCACTACTACAGATAGAAAAGGTTTTCCTATTAGGGATACAAGTTTTGATCACTTTTGGTGATCTCACCCTGTTAGGAGTGACATGTTAGATCAGCTAGATCTACCTAGTTATAGGATTTTAACAATAGCAATGAAGTGTACACTCGGTTAAGAGATTTACATAAGACTGTTAAGTCTACTCTATTAAGAGATTTTATCCAAAAACTCTATTAAAATTGTCAGAAAGAAATAGGTAATTATCTACTATTTGACACTCAATTGTCTAATATAGATCTATAAGCTCTAATAAAATATCACCTTACTTGTGATGAATCTCTACTCTAAACTGCTTGGTAGCCTCTGTTGATTCTGCTCAATCTGAATTCCTCTATACCTAGTTCTGCTATGTTGAATGATAGACTTGAAGATAGGAAAATGCTTCAAGTGCTTCGTGATTCATATATTAGCTCACATCAAAAATGACGCAAACACATGAATATATTATTCAATTTTTGCCGCTTTAACAAAATTAGGTTACACAATATAGTCATAACCCTAAGATCTACGATGTACAATAATAACCTAGATCATCTATTACAAAAGATATACATTGTATTTAATGAATATCATTACATTAAATGTTCCTCGATCTTGGTAAAACATTTTACAAACCATTATAACCATTTGCATAGAAGAATGTGCCATTCCTGATTACTATGTTGTTTCCTGTGATCCTCGGTAAACACTGTGTAAACTGATTGGTGTATACTGCGATGCTCGGTGTTTACTGTTTGTCGGTGTCAGTGTCTGGTGGTGCTCGGTAAACTGTCTGTTGCTCAATATACTGCTTTACCAACCAGTTTGTTCTGCTTTATGTTACCGATTAGCTCACTATAAGTGACCGACCAATATATTTACATACCTCAGATACTAATGACAACCTTAAAAGCTCAATAGAGATAACAATCTTCCCCTTTGGCATTAGTATCAAAAACTTTGAATGTATAAAGAAAAAAATTTCTATGTAACTTATATCTCCTTATATCTCTGCCATATACATATACACATCAAAAATTTCTAAGTAGTAAGTACTCTCCCTTGGTGCATGCTCCCGGTAATATATAGTATACATAGCATCCATGTACATAATATTTGGCATAATAGCATCTGATACATTGTTTTCCCCCTTTTTGATAGTAATGCCAAATACAAAATTGAGGTAGTATACTCACAGCTTGTCAAAAATTGACTGATGGATTTTCTTCATTGACTCCAAAAGGTTTTCCCATTCCTCTTTCAAGTTGGTGAGAGAAATGTGCTCAAGACCAACTTGTGCATGCATGTCAAAGATGTTTTCTAACACCAAAATTTCTGGTGTTGCAACTAATAGCTCGGCTTTGACAATACGTGCTTCAAAAAATTTTAGGTACAGAATGAGTTCAGTTTGTAACTCATTAACTTGATCTGTGAGGTGCGCTTCTTATTTCTTCAAATCTTCTATCAACTGCTGGAGTTCTTGAACTTGGTGAATGTGCTTTAAGAAAGCATGTGGTTCGGTTATAACTGCATTTGTACTCAACTATATTTCTCCTTCCAATCCTTTGATCTTTTCACTGACTTCAATAGTGAAGGTGTCTGTAGTACAAAGTTTCAATAAATATTGACAAATTATCTGGGTGATGGATTTTATTTCAGTAATTACCTCAGATAATTTGACCTTCTTTAATGCCACTTCTAGGCTGATTTTCTCTGCTAATTTGTGTTGTATTCTGGATTCTTCCCTTTCTTCAATTCATTTGTCTGCATTAGTGTCTGGGGCATTGATCTTCTCAGCAAGTGTAGCAAGTTGATCTATAATAGGTTTATCCTCATCAATATGTATCTTAGGTACTACCTGTTGGAGGATATCTTGCACATCGGTTAATACTTCTTTTCATTTGTGCTCCTACTTCAACTTCTCTTGCGCCACCTTCCTTGAACATAACTCCCCATATTTACTCAAGTCTTCGGGGCTTAGGGTTCTCAGGTCACACTCAGGGATAATAATCACTTCATCTAGGGTGACCGACCCTTTTCCTTTCTTCTTCTTCTTCTGTGCTAGAGGTGATTTCTTCTCAATGATAGCAATAGATCTATCTCCAGTCTTCAGAGTATCCTTCCCTATTAACACTTGTTCTTCCTTCTTCTTCTCCTTACTAGTGGTGGTCTCGATTGATATAGTAGGAGTCTCGGTTGTGGTGTTTAGTGGGATCACCTATGTTTTCTTTGGTTCTTGTGTTTCCTTTGCTTCCGTGGAAGGTGCCTCTATATGTGTAGGCTCATTTGGTTCTGTAGGTTTCTCTATGTTTTGATCCCCTATGGTGTCTTTGTTTTTCTCAGGATCTGAGCCGTCGGTTTGTACTTGGGAAAAAATTTTAGCTACTTCGACAAGTACAGGAAGTTCACCCGGTAGTGATGTAAATAGACATTCGGTGTTTAGTGCTTCATCTTTATTTGGTGCAATATTTACATCTTCATCATCTTGGTCATCAGGATCACCATGTGTGATGTCTACAATGAGTACGTCATCATTGGTTTTCTTCTCTAGTTGGATTTCAACTTTATCCGGTGCATCCTGTGAAACTTTTATTTCTTCCTTGTCCTTGATTATATCAATTGCCTTGGTAATTGATATACCGGTATTCTTTGATTTCTTTGCTATTCCTTCATCAATAGAAATACCTTTACCTTTAGAATTTTGTCTCTTCTTAGACAGGTTCAAAAATGCTTGTTGCTCAACTTTTTCTTCGGCCTTCAAAATTGATGTCCATATAGAATCAGTTGTGACATCCATATCTACTACATTGTCATCCATAATCATTAAGGCACGATTCTTGATCATAAAGTTTGCTTGGTATTTGGTCAAGTATTCACTAACTTCTCCAAAGCTTAAATGTGCGGCTACCCAAACTAGATAGTGTTCTCTCTTTCTCTTCTCAGTGTCTAGTGCAACAACCCATTTTTCAGTAATTGTATCATCCAATTTCTTTGGTAATACATAGGAAAACTCCATTGAAACTTTCTTGAATTTTATCATCATTTGGATGACAACCTCTTCAATCTTGGTTTGATCTTCTTTTGACATTTTGTCAAATCTATCTAGTAAGGGATCAGTGAGGTCTCCATGTTCAATTATATCCTCAATGATTTCATCTATTATTTTGGCCTTGTTACTAACCACTTTGAATTGATTTACGTCATCTTTTGTCTCTGTATCCTCTAGATCTTCCTTATTTCTTATGAATTTTCTCCTTTTCTTTGGTGCCTTAGCTACAACCTTGTTCTTTTCTCTTAATGTATTTGTTTGTCAGTGTAGCTGCTCTTCTTTTTGTTACTTTTTCCGCTTCTTCCTTATCGGTAAGTGGTGTTGTAGTTGACAATCGTGTCTTCATACCTTCATGTATAGGTGATTGCTTCTTTGTAGGAATTTCAAGTGGAGGAACCAGTGTAGGATCTACTTCTTTGTTGGACTCGGTCTCCTCACTATCATATGGTTTGTCAGCTAACTGTAACTGACCTTCGGTTGCATGTTCAACCGGTGTCCCTTCAGATGTGTCAAACCCATTTCCATATTTAGCAATGAGATTTTTCTTCATCTTCTTTACCTTTCTAGTTATTTTACCGATCTCAATATTTGTAGAGATTCTAGATTTTTCTTCTTCATATACTCCGAACCTAGTGGCAATGGGATCCTTCAATAATACAAGTAGTGCATTAATAGATTTCAGTGAGAAATCATGGTTTATTTCATATCCCATTGGTGCCAACCATTTTATCCTAGGCTCAATCGCTTTTATCAAGGTATAATTAGTGTTGACCATAAAACATATGTCATTCTCAAATTTCTGAACTAATTCCCTCAGAATTTCTTCTTCTTTTATGCATTTTAGATTGAAATTTTGTGAAGTATGCATTCAACTTATCTCCTAACTTATTCATCATTTCACCAATCTATTTTGTTATCAATACATTCAGTATCCAATTTACTTTACCGGTGCCAAGCACATACTTTTGTAAATAGAGGAATATGCATGCAAGTAAAGATCCAAACTTACATGTGTTAGACTTCTTTTTCCTTATGGTCTTCATATTCTCCTGAAGTTGATGAAACAGTACCTCGACAAGATCAACTTGGTGACCTTTCACTACAATTTTGTGCACCACATCTACTATGCTATAGGGTATGCTATTGAGTCTACTCGATTGAAATAACTTGTACTTGAACACATGTGCTACAAATGTTACTGCTGGGTCCTTGATTATCAAAATCTTCAATGCCTAACTATCCCATTGTGCTCCAGTGTATTTCTCAACATCTGGTCGTGAAGAACTATGGAAAGCCTTAGCTTTTTTAGTTACAGGGAGCCTAGTAGCCCTACTGATTATTTTCTTATTGACCTCAATCAGTTTATCCAGCCAGAATTTGTCATCGTGATACCTGCTCAAAATGATTCTAATCCAATCCGATTTGAATGATTGTGGAAAGTGTATAAAACATGATAACCTTGACTCCTCAATCTTCTTGCAGTCTAATTTCATTTTTCCATCGGGGCCATAGAGTAGTTGATATGCTACAATAGTTTCAAAGTCTCCAACTTCTCTAATTTTGTAGTGAATATAAGACCTTACGTCTTTTGTCAATAAAACCCTTTCTAGTATGCTCGAAAATGCACCCATTGTATCTGTTTATGCTGCGACCTTAGGATGTGGCTTAAACTTAGGTTCATCAAAATTTTCCCTAACGATTAGATTAACTTCCTCTTCAACACTTTGAGTTTTGCTTGTAGATGATGTAGATGCCATAAATTAATTCTAGGGTTTCGACAAGCAGTAGGATAGGAAGTGTTTGATCACAAATGAACTTACTCAGTATCATGAAGAGTGATGTCGGTTCAATCTAGTGTAGCCTTGAATCCTTCTGAAAATATTTTAGCTCAAACTCTACTCTTTGAATTCTCTACTCTTTGAAATTGCATTGTAAAAATGAACTCTGTTCCCGTGTATTTATAGACTTCCAATGTTCCCACTCAAACTTCTATGTAATAAATGCTCCATCTAACTTTCAGTATGAAACAACTATCAGCTCGGTGACAACTAAAACTTTTATTTGCTTGGTTAACATAGAGTTTCTTCATTGGTTGATACATGTGCTCGGTTAACGTTAGATAGTGATTACCGATGGGTAACCAACTCTTGGTCTCTCTTTTCCTGACTGTATAACATTGTTAGCTCATGAAAACTAAACCATAGTGCATCTTTATTCATGTTGATTTAGTACAAGAACATTGTGTATAAGGAATTGTATGTAAAATGTGATCTTTTGAAATATCAGTCCCATACATACCTATTTCACTTTAAGTGGAGGTACCGATGTCACCCAATCCAATGGATGAGGTTTCACTGACAACATTACCTGACTCAGCATTCTCATTAGATGTCTTCATCCACATAATGTTCCTTAACTTTGTGATATTTGCAATAGTATATCCACTTTCAAATATATGGTTCTCTTCCAGTGCTCGGCCTTTGTAGTTCTTGCTTAAATGACCGACCTTATGGCAGTGCATACAAGCCATCCCAGTGTTTTTCTAGCTTCTTGATTATCCAATCTGACTCTTTCTATAACATTTTTCTGCAATGTGTCCATATCTACCACATACAACATAGTTAGTCCATGTATTATAATCCCAAACATAAGAGTTACCTTGTCTCTTCGGTTGATATGGCCTGCATTGTGGTTTCTCCTTAGGTATCCAGACTTGCTTCATTTTTGCCTTACAGTCTCGTGCAGTGTGTCCATGCTTGTTACAAGTATAGCATATTTTCTCCATAGTGGTATTATTAGCAAGATCATTTTGTTTAGCTCTACACTCATAAGTAGGATGTCCAAACTTACCATAGTAATAACAATATCCATTAAACTTAGGAGTGACATGAGGTTTACCTTGTGCTTTGCTTCTACACACATTAGATGTATGTCCCAGTTTTCCACAATGATAACATGCCAACAGTTTAGGTTTTTGATTTTGACTGATGTTGATTTGTTCATCTTGTTGTGATGATTCTTCTTCACCAGTGTAGCCTATACTGGCTTTATTTCCAAATCTTCTCTGATTAGTTAAGAAGTCATCAATCTTCTTGGAGCTATCCTCATCAAGTTTCTTCATTTCATTTTGCTGCTATTGATTTTTCACTTCATTTCTTAGCTTTTCATTCTCTTCTCTGAGTCTTGCAACATCTTCTAATTTTCTTGACAATTCTGCATTTACTCGGTTTACCTCTTGATTCACATTCATCACTTGATTAGTTACTTGGAAATGTCGGTCAGTGAGTCTTTGTATCTCACTTTCTTTAGTTTGAAGTTGTTCACTCATCTATCTTTGGTCATCGATTGCCAGATTTCTTTCTTGCTTAGCTTGTTTTGCTTTGTTCATTGTTTCTACCATTCTCACCATCTGATATTCTTGACCGATTTGTAGTGCTTTCACTTGATCGGTTAAATATTGATTCTTTTCAGATATATCAGTGATTATGCTTTCAGATCCATCGGAGATGCTTCCAGAACTTGATCCAATATGCTCAAATATGTCATCAATAAGTTCTTCATGGTAACCGATCTCATTTTGTAGTCTAGCTAGGTTCTTCCTTTCATCTAGTACTTTCTTCAGTCCTTCCTTGGCTTGCTTATACTATTCCACAAACATTTGCATTTGTATCTTCTGATTCTCAATAGTCTTGTCAAGCTTGTATCTCTCCATGAATTAGATCTTTACCCTTCAGTGGTTAAACTATTCAATAAGAGAACTATGCTCTAATACCAATTGTTGGAATTAGGAGAGATAGGTACTGAGAGGGGAGGGGTGAATCAATGCCTTTAAAAACTTTACTTGTAAACCTTTCAAATCTATAACTATAAACAATGATAACCGATCAAAATAACTTGAATCTAATTGCGTGAATCATTCATCCACTTAACTTAAGTAAGTAAACAACATGAAATCAATATCACAATCACATGACACAAGTATTTTGGTAATGAAAAAACCCTTGTTAGAAGGTAAAAACTACGGTGGGGATGACACCCACAAACTCTTCACTACTACAGATAGAAAAGGTTTGCCTGTTAGGGCTACAAGTTTTGATCACTTCTGGTGATCTCACCTTGTTAGGAGTGACATGTTAGATTGGCTAGATCTACCTAGTTATATGATTTTAACAACACTAATGAAGTGTGCACTCGGTTAAGAGATTTACATAAGACTGTTAAGTCTACTCTATTAAGAGATTTTATCCAAAAACTCTATTACAATTTTCAAAAAGCAATAGGTAATTATCTGCCATTTGACACTCAATTGTCTGATATAGATCTATAAGCTTTGATAAAATATCACCTTACTTGTGATAAATCTCTACTCTGAACTGCTCTGTAGCCTCTGCTGATTCTACTCAATCTGAATTCCTCTGTACTCGGTTCTGCTCTATTAACTGATAGACTTGAAGATAGGCAAATGCTTCAAGTGCTCTATGACTCATATATTAGCTCACATAAAAAATGATGCAAACACATGAATATACAGTGTTCTATTTTTGTCGCTTTAACAAAATTAGGTTACACAATATAGTCATAACCCTAAGATCTATGGTGTACAATAATAACCTAGATCATCTATTACAAAATATATACATTATATTTAATGAATATCATTACATTAATTATTCCTTGATCTTGGTAAAATGTTTTACAAACCATTGTAACCATTTGCATAGAGGAATGTGCCATTCTTGATGGCTATGTCATTTCCTGTGATCCTCGATAAACACTGTGTAAACTGATCGGTGTATACTGTGATGCTTGGTATTTACTATCTGTCAGTGTCAGTGTTTATCGGTGGTTGGTAAACTATCTGTTGCTTGATATACTGCTTTACCGACTAGTTTTTTCTACTTTATGTTATCGATTAGCTCACTGTAAGTGACTGACCAATATCTTTACATACCTTAGATACTAATGACAACCTTAAAAGCTTAATAGAGATAAAAGATTCTAACCCATTATGGGCTTCAAAATCATCATGGTTAGCGTATGTAGAGCTACAAATGAATAGAGTGCATGGATGAAGAGGTATGTACATCAGATCCCCCTCATGAACACCCATTTAATTCATGCATTTTTAGGTAGTATTTTATTGTTTGTTGGGGCCAGACTGGATGGATAGGGTTAGAGTTGCATTGTTGGGTGCACATATTACACAATTGGGTTAGATAATGCACAGTTAGAAGTGCTTTTGTGCACTTGGTTAGATTGTTGTGCAATTAGGTAAATAGCTACACTTGGGATGAATTATGTGTAGGTAGGATAGTCACAATTGTGTTTAAAGGGTCAAAACTAACAAGATAGGTTAAAATTAGGTCAACTTAGTCAAACTTGGTTAACAAAAATAATAGGTAACAGAGTGTTGATACATGTTTTGTGTTTGATGCATAGGTTGATCTTCCCTTGTTGTATATGTGTGAGAGTAGGCCAAATTGCATGGGTGTATGACATCGATTGAGCAATCATGAGTGAGAATATTTATTGGAAATAGGTTTGCATCACATTATGCATATGCCTGAGATACAAGTGAACATAGGACTAATTATAGTATTGACAGAGTGATGGAACTCAAAAGTGAGTTCATTTCATTTTCCTATAGGAGAATAAACCATCATTTTAGAGGACGTCTAGCACATCTTGAGGATTCCCATTCGTGGTCATCTAGTAGTGTATGAGTTTTTGATAGGGAGAGTAGCATTGAGAATTTACTATTTGATTGTGATGATGTTGCACTAGACATCAAAGATTATGAGATTAGATGGCAGACACTAGTTGGATAACATGAGAGGCTAATAATTATGATTAGTGTGGTTATTGCGGGATTATTCATGCTAGATAGATGAAGACATATGTTCTTTATTATATGGGGGAGAGTGTTAGAGTAGATGATCATGGATGGGATAATATTTTCATAGGAATTGTGTATGCTTGCTATGGCATGCTATCATTTGTATCAAGTAGTGTATAGGGGTAGGTTGTCAGTTGACAATTGAATCACACTATTATAGGTATGGGAATTTGAGAAGATATAAATTCTTGATCCTATTGTAGACATAGGTGCTATACCAAATATGTCATATGTATATTGCTATGTTGGATCAATCATGAAGGGGCTATTGGGACACACACAATACTAGAGAGATGAGATTGACATATTTAGAGACTTCACTTGAAGACCATATAGAGATTTCCCCAATTGGGATGACCATAGGGATCACCTTCCTTATTGTTGTCATGAGAGGTATTTGATCGAATGGACCATCATAGGACATGTGATCATAGATATAAAGTTTCCAGAGAGGGTACATAAATAGTTTGGAGATATATAGGGTGTATCGATAGGAATGGTACTATCTTCCTACTTGAAGGGTGAGATTAGGGCATCATGTGGTCCAGTCATTAGACCACAAGTGGCATATTCAAAGTTCACCCAACTACATCTGACATAGTGGGGATTAGGACCAGAGGTGATAGATGTAGGGACCACTCTAGACTATGAAATGTATTTTTCTTAACATAATGCTATTCCTTTGACAAATCTATATGTACCAATTCCTAGAGTGACACCATGATAACTGAGGATAGAGGAGGAGGTAGCTACAAAGTGTGAGGCAGTAGAGGAGGGAGAGGATAGCACTACAGAGATGATGAAGGATGAAGATGATGATGGGTATGATGAGATATAGGATGAGGAAGACAACATGTATTCTATTAGTGAGGATGATGATGATGATGATAGAGGCGATCATGGTGATATGCCTATGTGTGTGGAGGAGGAAAAAGAGGCTCCACTAGATGATATTAATATGTTACAAGCACCTTAGGATATATAGATGCATGATATTTCTATAGGATCAAATGAGGTGGATAACACTTCAAGGGAAGAAAACATATTTGAGAGGCAACATATCATAGATCTAAAGAGATAGATAAAAGGACACTAGGCTAAGAGCAGTCTAGGAGATAGAGAAAGAAGAGCTCATAGTAGAGATGGACAAATTCATAGTAGAGAGGGATGCAATTTTTTCTAGAGTGCAAAGAGTAGAGGAGGATGCTCACACATTCATTAACAATATTACATACATCATCAAGTATGAGAGATAGAAGGGATACTAATAGATGTGTAGGAGGAGAAGACATATTGGTGCATCCTATATGAGAGAGATGTACCACAAGATTAGTGGGAACCGAGCTACATAGATTAGACTATTAGGACACTCTCCTAAAGGACATAGAGCAGTGGGGGAGTATTAGGACTGATGAGGCCACCTCAGCTAGAAAAGACAAGATGATAGATAGGAGGAGCTACATCCTCCAGGAAGGACATGGACCAAGAGGACCAAGAGAGGACAAGATTACATGATGATTCTCTCTATACATAGAGATATTTTTGTAGATGTACTTGAAAGATTATGTTGAGCCTACAGGCCTTATTGTTTGTAGACATATGGATTTTTTACTCTTATGCTTTTTTGATATAGATATATATGAGATGCAACCACTTTATTTTATATGATGATACTTATGTATGAGATGTATGTTTTTCACTTTTTTCTATGTAGTGATACTTATATGATGCCATGTTTTTACTTGTATAATGCATTAACCATATATGATGGATGATCATGCTCATGCAATATTTTATTATGCAATGATATGTATGAAAAATAAAATATTTTTGTATGCTTTAGATGCTATAGAAATACAACTATGATATGTATATATCTTAACAAATTTTGAATGTAAGATGTACTTATTTTTGTGTACTAGAGTACTAGACCAAGAGGACTACAAAGATTGTGATGAAGGGTGCTCCCCTTAATACCACAAACACATAACAGAAAAAGAGAAACAACAACAATAATATGCAAGAACAGAAAAATTGGCTTCTTATTATCTCCACAAATGTGGAATTAAAAACTTTCAGAATTACAATATGCAAAGCCACATGGACATTCCCTTACAATATTCTGTAGGACAAAGCCTCCAACTATTACCCAGAACTATTCTGAACTGCCTAAGACAATAATACAGCCTTCCTTATATAGGCAATTTTCCACCGCCTGGGAAGGTTCCAGAATTTTAGCCAATAAGGCCGACCAAACTTGGAATTATTTTATTTTACATTTCATTACATCATAGTCAGCTCAAGATAACCTTTGAAACCTGAACAGAAATTTTGAAGAAAATTATTTTTCGCCATTTCAGGTGGCCCAACTTCCGAAGACCATAAGTCATCACCAGTTGACCCGATCGGCTATTATAACCCCATTTCAGAAACGCCACGAAGCGCTCTACAGGTTTGACCAATGTAAGTGCCCGTCACCCAAATTTTTGACCTCATTCGGGGCCTCTAAAGCCTTCAAAACTAAGTTCAAAGTTTCTATACCCTACTGCCAATACCGAAAATCTTCAATATCTTCCAATATACACTTGATCTGGCAATGAAACTTTACTGGCAGACTTATATGACCAAAATGAACCTCCAAGAAAGAAATCAGATCATTCTGAGCACATACGAAAATTACCAAAAATAGTAACTTTCCATAAATAGCAGCTCTGCACAAAATAACCCTTATTGAATAAAAATATAAATATTTTTGGGTGATGCAAGATTGCTCTTACACCCAGGATGCTCCTGCATCAGACACCCGGGGTAATTTGAGAAGTGACCCTGTCACGACTCAGGTGTGCAGAAAAAAACCAAGATGGTTAACCTCCTTCTTTGTTAGCTATGATGAATCTTCAACAGGTCATCCTTTCCACTTGACCAGATATTCTTCATATGTCCTGTTCCTTGTGCTTCTGCCAACACGACTATCCAGTATATCTTCAATCTCCTTAGTGTCTGAACTAGTTGCTGGAATACTCCACTGTGCCGCTATGATCTCATCTTCAACACCTCCCTCTTGATACTCTGTCAGATCTAAAATGTTAAACACTGGTGAAATATTTAGCTCGGTAGGCAATTCTAACTCATATGCATTTCCTGAATCATGTTTCTTCAATATCCTGCATGGTCCAAACTTCTTCATTTTCAGCTTGTTATATGTACCAACTGGAAACCGCTCCTTCCGCAAATGAACCATGACTTCATCACCAACCTGAAATTCCTTATACCTCCTTTTCTCATCTGCCTTAGCCTTATACTGTGTGTTCATCTTGGTAATATGCTTCCTCACCTCCCCATGGATGTTCTTCAAGTGTTCTGTAAAATCCTCAGCTTCAGCACTACTTATTTCTCCTTTATCTATCTTCCTCAATTCAGATGCATTTCTTGGACTACTTCCATATACAATCTGAAATGGTGATTTACCAGTGCTCCTGTTGACAGAATTATTGTATGCAAATTCTGCCTATGGTAAAATCAAATCCCATCCCGTTGGCTTATCTCCAACCAAACATCTCAGCAAATTTTCCAAACTCCTATTCACCACCTCTGTCTGTCCATCAGTTTGTGGATGATGTGATGAACTGAACTTCAAATCTGTCTTCAACTTCTTCCACAACGTACGCCAGAAATATCCAACAAACTTAGTGTCCCGATCTGAAACTATGGTCTTTGGCAAACCGTGAAGTCTCACTACTTCTCTGAAAAACAATTCTGCTACATGAACAGCATCATTAGTCTTCTTACAGGGAATGAAATGTGCCATCTTCAAAAATCTGTCAACCACTACAAAAATTGAATCATGTCCCCGTTGAGTCCTCGGTAAACCAAGAACAAAGTCCATGCTGATATCCTCCCAAGGCTTCTCTGGTACAGGTAATGGCTGATACAATCCTGTATTCTGCTTCACTCCTTTTTCCATCTGACATACTCTACAACTTTGTACAAACTTCTTCACATCTTGCTACAATTGTGGCCAATAATAATTTTCACTAACCAAAGAAAGGGTTTTGTCACGACCAAAATGTCCAGCCAATCCTCTGCTATGCTTCTCCTTGAAGAGATTCTCCCTCATAGAACTTCATGGAATGCACAACTGACTCCCTCTGAATAGCATATCATCCTAGATGATGAAATCCAACCATTTCATCCTGTCTAGAGTAACAGGTTCTGTACAAGCTTACCAAGCTTCACCAAAATCAGGATCCTCTTGATACAAATTCTTGAGTTCCTTGAACCCAACCACTTCAATCTACATTTCTGTCAACAATAGTTGCCTTCTGCTAAGAGCATCTGGAACCCCATTAGACTTTCCACTCCTGTGTTTCAAAACAAATGTATAACTCTGCAAAAACTCAACCCATTTCAAATGCCTCTGATTCAACTTTCCTTGACTATTCAAATATTGCAAAGCTTGATGATCAGTATACAAAACAAGCTCCTTAGGAAGCAGATAATGTCTCCACTTCTTTAATGCCTAAACTATAGCATAAAATTCCTAATCATAAACAGAATATTTCCTCTTGGCATCATTTAACTTCTCACTAAAATAAGCAACAGGTTTACCTTCTTGGCTCATAACAGCTCCTATTATAGTACCACTAGCATCACAATCTACTTGAAACACCTTATTAAAATCTGGAAGTGCTAAAATAGGTTGTTCTGTAACTTTTTGTTTCAACAATTGAAAACTCTTTTCTGCCCCATTAGTCCACTTAAACTCTTTTCTATCCTCTCTCATTGTTTCAGTCAAGGGACCACAAATACTACTAAAATTTTTGATAAACTTTCTGTAAAAGCTAGCCAAACCATGAAAAGATCTTACCTCAGTAGCACTCCTTGGAGTAGGCCATTCAAGGATAGCCTGTACCTTCTCTGGGTCCATTTTTAGACCTTCTGCTGAAACTACAAATCCCAATCACAAAACTGCACTTCTTCAAATTAATCAACAATTTCTCTTCTCTCAACTTCTCAAACACCATACGAATATACATCATATGCTCCTCCAAGGTCTTACTAAAGATGAAAATATCATCTAGGTAAACAATGACAAACTTACCAAGAAATTCTTTCAGAACCTCGTTCATGAGCTGCATGAAAGTGCTCGGTGCATTGGTTAACCCAAAAGGCATGACTAACCACTCATACAGTCCTTCCTTTGTCTTGAAGGCAGTCTTTCGTTCATCTCCTTCTCTGATACGAATCTGATGATATCCACTTTTCAGATCTATCTTTGAAAAATACACAGCTCCACTCAAACAGTCCATAATATCATCCATTCGTGGCAATGGAAACCTGTACTTGATTGTGATCTTGTTTATTGCCCTACAATCTGTACACATCCTCCACTCTCCATTCTTCTTTGGTGCTAATACCGCTGGTACAACACAGGGACTCAGACTCTCTCGAATTAACCCCTTTTGTAACAGTTCATGTACTTGTCTATTCAACTCCTCACTTTCTGTAGGTGTCATTCTGTGTGCTACCTTATTCGGCAAACTCACTCCTGGGATCAAGTCCATCTAATGACTGATCTTCCTGACTGGTGGTAATCCATCAGGCACGTTATCAGATACAATATCTTGAAACTCATTCAACAAATCTACAACTTCTACAGGAACATCTTCTACTTCCTCTTTACCAGCTTTTGGAATTAAAGCAAAACATACAGGCTCATGCCTCATACCATCTAGAAATTTCCTTCCATCAACAAATGTTATTCTTGCATTACCACATACCTTTTCTTCGGTCTCCTTCAATGGCTTTAGCTTATGTCGCACTCCATCCTTTGTCAGGGAATAGGTATTCGCATGACCATCGTGTATAGCACATCTGTCAAACTGCCACGGTCTACCCAATAACATATGACATGCATCCATAGAGATGATATCACATAGTACCTCATCTTGGTACCCACCGATCTTGAACTTCACTAGGCATTGTTCATTGACCATGACCTTGTGGTCATCCTGTACCCAGGCAATCCGATATGGATGTGGGTATTTCTGTCTCTTGAGCTTCAACTTTGTCACCATCTCTTCTGACACCAAATTGTCAGTGCTTCCACTATCAATAATCACATCACAACATTTACCTTCACACTTGCACCTGGTGCGAAAAAGCTCCTCCTTTGCTCAGGTTCATTCTCACCACTCAACAGGACTCTTCTGTTAATCAATGTTTCTCCTCTTTTCGCATCTTTAGAATTTGATGATCTGGCATCTTCATCTACATGTGCAACTCTGGCCTGGCCTTCATTTCTCCTGTCTGTTCTGCCTTGGCACTGAGGACATTCAAATGCCCTATGACCTTCTTCTCCACAATGAAAACATGTTCCACGGAAGCCACCTCTTCCAGATCCTTGTCCTCTTCCCCTTCCTCTTTGATCTCTATTATTCTGATCCTGGAAGCGATTGGAATTGTTTCCTCTTTGATTCTGACTGCTACTGGCCTCATCCTTCTTTTTCGGATCTTCATTTCGGCCACCATATGACCATCCACCAGATCATCCACCACGACCTCTTTCATTTTGTCTGCTCTCAAACTTCTTGTTCAGCTTTTCCTCTACTTTTAGGGCAAACTGGTATGCCTCTTCAATACTGTTCATTCGAACCAGATTCAACTCCTCCTGAATGCTTGGCCTTAACCCATTAAGGTATCAGGCAAATTTCTCCTTATCAGCTTCGGCATGGCCTGTTCTGATGAGGAGTCGATAGAACTCCTCTGTATACTCCTGAACAGATTTTCCCGCTTGCTTCAAACTTTGCATTTTCTTCAGTAGGTCAAGTTCATAATCAACAGGAATGAACTGTCACTTCAATTTTTCCACCATCCGATCCCATCTTGTGATTTTATCTTTCCCTCTTCTATTTTGCTCCAATTGAATTTCTTGCCACCAGATCTTCGCATGACCTTTCAGTCTGGCCTTCACAAATTTGACCCTATCAGGATCCTCAACATCTTCATACTCAAAATACTCCTCACATTCATTGATCCAGTCGATCAATTCCTCTGGGTTAAGATTTCCAAAAAATGTAGGAACCTCAATCTTAGGTCTTTTCCCAATCTTGGAAATCGCCCGAAAAAGTCTTTCTTCCTCCTGGTTCACAATTTCAACTTCTCCTTCTTGATATTCTTCTTCGGCTTCATCCTCACTTTCGTCTCTGACATTAAGATTCATTCTTCTATGAATCTCTTCTTGCAATGCTCGCACTTGTCTTTGCAGCTCTCTAACCTCAGGTGTCACAACACCAGCTCTTCCGCAACGTTCCCTTCATGGAGGCATTTTCGCGATGCGCGCTGAAACCCTAACCACGGTCCTGGTGCAAACTGCCTCACAATCGGCGATCTATTTACACACTCAAGAAAACTTGCTCTGATACCACTTGATGAAGGGTGCTCCCCTTAATACCACAAACACATAACAGAAAAAGAGAAACAACAACAATAATATGCAAGAACAGAAAAATTGGCTTCTTATTATCTCCACAAATGTGGAATTACAAACTTTCAGAATTACAATATGCAAAGCCACATGGACATTCCCTTACAATATTCTGTAGGACAAAGCCTCCAACTATTACCCAGAACTATTCTGAATTGCCTAAGATAAAATACAGCCTTCCTTATATAGGCAATTTTCCACCGCCTGGGAAGGTTCCAGAATTTTTGCCAATAAGGCCGACCAAACTTGGAATTATTTTATTTTACATTTCATTACATCATAGTCGGCTCAAGATAACCTTTGAAACCTGAACAAAAATTTTGAAGAAAATTATTTTTCGCCATTTCAGGTGGCCCAACTTTCGAAGACCATAAGTCATCACCAGTTGACCCGATCGGCTATTATAACCCCATTTCAGAAATGCCACGAAGTTCTCTACAGGCTTGACCAATGCAAGCGCCTATCACCCAAATTTTTGACCTCATCTAGGGCCTCTAAAGCCTTCAAAACTGAGTTCAAAGTTTCTATACCTTGCTGCCAATACTGAAAATCTTCAATATCTTCCAATATACACTTGATCTGGCAATGAAACTTTACTGGCAGACTTATATGACCAAAATGAACCTCCAAGAAATAAATCAAATCATTCTGAGCACATACGAAAATTACCAAAAATAGTAACTTTCCATAAATAGCAGCTCTGCACAAAATAACCCTTATTGAATAAAAACATAAATATTTTTGGGTGATGCAAGATTGCTCTTACACCCAGGATGCTCCTGCATCAGATTGACTCAAAAAATTAGATGAAGATATGTTAGTAAGGCCGAAGATTGCTTTCATAAGTGCATTTTTGTCACAAGAGATTTATTTAATATGGAAAAATGGGTGTGTCGCATTGTGGCATAGAAAGCTAGTGTGATAATGAAATCCCTTTGCAAAAAATAAATATACTGCAGACAAGGAATGATCTCATCCATCCTGAAACAAAATAGTATGTTAAGTGATGAGGTATGTACGATGATGGTGAAAAAGTGAATATGCCTATTCATAGACACCCAAAATATACTCTCCCCAGAACTTCATGTGAACACCCCACAAATAGAAGACAAAACAAAAAGGATCATGGACCTGTGAGTGTGAAATTGTGATCTTGTAAACTTGTCACTTCAATGAGACATTCATTTCAAGGTTAGTATTCAAAATCAATCAAATAAACCAAATAACCTATGAAGAGCATCTCATTGCTTCCTAATTGTGAAGATCTAATTGATTATTAAAATTGCTCTCAAAATTAAGGTTTAATATAATTGAATAGACAATCACAAAATAGAAGATTCAAATATGAATGCATCTAAGATGAATTTTGAAACTAAATGATCTAGATTGATAAAATGAAACTAAGAATGATTCAAATTGCTATGATAAGATGCTAAACTCAATTGAACAACATGTTGCATGTAGTAAAAATATGGACCTATTTGCTGCAAATAAAAAACACCAAAACACAAAACAAAATCACATTAGATGTTAGTCATTTCAAATGTAACAAAATAAAAAACTTTCACAACCTTAATGAGCTAAAACAAGGGCACCCAATAAACTTTTTTGATTTTCTCTTCAAGATTATTGTGGGTATGTTCTACCAACACAATAGAATGCAATTAATGCAAAGCCTATAAGATGAAAATTGAGGGTTTTGGAAATAAGTATGAAGAACTTGCCCTAAATATCACAATAATGTGCAAGTGCAAGATCTATGAAGAAGATAGTAAACAAGAAAGATAATGCAAAATACTTTTTATTTTTTTTTAAATAAAAAATGCAATTCAAGATAACTAAGAATGAAAATGCAAGATTCCAACTAAGCTATGAAATCAAAACATTCTACCATGCAAGAATTGAAATCTAAGCTAAGAATGAAAGTGAAACAAATATGCTAAGAAATTGAAATTCTAAAAATACTAGAATGTTAAAATGGTATGTTCTCAAATGAGTGTTCAAGTGCTCTAGAATACTTGATGATTATCCTTACAAGATTAGCCTACAAATGAAAGAGATGTCTTCTTTTATAGAAATTGAATAGGATTGGATGGGGGAGATTTAGAGGCAAAAAAATGGATGGCCAAGATTAAGAGGCAAAAGGGGAGTGGCTAAGAAGAAGAGGCAAAAAAAATATGTGGCTAGGATTAAGAGGAAAAATGATGTTAGGTAGGGTTTGAGAGGAAAAAGATGCAAAAGTAAAACTTCATTTTTAGAGAGAAAGAGGAATTTAAAAATGATTGGTGGAGAAAAGAGATGAAGAGGTGGCTACCTTGGAAAAGGTGATTGTGCACATAATTAGAGGTAATCCACCTTTTAATTAATATTAGATAAATATTAGAAAAAGGTAAGAATAGGAAAAAGGGAAAAGAAATTAAATTAAAATAAATTTAATTAAATCATGGTTTAGAAGAACTTTAGGGTAGTGGAGGAATAAAATAAATAAAATTTATTTTATAAAGGGAAATGGAGGGATAATATATTAAATTGAATTTAATATATTATTGTATTTAAATTAAATTTAAACACAAAGGTAAAATGAATTTATTTAATTAAATTAAATTTAATTAAATAAATAGAGGAATATAAAAATATTGTTAATTAATAAAACCAACTATAATGTTAAGGAAATTTTTTAATTAAAATTAATATTAGAATGATAAGGGACAATTTTAGGTGTCTACATTTTTCCCCTCTTTGATGTGGTGTCAAAATCGACATCGAGTCAAAGAAGATGAAAATGAGATACCCTAGGAGTCGTGCCTAAGCAACTATAGAAAGAGGATGTGCCCCCTTGAGAAAATTGGTCAAAAACTTAATTTTACCAATCTTCTTAAAAAGGAAGGGAGAGGATAGTGGAAGTGGAGAAAAAGAAACAATTTGTATTCTTTGGGGGTTCAAGGAGTGTGTTATAGTGAAGAAGCTGATGAGGGTGGGGGATGGAAGAGGATAAATGAATAAAAGAAGGCCTCCAATGCAAAATGAACCTAAATGTAGGTTATCATTGTGTCAACTTGGGAGAGCATATCCTATTTTTGATATTGTACTTGAAATTATGCACCAAGGTATGAGGAACCAAGATGACCATGTGCCAAGTACATGATCAAAAAGGTCAAATACAACCATATGCCTTATGACACCATGATATGGAAGACCATGATGCCCTTGTGACAAAAGGATGAAAAGACCATGATAGATGCAAAAAAATACTAATACATACAAGAAACAAGCAAGCATGCACAACAAACCAAAAGCAAACCAACATCTTTCCCCTAGTCAAGATGAAAACCAATTGATTGATTGACTGATTGAGTGATTAGGAGGGCAGGGCCTCAAGAATTGGGAAGGATACATCCCATGATGATGATTGGATTTGAAATTGATCAATTCATTATCAGTTGATTTGATTTAAGATGATGGCTTGATTAAAGATTAACGTGCTAGATTGAAACATTAGAGTGCATGGATTTGTATTGATTGCACTTGATTGGACAAACTTTAGATCTTTTGGATTATAGGGACTTTTTATTTTTTTATTTAATTGGATGAGCAGATTGGATAGAATGGGATTGGAAGAGAAGATGATTGGATAAGATGAGATTGAAAAGCATGTGAGGGGAATAAATGGATTGGATTAGAAGATAAATAAATTTGATAGAAAATATGGTTTGAATAAGATGAAAGAATGATTAAGAGATTGGATAGGATGGGATGGAAAAAATGATAAGTGGATTAGGACTGATGAAAAGGGATAACCAAGGAATGATAGAGAATGGAAGGATGGAGATATTTTTGGTGAGAAAATTAATGGATGGAAGGGATGGATTGGATAGGAGATAGATGTAATGAATGGATAGGTAAGGGTAGGATATGGAAGACTATAGGATGGGGGGTATAGGGATGGAGATCCAAGAACTATGTGGAAAAGAAGTTAAATTCCCCACTCTAGAATGAGGATAATGAAGGATGGAAAGATGGAGGATAACAATGTATAGGATGGAAGGATGGTGATAGGAGATGGGGATTATGGGGAGGAGGTGGATGAGGCTCCAAGGACCATGTTGCAAAGGAGTTAAATTCCACAGGCCATAGGTAGGAAAATGAATAATGGAAATATGGGGGATAAGGGTATACAAAATGGAAAGATGGTGTGTAAGGGATGCGTGAAGGAGATGAAGGCTTGTTCATTGTCCAAAGCATGTAGGGATATTTTAGTGCCTATATTTTTCATGAAGATCAAAGATATACAAATAGAAGGTGGATAGATAAGGGATATGAGATGGATGGTATGAAGAGGATATGGGATAACGATATGGAGGATATAAATGGAATTGTATAATAGATAATGGATGGAGGAAATGTATATGATAATCAAGATCAAGGACATGGGAAGGCATATTAACTCAAAGAGTATTATGAATGATGGGTTAGGGGAATGAATATGACGAGGACTACAAGACAGAGGATAGGGATGTCAAGATCAAATATGTGAAAATGGATGGAATTATGTAGGAAAATGGATGGATAAAGAGTAAGGGTTATGGAAGGTACATATGGATAGAGGGGATTTATAGGATAGTCAAGTTGAAAGATGGGAAAGGAAATGATAATGAACTTAGATAGGATAATGGATGGTGGAAGATATTTATGGTAGCATAGTATGGATGGAGCTTGTCCCTAAGTATATAGTGCAAGGGGAGGTGGATAAATGAATAGAAAGGATATGATATGTATGTGAAGTAGATGATAGCGAAGATATTATGGATGAATAGAGAGAAGGAACTGTCCCCAAATATGAAGAAAAATTGGAGGGAGGGATTACAAAAATGACACTTTTTTTCTAGGTTTTCATCATGGTACTTTTCCAAGGTGCCTGATTACCAAGTTTTCATTGTTGGACAATTTTTTTTATATATTTTTATTTTTAAAAAAATGACCTCTTTTTTTTGAACTTTTTTTTTGTAATTTTTTTGGAGGGAATGATAATGGGGAAATGGAAGGAGGACTCAAGAATCTGGTTCAATGGATGATATCCCTTTGCTAAGGTACTTAGATGTATGCTCATAGATGTTTGTACAATGGTGAAAAGGGAGATGAAATGGATAAGGAGATGTAGGATAATAATTTATTAAAGGATTGGATTAAAGGGGTAGATAGGTGTGGAAGGATTGGTGGATACAGAATGGGAGGTTGGAAGAATTGTGATTAAAAGGTTGAGGGAGATGGAAATAAAATCATTGGCACACACCTTGAAGGGTGGGGGACTAGTAGAGAAGGGTATTTTGAAGGAGGTGAAGGAGAAAGCGTGTATTTTGGGATATAAGGACCCAAAATTGATTATGGAAATAGTGGACTTAGGATAGTGGATTTTGGGACATAATGACCCAAAATGGAGTTGGAAGATGGAGGATTGAAGGATTTATGAGTGAAGGAAGCTTGTGAATTAGCAAGGTTGGATGCCAATTTGGATTTTTCTTTGAGATTCATTTCTTCAATGAGTAACTTAGGAATCCTCATGATTTTTTATTTTTTCATTTTGGACCTTTGTGGCCTTTTGAATTTGATGCAAGAGGGGGGAGGACAGGGACCAAGGAATGGAACACGCTACCTGATTCACCTTGCTCAACAACATGTGGAAGCAACAACAACACAGTGAGAGAGAGAAAGCAGGATCATTCATATATTATCATTCAAATTGATTCATACATGTCGGGCTGTAAGGCCTTCCCAGTTTCAGCCAGATATTACAATGAATTACAAAAGTCCTCAAACATGTGAGGATTTTCCAATTATCTTGATTCTACTAGCTTCTAACTTCTATCCCCAAAACTGACTCCCCAAACTCTAACCAAACATCTATACTTATACAAGAGGCTACCGAACTGAGTCGGCCTTCAGATCCACAATCAATGGAAGGAATGATTAGATATGGGACTACACACTTCCCAATGATGGATACCGGCATTAAATCCATAACTCATAATCAATGCACAAGTCGGCCTCAAAAGAAACTCAAAATAAACTACTCGGTAAGAAATGATGACTGAGCAACAAACAAGCATCACCAAGCACCAGTGAAACAACTGACCACCCAGGAGATAACCGACCAAACTCAGTAACCAAAGGAAACTAACCAACTACTAAGCCAACTTAGTTAAAGAAGGAACCGAGGAATACAAACAAACTTCAAAATCTTTTTGGTGACACAGGATTGCCAAGGACCCAAGATGCTCCTGCATTAGACACCTGGAGTTATTTAGAAATGATTCTCTGAATCATTTAGTAGGTATGATCTGAGCTACATCCAACTCAGACTATGAAATCCATGAACTGTCTTCGATCAGTTTATTCTTCCACTTTACCAGATATTCCATATATTGTTTACCTCTTGTTCTTTTGCTAACTCTTTGCTCTAAAATCTATTCAACCTCTTCATTCTACTTCTTATGATACTCCATAAGTACTGTCATGTCTTCATCAAGTTCATGATACTCATACAAATCAACAATATTGAAAATTGGTGATATGTCCATGTCATCAGGTAACTCAATCTCATATGCATTTCCATTGTCAAATTTCTTTAAAATTTTGCAAGGTCCAAACTTCTTCATCTTTAGCTTCCCATATGTTCCAATAGGAAATCAACCCTTCTTCAAATGAACCATCACTTCATTACCAAAATCAAAAGTCTTATGTCTCCTTGATCTATCAGCTTTTTCTTTGTATTTTTTATTACTCTCTTCCAGCTTGATTTTCACATCTTCATGCAATGTCTTCATGTATTTAGAAAATTTCACTCCTTTAGCACTTCTCTTTCTTTCATCATCAATGTCTCTCAAATCAGATATACCTCTCGGCTATATGCCATTCACAATCTCAAAGGGTGTTTTTCCAGTACTCTTATTCACTGAATTATTGTATGCAAACTGTACTTGTTCCAACACATAATCCCAATTACTAGGTGTGTCTCCAACTAAACATCTCAAAAGATATCCCAAACTTATGTTTACAACTTCTGTCTATCCATCGGTTTGTGGGTGAAATGTAGAACTATATTTCAACTCAGTTCCAAACTTTCTCCAAAGGGTCTTCCAAAAGTATCAAACAAATTTATTGTCTCGGTCAGAGATAATACTCCTTGGTAATCCATGCAATCTAACAATTTCCTTAAAGAAAAGATCTGCTACATGTACTACATTTGAGGTCTTTCTACAAGGTATAAAATGTGCCATCTTTGAAAATCTATCTACCACAACATATATAGAATCATTACCTCTTATTGTCTTCAGTAAGCCAAGAACAAAATCCATACTGATGTCAGTCCAAGGTTCCTCAGGTACAATAATTGGTGTATGCAATCCAGTATTTTGACTTACTCCTTTTGCAACTTGATAAATTCCACAACTTTTCACAAATTTCTGAACATCTTTATACAAATGTAGGCAAAAGTATTTATCCTAAGAAAATTCAAAGTTTTATCAATACCAAAATGTCCAGCCAAACCACTACTATGTTTCTCCTTTATCAAATTAGTTCTCATTTGTCCTCTCAGTATACACAACTGAATAACTTTAAACAACATACCTTCTTGGATGAAATATTCTTCCCATTTTTTACTTGGTTGATCTTGAATAGGTGCTTTGCACTTTCAACATGGCTTAGAAAAATTAGGATCAGTTTCATATAAATCTCTCATCTCATCAAAACCAAGAACTTCAATTTTCATCTCGGTCATCAAAGATCTTCTACTCAATGCATCAACAACTCAGTTAGTGACTCCACTTTTATGTTTTATCACAAATGTATAACTCTAAAAATACTCAACCCATTTCATGTCTCTGGTTCAACGTATTCTAACTACCCAAATATTGTAAAGCCTTATGATCAATATACAACACAAATTCACTCAGTATCAAATAATGTCTCCATTTCTTCAGTGCTTGAACAATAGCATAGAATTCTTGATCATACATAGAATATTGCCTTCTAGCATCATTCAACTTTTCACTAAAGAAAGAAACAGGTTTACCTTCTTGACTCAACACAGCTCCAATTGCACTAAAACTTGCATCACATTCCACTTGAAATACCTTATTGAAATCAGGCAATGCCAAAATAGGCAATTCAACAACCTTCTGCTTCAAAGTCTCAAAACTTTTATCAGCTCCATGTGTCCACTTGAATTATCTTTTGTCTCCTCTCATAGTCTCAGTCATAGCATTACAAATTGAATTGAAATTCCTTATGAAATATCGGTCAAAACTTTCCAAACCATGAAATGATCTTACCTCAATAGCATTCATAGGTGTAGGCCAATTCAGAATAGCTTCAACCTTTTTAGGATCAATCTTTAAACCATCAACTGAAATTACAAATCCCAAATACACAATCTCCTTTTTCATGAATGAACACTTTTTCATATTTATTAGCAACTTTTCTTCTTTCAATATCTACAAAAATTGTCTAACATGCAACAAATATTCTTCTCTGGTCTTACTGAATATTAGAATATCATCAAGATATACAATCATAGACTTACCCAAGAATTTCTTCAAAACTTCATTCATCAATCTCATAAAAGTACTCGGTGCATTAGTTAAACCAAAAGGCATAACCAACCACTCATACAAACCTTCTTTTGTCTTGAAGAAGTCTTCCACTCATCACCTTCTTTGATTCTAGTCTGATGATATCCACTTTTCAAATCAATCTTGGTAAAATACTTTTCTCCAGTCAAACTATCCATTATATCATCCATTCTTGGTATAGGAAACCTATACTTCACTGTTATCTTGTTGATTGCTCTAGAATCAGTACACATTCACCATTCTCCATTCTTCTTAGGTACCAATACTGTAGGTACTACACAAGGACTCAAACCTTCTCTTATCGAACCTTTATCCAACAACTCTTGAATCTGTCGGTTCAATTCTTGATTCTCAGTAGGTGTCAACTGATGAGGTGCCTTATTCGGTAAACTAGCTCCAGGGATTACATCCATGCAATGAACAATACTTCTCTTCAGTGGAAAATCATCAGGTACATTATTAGAAATTATATCACTGTACTCAGTGAGTAACTTATCAATCCCCTTAGAAACACTATCCTCTATTTTCTTACTCAGTTTGTTAGGAATCATAGCAAAACATACATCATTCTTCTTCAAATCTTAACAAATTTTCTTCCTTCCATCAAACAAACTTTCACAGATGTGCAAACATTACTAAAAGGTTCTTCCATCAAAGGTAACAAGATATGTTTTCTTCCATCAACCAAAATAGTATACTTATACAATCTCACATCATATATAGCATGTCTATCATATTGCCAAGGTCTACCCAAAAAAATATGACAATAATCCATAGGCATGATATCACATAACACCTTATCATAGTTATTTCCAATCTTCAAATTCACATAACATTTTTCACTTACCAAGAGTGTATGCTCATCTTTGATCCATGAAATCTAATAGGGTTTCAGATTTTTCAACCTTTCCTACTGTAACTTTGTGACCATTTCCTCAGATGCCAAATTCTCCGAGCTACCACTGTCAATGATTACCTTCCAAACTTTTTTTAGAAACTCTACATCTAGTCTTGAACAAAATTTTCCTTACCAGATCTTCATTTTTACTTTCATTCCATAGTGCTCTTCTTACCATCAGGTTATTTTCCTTCTCAGGTTCATTTGGTGACTCTTCTTGCACCAAAGTATTTCTGCTGCTACCAGCCTTCTTAATAGCATGTGTACATTCAAAAGATCTATGTCTTTCCTCGCCACAATTGTAACAAGTTTCTCAGAAGTTACCTCTACTATAGCCACCTTGATCGTTACTACCTCTACCTCTAGATGAACTTTCACCTTTCCACTCGGCCTTGCCTTTATCAAGATTTGACTTTTCAGGTTCAGATCTTCTACTTTCACCATTAGATCTACCTCTTCCTCTAGGGAATCTACCACCTCTACCTCTTTGCCTCTATTCATGTTTCTTGTTCAATTTTTCCTCATCTTTCAATGCAAATTGATAAGCCTCTTCAATGTTCTCCAATTTGACCAAACTGATTTCCTCTTGGATGGAAACTCTCAAACCATTTAGGTATCTAGCAATTCTTTCCACATCATCCTCATTGTGTCCAAATCTGATATCTAATCTATAGAATTCCTCAGTATACTCTTTTACCGAGCTGTCTTTTTGCCTTAGACTTTGCATTCGCCTAACTAGGTTAATCTGATAATCACAAGGTAAGAACTTTCCTTCCAATTTATTTACCATTTTATTCCATACCTTTATTTTTTCTTTTCCTTTCTTTTTCCATTCCAAGGATGCATGACCTTTCAACTTTGTGCTTGCAATTTTCACCTTCTTTTCCTCAGATATATTTTCATACTCAAAATACTTTTCCATTTTAGTGATCTAGTCTATTATTTCATTAGAATCCAATTTCCCATTATATTCAAGAGGATTGAAATGTGGTGCCAACTTCAAACTTGTCAAAGCCTTCAAGAATTTTTCCTCACCCTAATGCATCACAGGTGCAAGTTCTACTTCACCTTGTTCCACTTCCATTTCATCATCACTAACATCTTCAAGATGTCTACCTCTTCTCTAGGCTGTTTCAACAGCTTCTAATCTAGCAGCAAGTTGTCTCAACATTCTTGCCAATCCTAGATCCACTTCTCACCTCCCACGAACCATCTTGAAAACCCTCTGCAATTGTAGGTCGGATCAAAATCTTCTATCCCACAACAATTCAACTAGGGCTTCATAAGAAGGAACCTACAAACCTAGATCCACAAACCTAGATCCAGATCTCACCTCGCTCTGATACCACTTGATGCAAGAGGGGGGAGGATAGGGGCCAAGGAATGGAACACCCTATGTTATTCACCTTTCTCAACAACATGTGGAATCAAGAACAACATAGTGAGAGAGAGAAAGCAAGATCATTCATATATTATCATTCAAATTGATTCATACATGCCAGGCTATAAGGCCTTCCCAATTTTGGCCTTCTATTACAATGAATTATAGAAGTCCTCAAACATGCAAGGATCTACCAACAATCTTGATTCTACTAGCTTCTAACTTCTATCCCCAAAATTGACTCCCCAAACTCTAACCAAACATCTATACTTATACAAGAGGCTACCGAGCTGAGTCGGCCTTCAGATCCACAATCAACAGAAGGAATGGTCAGATCTAGGACCACACACTTCCCAATGATGGATACCAGCATTAAATCCATGACCCATAATCAATGCATAGGTCGGCCTCAATAGAAACTCAAAATAAACTACTGAGCAGCAGATAAGCATCGCCAAGCACCAGTGAAACAACCAACCACCCAGGAGATAACTGACCAAACTCGATAACCAAAGGAAACTGACCAACTACTGAGCTAAATCAGTTAAAGAAGGAACTGAGCAATATAGATAACCTTCAAAATCTTTTTGGTGACATAGGATTGCCAAGGACCCGAGATGCTCCTGCATTAGAATTTTTCTTTATTTTGAATCATACTTTTTTTTAATTGAACATGTCTTTTAGATGGAACATGTTGATCCTTGGATCTTGTGGATTTTTGTCTTTATGAATTTTATTTTTGACATCCCATGTGCTTCCATTAGCCATGGTATAGGTGAATGAGGATGGATGATATAGAGATTTTGTGGATGGAATGATGGAAACTGAATATTGGACGGAATTCAAGGATGTGTCTTTGTTGATCTTTCTTAGGTATTTGAGGTTATGGTGTGGTGGACTTGGATATGATGGATGGATATATGTAAGATCCCAAAATGGATGGAAGAAATGAAGGGTCTAGTGTTGGGATATAAGGGCCCAAAATGGAGGTATGTGAGGAAGGGATGGAGTTTTGGA
>BSBK01009715.1:0-120000 GCA_027943335.1 Chamaecyparis obtusa
TACCCACAACCATGTGATCCACTATGAGGGGTAGTGTATCTCAAAAGAAAAAGTAATACATAAATATTCAATTCCATTGTGTTATTCTCAACTAACCACTTATCAATTCTTGTCCTAGATGTAAGTTGGCATGTGAATATGGTTTAATACTATGAGTATTAGGGAAGTATTTTGAATAACTTTTAACTGCTAAGAGGTGAAAGAAATCTATCAACTGTGACACCCCTCCACCAACACCCACTATCCAGTGCATCAATAACAAATCTAAGTTGTTTACAGAAAGATATCCTAATCAGTAGTGGAATTGATCTCATGTATTCTAAAAAGAATCCCTCAATAAGGGGTTCTTGACGCCATTCATATGTAATAAAGTGATCATGCTATACAAAATATTTTAGTTTTTTAGTATTATTTACAATATTGATCATAATACCTTCAAACCATGCTCCCTGGAAAACCCTCTTTGTCACTACATACTTTGACCTTCATGCCAATGAAGACCTTCATTTTTTATGCCTTATGTACGATAACACAAAAAAAGATTTTAAATTGTCAATTAACCATAATCCTAAAACAACATATAGTACATTCCTAATAGTAAGCTTAACTTCTTAAGTATATGTAAGCTATTATGAAAGAAAACATTAAAAGCACTAAAAAATCATTATTAGCAAAATGATAAAAAAACTTCATTAGAAAAATGAATGTAAAAAAAGATCAAAATTAATATATTAAAGTGTTCATTAAAGTGGCGGTATTGCACCCCATATTTAAAAAACTAAGTATTCATTAATATGGCATCATTGCCCTCCATATTTAAATAAAAAATTAAATCTAAATCTAAATCTAAATGTAAAAATCAATCTAAATGTTAATACAAAACTCAATCTAAAACTAGATCTAAATCTTAAAGGAAAACTCAATCTAAATCTAAATCTAACTATTAAAACAAAAAATGCAAAATAGATGGTTCACCTTGATATGTCGTTACTTTCTTGCTCTTGAAATGGCCTTGCTTTTCAAATCTCTTCCTCTGTTGTTTGAAAACTCTAGAGTCTCACCTGGAAAATATTAAATGAAATGGAGAAGAGTCATTTTATAATTTGAGAGTGTGCTTGTTTGAATTCCTTTGGCTCTTCAAATTCCTCCAAAAAAAAACCAAAAAATCCAAAAAAAGCCTGTAACTAGACATTGAAACCAAAAATAAAATAAAATAAAAATAAATTCCCATAAGGATGTTTCATTTTATTTAAAAAATAATCAAATAAAATTAAAATTTGATTGAGGGTCGAGACCACCACCCCTTGTCCCTCGTATGGCATTGTAGGTGCACTGGAAGTTGCACTATCCACCATGCAGGGTCGTTGCCAGTGACAAGCAGCTTGCCACTACTAGAGGGTCCCTATTGGCAGGGGCCCCATGGGCTACCCTGCTCACGTGGGGATCTTATGGCGGATCCAGCCAACAAGCCCCCACTCGCCCATGTTGGGGATTAGAAAAGGTTTTATAAAAAAAAATTATTTGTTTTCTTTAAAATGGCTAAGTGGAGGGCCATTTTTTTCAGACTTTTATGGTAGTATTGTTAGCATAACAATATTTCAAAAAAGTTGTGTGAAGATTATTAAAATAGCCAATTCATAAAAAAATCAAACCCTAATTATTCATTACCCAAAAAATTTATTAAACTAACACTGAACTATATTATTATTCTTAATGGTTCTATCGGCAACCACATATTCTTTTTGTTTTTATGAGTATAGGCCTTTTCTATTAATAAGATAAGAGTACAATATTCACAAAAAAGGGGTCGGAGGAAAAAATCACCCCGCAAGTCACTCAACACTTAGGCCGGAAGCATACAACTATTCATGAAAAAAAACATATAAACGAGAAGACCTCAAGTTACAAGAGCAGTAGCAAAAGAAGGAGGAGGATCTCTGTCATTGGGATTGCCCCAAACATTGGGCCCAAGAGTCTGATCAAGAATGGCCCAGCTGTCTTCAGGATCTTCTTTTTCTAGTTCTCCTTCCTCTCATCTGGGAGAAATAGCCAGCGTTAGGTGAGGGAATTTGTCTTGATTAGAAGGAACAGAGGCTAAAGGCTGAGAAATAGCAGTAGTAGTAGAAGCAAGTGTTGGAATACAAACACCACTAAGAGGGGGGGGGGGGGGGGTGAATCAGTGGTTACTTAAAACTTGTTCTTTTCAACTTTACAATTTTAACTTTTACAATTATAACATAAAGTTATAAAAATGAACAAGATATAAAAGAATAACAAAGTACACAATATTTATAGTGGAAAACCCCTTAGGGTAAAAACCACTTTAAATCTGAATCTTTATTAGCCTCTTGGGCAAATCTTTTAGAGCTACAACTCTGGGAAGCACCAACACCCTATTTTAGAAACACCGATTTCAAGGAGCACCAATCCCTTACACCTGAAGCACCAACTTCAAGAATACAAGAAGCACCAACTTCCAAAATGAATAAATGAAATAAAAAATTAGAGGATCATCTCTATTACAATACAAATCATGAAACAAGATTTCAACTCCAAGTTGAAAACATTAAGCAGGATTCACTTCTTTTCTTATCTTTCACACCGATTCTTTTACATCACCAAATTATACCAAATTATACAAGCCTTCTCAATATGAATTTCTCAGACCATGAAAATTATAATCAGACTTAAGTCAATACATCTGAATGTAATAGATGAGTTTAATCAATGGTCTTCAAAATGCTATACTTCTTGAAAGATAAATAACATTTTCCTTCAAAACATTAAAGATCCAAATGCATATTCATGTTTCATAAAACATCTGATTAAATACTAATGTAAAACATTAATATATTAGTGTATAAACCCTTCTCAACCTCTGATATACTTCTGTAATGAAAATCAAATCATAAATAGTAAAATAGAAACATAAAACATTACCCTCCTCTTTGCTATAAAAACTGCCTGCAATCTGCCTGATATACTTCACATTATGCACCACTCCTAAAATTTTGATCAAATCACCTATTAGAACTTTTAGAGGAATGTATCCTCTATTTATAAATCAAAGAAGTCAAAATTTTTAGAACTGTTACATAACCCAAATAGTAATTAGACCAAAACCAGTCAAAAATGGTTATAACTGCCTGCAATAGTCTTGGTCAAAATTTATTTTCTCTCTCCAAAAATGCAATCTTTCAAAAATAACTCAGACCCATTTCATTTTTTCCTATTACCTTTCTGAAAATGTAATAATTTTTTGGGTCTTGTTTAACACTTAATATGTTCAAATTCATTTAGACCGAAATTGGGTAGTTATAAAATTGTAACTAATTTAACACTCATAATCAACATAAGTGTTATATACTCAATACTTTATCAACCACCTCAATAATTATATAATAAATGTATTGGAACATTAATAAAATTATTTTAACCACCTTTGATCACTTTAATAAACTTCTATAAGATCATTAAGTTTCCATCTTGTATACCGCCATAACTGAGAGATCTAACATGTCTTATTGACATCAATGACAAAACCAAAGACCAAATTACCAAAGATTCAACATACTCC
The DNA here is from genome assembly GCA_027943335.1 of Chamaecyparis obtusa. Lineage (NCBI taxonomy): Eukaryota > Viridiplantae > Streptophyta > Pinopsida > Cupressales > Cupressaceae > Chamaecyparis > Chamaecyparis obtusa. The sequence goes on from BSBK01009715.1 coordinate 3,578, forward strand.
CCCTTTGGAATTGATGCCAATACCTATAAAAAACATATTAACCTTTGCATGTACCTATATCACCTGTAGAACAAATCATGTACCTGTATAGATTCCATCAACTTTGCATGTACCTGTATAGATTTCCATCAATCACAATATATTTTCCTCATACTTTTCCTCCCCCTTTGACATCAATGACAAAAGAGATATACCAAGGTTTCAGTTGTAGAAACTATCATAATGCTCCCCCCTGAAACCAATCACACACTATTTAACTTATGTAAGAGAAGAGAGGGATAGAACCCCCAATCTTGTTCTTAATCTTTGAAACACATCTTTTGAGAGAGATTTTTTGAATATGTTAGCTAACTGATCTTTCTTTTTGTCTCTTATATTCTATTCTTGAGGATGATATTTCTTGAATCTTTAATCTATAGACTTTGTTTTCTATTGGTTTCTAGTGTTCCCATTTGATCTTTTAACTCTTCACTTCAATTTTATTAACTAATTTGTTCAAGTCATTATCATTTTCTTGAAGGATAGTATTATCTTTATGCTGCTCAACTGCATTCACCTGTCCCATTAGACAAACATCTTCATAATTGTTAGTATTTGTGATATCTTTTAAGTTGTATACATTCCCTTTAGATCTTTTACCTGATGCAACCAACTGTCCTGATTTAAATTTGATTTGACAACCATGATCATCAAACACAACTTCATATCCATTATCACAAATTTGACTAACACTTAGAAGATTGTACTTTAAACCTTCAACATAATACACATCATGATTAGACATTTTGTCACTAAGCATCAAAGAACCCAAACTTTTAATTTTCCTTGAAGAATCATCACCAAAACTCACACTGCCACCTTTGTAGTTAACCAATTTATCAAACTTTGTTTTATCTCCTATCATATGTCTAGAACAACCACTATCAATTATCCACAAGTCTTTTTCTTCAGAATGTAAAGCCATTTGAACAAACATAGACTTATTAATCTTAGGCTCCATATCTTTTTTACTTTAGTATCAAATTCTTTATCAACTTGTAGACTAGTATAAGATTGATCATTTTGAAATGTCTTAGTTTTGCAATTCCTCATAACATGACCAAAAAGATTGCATTTGTAACATCTTAAAACCATTCACTTTAGGAAAGGAGTAACCAAAATGAAACTTTGAAAACCTTCTTGACATATATTTACAATTACTTATTCTATGTCCATATTGATGACACATGAAGCAATATCCCATCAAAGAAAGAACTGAACCTGTTTGAAGATCTTTTACCATGAATGAAGAGCTTGATGTAACCTTCCTTTTATCATTAGAAATCTGATTAAAATCTGTATTTTTATCTAAATTTGAAGTGATAACATGTTGATCTATGTCTTTGCTTTCAGATTTGAATATCTCAAATAAAGTTTTATCTTTCTTGTCACTAGAGCATTGTCCAAGTTCAAAACCAATTCCAGTTAGATCATCAGTTCTTCTTTGTTTATTAAAATGTCATCCAAAGTAGTATTATCATATTTTTCTAACTTCCTTTTATATGATACTACTTCATTCATTAACCTTGTGCATTCATCATCTTTAGAACTTAACTCTTCCTTAGTGATAAAGACAATTCTCTTTTGTTCCTCCACTTGCAATTTTAAATCTATAACTTGTTGATTTAATTCCTTAACTTCTTTTTCAAAGTTATCTTTTTCTTTTATGAATTGATTTTCTTGAACACTTAAATTCCTTTTTAATTCCTTGATCTTTTTAAGTGCATAAAGAAATTCACATTCTAAACCAGCTTCAACAAGTTCAACATCATCATCGCTATCTAATTCTTGACAAGTAGTTTCTATAGCCATGAATGAAACTTCATTTTCATCACATTCAAAACTACTAGATTCACTATCCGATACATCAGCAATCAAACTCTTCTTCTTCTTAAAGAACTTCTTTTTACTTGATTTCTCTTTCTCATCATCTACTTCATCATGACTATTATAAGGACATTTAGATGTAAAGTGTCCTATTTTACCACAATTAAAGCATTTGAAAGGAAGTTTACCTTTGTATTTACCTCCTTCTCTCTTTAATTTCCTTGAGAAATGTGCTTCAAGAACATCAAGGTCTTCTGATTCTGATGAGACTTTCTCTTCCTTCTTTTCTGCTTTGAATGCTGCTTCTTTGCTTGTGGATTCTTGCTTGCCAAAGTTTCTCATTTCATAAGCTACAAGTGATCCATGAATATCTTCCATTTTATATTTGTTAATGTCCCTAGTTTCTTCTATAGAATATTTTAGAATCAAACTTATTAGGAAGAGATCTTAAAACTTTCTTTACAACATCAATATCATCAATTGTTTCACCAAGTCCTCTTATGCCATTAACTGTTTCATCTATCTTAAGAAGATAGTCTTCTACCTTTTCATCATCACCCATCTTTAGGTCCTCAAATTTTTCTTTCAAATGTTGTATCTTGGCTTCTTTAACTCTTATCATTACCATGATAAGTATTTTTTAATTTGTCCCATACTTCTTTAGAAGATCTGCAATGCATTACCTTAACAAACACATCTTTAGACAAACTGTTAAATATAGCAAATTTAGCTTTCATATCAGTTTCATACTTCTTCTTTTCATCAATATCTGTAGGTACATCATTAGGAACTTTATAACCATTAACAACTAAAGCCCAAACATCAACATTAATTGATAACAAGTATGTTTTCCTCATTACTTCCCAAAAAGCATAATCTGATCCATAAAAAATTGGAACCTTTGAAGAACTATCATGAGCCATTGTAAATAAGTATTCCACTGAACCAAAATCTACCCAAAGTTGTTAAAATTTATTTAGGGAACCTTTCTCTAATACCATTGGTTGGAATACAAACACCACTGAGAGGAGGGGGTGAATCAGTGGTTACTTAAAACTTGTTCTTTTCAACTTTACAATTTTAACTTTTACAATTATAACATAAAGTTATAAAAATGAACAAGATATAAAAGAATAACAAGGTACATAATATTTATAGTGGAAAACCCCTTAGGGTAAAAGCCACTTTGAATCTGAATCTTATTAGGCTCTTCGGCAAATCTTTTAGAGCTACAACTCTGGGAAGCACCAACACCCTATTTTAGAAACACCAATTTCAATGAACACCAATCCCTTACACCTGAAGCACCAACTTCAAGAATACAAGAAGTACCAACTTCCAAAATGAATAAATGAAATAAAAAATTAAAGGATCATCTCTATTACAATACAAATCATGAAACAAAATTTCAACTCCAAGTTGAAAACATTAAGCAGGATTCACTTCTTTTCTTATCTTTCACACTGATAGTTTTACATCACCAAATTATACCAAATTATACGAGTCTTCTCAATATGACTTTCTCAGATCATGAAAAGTATAATCAGACTTAAATCAATACATTTTAATGTAATAGGATGAGTTTAATCAATGGTCTTCAAAATGCTATACTTCTTGAAAGATAAATAACATTTTTCCTTCAAAACATAAAGATCCAAATGCATATTCATGTTTCATAAAAAATCTGATTAAATACTTATGTAAACCATTAATATATTAGTGTATAAACCCTTCTCAACCTCTGATATACTTCTGTAATGAAAATAAAATCATAAATAGTAAAATAGAAACATAAAACATTACCCTCCTCTTTACTGCTATAAAAACTTCCTGCAATATGCCTGATATACTTCACATTATGCACCACTCCTAAAATTTTTGATCAAATCACCTGTTGGAACTTTTAGAGGAATGTATCCTCTATTTATAAATCAAAGAATTCAAATTTTTAGAGCTGTTACATAACCCAAATAGTAATTAGACCAAAACTGGCCAAAAACGGTTATAAACTACCTGCAACAGTCTTGGTCGAAATTACTTTTCCTCTCTCCAGAAATGTGATCTTTCAAAAATAACTTAGACCCATTTCATTTTTTCCTGTTACCTTTCTAAAAAGCTATAATAGTTGGGGTATTTTTTAAAACTTAATATGTTCAAATTCATTTAGACCGAAACTGGGTAGTTATAAAATTGTAACTAATTTAACACTCATAATCAACATTAAGTGTTATATACTCAATACTTTATCAACCACCTCAATAATGATATAATAAATTTATTGGAACATTAATAACATTATTTTAACCACCTTTGATCACTTTAATAAACTTCTATAAGATCATTAAGTTTCCATCTTGTATAACCACCATAACTGAGAGATCTGACATGTCTTATTGACATCAAAGACAAAACCAAGACCAAATTACCAAAGGTTCAATAGCAAGCATGGGAGGCCAGCCAAAACCCACATCCATCCGAGGAGGAGGGGAGGAAGAGCAGTGGTGCAATTGACGAGGATTCCTATAGTGTCTGGTAGAAGAACTCCGGCTACGACGTCGGCCCCTAGGGTGCGTACGGTCAATTGAGAGAGAATATGAAGGCACCCTAGCCACAGTACAAGGGGTATTGCCCCAGTGCTGGAGCAACTCCTATAAGTGAGCAACCTCAAGGGCCACTTTATTTTCTTGTACCTAGATCTGCATTATGACATTGTTACAAATACATGCCTTAGCATAAATAGAGACATGAATATCCAGAAAACTATGAGAAAAAAGCACAGTGTTTCGATCTTTCCATAAGGTAAATAAAATTTCCATCTTGAAATTATGCCATATCTGGGTGTACTGGGAAGGCATTCAGGGAGAGTCACCAAGAAGAGGCAGTTCCATGAAAAAGGTTCAGGCCTAAAAGGAGCAAAGAAGTTGTGAATCTAGATCCAGTAATTCTGGGCATGATGACAGAACCAAAAGATGTGCATGAGAGTCTTAGAGTGACCACAAAAAGGGCAATTTAGGATCAGGGACCCCCAAATGCCTGAGTCTAGCTCCTAAAGGTAAGCCCTTGGTATAACAAACACTAGGCAAAATGAGCAATTTTAGGCTCAGTGACAGAGTCCCCAAATAGTAATGAAATCTCTAGCCCCAACTCTTCTGAGAAGAAGAGAGATGCCAATGTTGGTTGAGAAAATCAATCATGGGTAAATGAGGCATAAGCCAAGAATACCCAAGCTTAGGCTTGTAACTGGTGAAGGGCGTAGCAGGATACCATTTCCAGTCTTTCCACCACAGTCTAAAAGATTGAATTCCTAATTTATGTAGGAGGTGAGGTGGGATAGATGAAACCAACAAGTCAAAAGTCTTTCTTGAAATGATGTTTCAAAATATAATTTTACCTTTTTCTTCAATAGAGGCAGCTGAATAAATTAATCATATAAACCAAAAGATGTCGATATAGCTGTTGATTTCCTTTGCACGTTCTATAGACTCTCTTAATATTTCTAGATGATAAATTTCATTTTCTATGGGCAATTAAAAACAAGTAAATATGTCATGAATTTGACTCTCCTTCGCAGTCTTTACCTCATTTTTCTGCAATGTGATGTAGAAAAACCAACTGGAGATACAATATTTATAGCTATACCCAAGATAGTATTTAGAAAGCAAAGAAGTTGAAGCAACATAAGTGTTCATGGATATACTATCTATTAGTCTCGCAGGAGCTGCCATATTGTTTATTGTGGCAGGAATTCTCCTAAAACATCATGGACATTATAGGACCCATCATCTTCCTCCAGACCCTAGAGCTATTCTTTTAATTGGCCACTTTCAACTTCTCACAGATAAAACCAGGCCAATTCACTATATTCTAAGCTCGCTCTCAAGAGTCTATGGACCTATTATGCATCTCAAATTTGGGAACTGCCCAGTTTAATTTGGTGATAAGTTCTTCAATCTTGCCAAAGAATGTTTTACAGTGAATGATAAGTCTTTTGCGTCTCACCCTCCTCTTGCACAAGGTCAGTATTTGGGCCATAATTATTCTTTCTTGGGTTGGGCTCCTTATGGTCCCTATTGGCAAAATGGTAGAAAAATTTGTGTGCTTGAGCTTCTATCATCCAAAAGAATCCAATCATTTGGAAGTAAAAGAGTGCAAGAAATCCATCAAGCAGTAAATTCATTGTTTCAGTAGACACAGTTGCACAGTGTTGTTAACATGGGAAGCATCTTTACCAAATTGACTTTTAACATTCTGATGTCTATAATTATTCATGAGAGATATTTTGGAGAGGCATTGGGGATATTGGTAGATCTAATTACGCATTTGATTGAAGAATCCTTTTATACATCATGGAGTAATTAATATTGGGGATTATATTCCCTAGCTGAAGTGGTTTGATTTTCAAGGATACGAGAAGGCTATGAAGAAGGTACATGATAAGATAGATTTGCACATTTTGAGAATTATAGAGAACCATAGGGAGAAAGCATTAAAAGACAGTGGAGATCAGATTGAAGATTTTATTGATGTGCTGATCTCACAGGCAGAGGAGAATGGTAAAGAAATTTCTAATAAAGATGTATTTATTAAGTCAAATGCTGTTATAAGTGTTTTGGCCTTGCTAGTTTCTAAATTTTTTTGTTCCTATATTCTTGTTTAGATGGTAGAGATACTAATGGTATATTTTTAGATTTTTTAAAACTTTTTTAATATGAATTAGTTTGGAAACTTTAAAACATTGTTATTTATTTATTTACAATGATTTAGTGTTTTTTATATTATTTCATATAAAGTTATATGTTACATCATATTGGTATTAAAAAATGAGAAAAATTTCTAAGCATGGGTCCAATAATATTTATGTTAGTGGTATTAATGTAGTTAATCAATAGTCAAGCTAAAATAGTATTTATGTTTAAACATAATTAGTCAAACTTATTGTGATATTTATGTAAAAGATGTTATAATAGATTTTATTCTATAAGCCTTTGTGTACAATTGTCGAATAAAGAACTACCACAATTTGGGTATTGCTAGGATGCTCAAATTTAATCAACTAATTAATAAAAATGAACATTGTAAGAGAAAGATTATAGAAAATAGGTCTCTTATTTAATAAGACATTTTGTCAATAATTTGTCAAGGTAGTTTGGGGTTCATAAACATGCTAGTTAATGAATGATCGATAAAAAAAAAGATGTATCAAAGTTGTAAAGAAATGAACATGGTGATGGCTTGTACACTATTTGTACACTATAAACAACATGCGTTCTTAATTGTGCTTGTAAATTTTATTTTGAAAAAAATGACTACTTAATATTTTCCTAATCAGTCAAATCAATCCTTAACACACTAAGATATTAAATTGATTATACTTATAAGCTATATTTGAAAATGATCATTCTAAAATTAAGTGACATATATTGTATTGAGAAGGATAACAATGTACACAAATAAAACTAATGAATGCTATTGATTGAACCAGAGCAGTTTTAAAGAGCAAAATGGTAGCATTATAAACAGATGGTTTCTCATGCATCCCTGCTAGAAAACAATACTTGAATTTTCAATATAATGCATCTAAATTAACTTTATGTTAGTGAAGAGTTTCTCTTTTTATTATTATTAATACTTCATATCACTCCAGATGATGTTTAGTGTAGGAACTGGTACATCTTCAGTTACACTAGAGTGGGCAATGTCACTGTTATTGTGACATCCTGATGTAATGAGGAAGGCACAAGAGGAACTTGATGCCAAAGTTAGACAGAAGAGATTGGTGGAAGAGTCAAATATACCTGGGTGAAATCAAGATAGTGTGTCCCACTTTTTGGGACAAAGGAAATTAGTTTTCTAAAAAAAAAATCAGTTTTAGTGCCTTCGCTTGAAGTACCCTCTTCGCTCGAAGGGGATGATTGGCTTTGCTCGAAGTACCTACGTGGGGTACTTCGCACGAAGGGGGGTCTTCAAGTGAAGTACCCCATGTAGGGTACTTCGAGTGGAGCCCCCCTTCGACTGAAGCCACTTTTTCGCTTGATTTTTTTATGAATTTTTGACTTCCTATTTCATTTTCACTATTTTCTGTTTGAGAGTTTGTGGACCTAGGGCTTAGAGAGAACCAGTGATGTCCACTACAACATCAGAACCTTCCAAGCTCTTTTGACCTCTTCATATTGTTAGTAGTATCAGGTACACACATTTTTCTCATTTTTTATTGTAAATTATATGTTTTATATTTATTTTATTTAGTTATTTGTTTTAAATAATTTTTAGTTTGTAGAAATGTTAGAAAATCGTAGTGAAATTTTAGAATATGTTAGAAAATGATAGTAGAATGTTAGAAAATGTTATAAAATTGTAATATTACTATTAGAAAATCATAGTAGAACTATTAGAAAATGTTAGAAAATATTAAAAAATTGTAGTATAAATGTTAGAATATGTTAGCAAATGTTAGAAAATCGTAACTTAGTATACATTAGAAAATATTAGAAAATTATAAATTAGTATACATTAGAAAATATTAGAAAATTGTAACTTAGTACACATTAGAAAATATTAGAAAATTGTAACTTCTAGTATATGTTAGAAAATATTAGAAAATTTTTGTAGAATGTTAGCAAATGTTATAAAATTGTAACTTAGTATGTTAGAAAATGATAGAAAATCATAGTAGTTTGTTAGCAAATGTTAGAAAATATATACAAAATATTAGAAACTGTAGTAGAAATATTAGAAAATGTTAGAAAATATTAAGATCTTATAAAAATTATTAATTTTTTTTGGTTTTTAAATTTCTTTTAAAGTTAGTAAATATTAGGAATCTCTCTCTCTCTCTCTCTCTCTCTCTCTCTCTCTCTCTCAATTAAGTACATATGTTTTAGAGTTACATGTATAAATGTTATTCATGTAGAGTCAGATGTTAAAATATTATCCGAAGAGGACCGAACCTTAGTACATCCGAGTATCCTTTAAGACACTTAGACGACCCAACTAGTACACCTTAGGACCCTTTAGGGGCCCCTATTGTGACATTCAAGGACCCTTTAGGACTATTAGTACAGCCTAGGTTCTTTTAGGACCCCTATTATGACAAAACTCTTTAAGAACCCTTATGATCCTTAAGACTTAGAATATGACCATTTAAGACCTAATAAGACCCCTTAAGACTTAATAAGACTAGACTTAAGACCTAATAGGACTAATTTATAACCTATTAAAACCAATTACTCTAGCCTAGGACCCTTAAGACCTAATAAGACCACTTGCTTGACCTAATAGGACCTATTAATACAAATTAGTATATCCAAGGACCCCTTAGGACTATTAGTGCACTCTAGGTTCCTTTAGGACCCCTATTGTGACATAAAACTCTTTAAGAACCCTTACGATCCTTAAGAAATAGAATATGACCACTTAAGACCTAATATGACCGCTTAAGACCTAATTTAGGACTTTAATATAACCTATTAAAACCAGTTAGTACATTCTAGGACCCTTAAGACCTAATAAGACCACTTACTTGACCTAATAGGACCTATTAATACCAATTAGTACATCCAAGAACCCTTTAGGACTATTAGTACACTCTAGGTTCCTCTAGGAACCCTATTGTGACATAAAACTCTTTAAGAACCCTTAGGATCCTTAAGACCTAGAATATGACCACTTAAGACCTAATAGGACCCCTTAAGACCCAATTTAGGACTTTAATATAATGTATTAAAATGAATTAGTACATCCTAGGACCCTTAAGACCTAATAAGACCACTTACTTGACCTAATAGGACCTATTAATACCAATTAGTATATCCAAGAACCCTTTAGGACTATTAGTACACCCTAGGTTCCTTTAGGACCCCTATTGTGACATAAAACTCTTTAAGAACCCTTAGGATCCTTAAGACCTAGAATAGGACCACTTAAGACCTAATAGGACCCCTTAAGACTTAATAAGACTAGACTTAAGACCTAATAGGACTAATATGACCTATTCAAATCAATTAGTACATCCTAGCACCCTTAAAATCTAATAAGACCACTTTTTTGACCTAATAGGACCTATTAATACAAATTAGTGCATTCAAGGACCCTTTAGGACTATTAGTACACTCTAGTATTGTAAATTTAAGTATAATTTTCTATATTCAAATATTTCTTTCCATTTTACATGCAATTATAATATATAATCAAGTACTTAATTGTTAACACTTAGATTTCACATGTTACATCTAGATGGCCACTCAGGATGTACTAGCCTAGGCTATACCACCTCAAGATGTACCAGGCCAGGCTGTACCACCTCATGATGTACCAGGCTAGGCTATACCACCTCATGATGCACCTCGCACTCCTGATTTAGCAACTATTTTTTAGACTAGTGAGACAAAGATGGTTCGACTTAGAGAGTGCATCTGTACATCTTCGCTAGATGTAATATATAGAGATACTCGTATCACTGTATTGAGGATTTTGGAGGAGATGACTGCCAAATTAAGATCCCACTCTTCCTTCATGCCTCAAGTTGTTGATATTATTTTTTAAGACTTGAGAGTTGAGGTCTTGGGTGATGTTTCCTTGGAGATGGTTCAGAGCCATGTCCCCAAGGAAATCATCAAACGAGAGGTTTTCCCATTTTATGAGGGGAAGCCCAAGGTGAGGATGTATTAGGTTACATGGTGTGAGATTCCTCAGATCGCATGCATGATATATCCTCATTTTCTTGCAACACATAGTCATTATCCTAATAATGACCAAATTCCTTTATATTTTGCACAGTAGTTGTACACTGAGTTTCGTTTGGGACTCAAGGTCAACTATTTAGATCTTCTTGGATATTACGGTCAGGGGTGCATTGGAGTTGTAGACCATGATTAGTATCATAGGGATGATTGAGTTGTACATTCTCATAGATAGCTGGTTGGGTAGAGGACACTGGTAGTGGCACCGATGATGGCTGCTACTGTAGATATAGTGGTCATTGCTTCTTAGAGGGGAGTAGTGGACAGGATAAGTGAGATTACTTTTGCAGCCACCTCCATCACTTCGGATACAATGGGCAGATATATTTTGACTAGACCGAGTCTAGCCAGATGTTCTTCTGAGGCTTCATTTAGTAATACTGCAGAGGTTAGTGATGAGGTATATAGAGTTGTAGGTCTTCCTCCACCTGGAGATATATGAGCGCTTTCTAGACATCATAGTCATTTAGATGTGGTGCTTTACTTTTTGGAGGATCTCCTGCAGTAATATTCTTATATTGATGACATGCAGAGGATCCCACTACAGTGATTCAGAGATGTCATCAGAATTGCACGGGGTCTTGTTGTTCCACTGACATAGGACACACCATTTAGTCAAGCACAACATAGTTCACAGCACTCTGCAGAGTGCTCTGCACCCACAAATTAGTCTGCAACTGTAGAGCCAGGTATACAAGTTGGAGATGTACACATCACAATAGAGGGCCTAGATACATTTGATGAATAGTTGTGTGGGTTGAGTCAGGTGGACACTGGCACTGATGTTGGATCATTTATGGATTTTTTATTACATCTTGGTGGTTCAGGCTCCACATCACTCTCCTCCTAGCTACACACACCCCTAAACTCTTCATTTGTGGAGACGTTCAGGACTGGAGGTGGTCTGGGTGATGCAATTTTTGTTGATGATATGATGGTGGTGCACCTTGATGATCCTCCTGCTCCTAAGACCCAGGTATATAAAGTTTTTTTTTCTCCTTTCTAAGAGTTTTAGTGAACAATTAATTGTAGATGTGTGTACTGATATTTTTTCAACGTATAATATTTTGCAGGCACACTTAGAAGAGAAAATTACCTCTAGTGTGGGCTCAGAGCATCTTCATATGAGAGATTTAGTAGATGTGACACCTACTAGTGGTTAGGTAAGTTTTTAATATATGTAGGTTTAAGCATGCATGTGTACACTTGTAACATGTATTTATATATTTCAAGTACTTTACATAATATATACTATGCACATGTATATAACCAACTATTGTACTAAATTTGTAGGGGTCAGTTACTGTTTCACAACCAAAGGATGCTCATGACACTCAGTAAGAGCACATTACCTCTAGTGTGGGCTCAGAGCATCTACATAGGAGAGATTTAGCCTATGTGATACCTACTAGTGGTCATGTAAGTTTTAAAAATATGTAAGTTTAAACATGCATTTATAATATTTTAAGTATTGTACATTAAATTATTATATACATGCATTTATATTCATAGGGGTTAGTTGCTACCTCACAGCTAGAGGATGCTTGTGAAAGTCGGTTAGAGGGTCACTCTGTTTGCATGCACCTTGATGACTCCCTAGTTTAGGACATGTTGCATAGATCTTTGATTTGAGAATCATTATATATGTCATTATTATATGTTTGATATTTTTCAGTTTATGATTCGAGACATATATTTATATGCTATCCAGACCTTTAGACATAGATGATTTATGATTTGACATTATATAGATTTATGATGGTTTCATTTGATTAGATGATATGATTTCATTTGATTAGATGATATGATTTGATTAGATGGTAAATTATTTGATTAGATGATAATATGATTTGAATAGATCATTTCATTTGATTAGATGATATGATTTGATTAGATGGTTATATGATTTAATTAGATGATATGATTTTATTAGATGGTTTCATTTGATTAGATTTTATTAGATGGATGTAATATCATAAAAAATAACAAGTTAATACATTTAAGTAATAGACAATAAGTATTCTAACTAATAAGCGATGTTAAGGGGAGGTCTTAAGGGGATCTATAATTAATATCATAAAAAATAACTAGTTAATACATGTAACTGATGGACAATAAGTATCATAAAAATCATTGAATAATCAAAGCATACATAAAATCTTTAACTAATATGCAATCTATAAAAATCATTAAATAATCAAAGCATACATATAAAACCATACATGTATACAAGCATATATATAAAATAATACATAAATTTCTATACATTAAAAGCATTGAACCATCAAATAGGTCCATCATATATCAACAAATTATAGTCCATCATCTATTTAAATATATAAACAAAGTATAGTCAATTTAATCTAGAGATATCAAGTAGGTCCTACCACATGAAATAGGTATACATATTATACTTTTTAGACCAACTCAAGTGGTTCAGACCTTTCATGAAGAACATGTAATATTCTCTCATGATCCTCACTATCTAGTCTCCACTTGTGATGTCCACATTGAGATTTAACTGTATGGAGACAAATGGAGGTGGCAACTACTAGGTGACTATATTGAAACACCTTATTGTGTAGTTGGTGATAAACAAAGTGAATACCATGTTGAATTACTTTGATTTTTTGTAAATATATTCCCTCTAAAATAATTAAACCTACAGGTCACAAATTTTAACAATATAAATTTAAACAAACTAAATTTGAAATTTGTTAAAAGGTTGAAATTTAAAATTTACAAATTAAGTTCAGTACATTGATGTAAAGCATGTACAAACATATGGGGAAGAACATTCCATCACTTTCTTTAGGTTCAAGTAACTTCATCCTCTCTGCAGTACAACACAGTAAATTACAACCAATTCCTTCCACATTTCCACACTCAACAATCACTGCAAAGACATCTCCTGCACAATAAATTTATATATACATGTGAGATCTTAAAATTTACTTATTTCAATCTATAGATCTATCTATACATGCAGCTCAATGGACCACATAATATGAAATATATATACTTACCAATTTTGACCAATCCCGAGATATGATCGTAATCAGTAGAAATCAAAGGGACATCATTGAAGTTTTCTTCTTCATATCTATCAAATGTATCAATAACAACTAATGGCACTAGATTCTATGCACCTACATATCCATGGTCTTGATTGATGCATTACTCATAATTGTCAGCAATGGAGTGACAACAAAAGCATGAGTAGTCCCTAGTGTTCAACATCCAATTTCGACAATTCATACTCATAACTGAATGCAAATATCTCATCTTTTCTATCCTATTGCAACCATGCATAATTTTTCTATCCACACCTGAACAAATGCATATGTAATACATTCTATAAATATAATTTGAATAAAGAATACATAAAAATTTTTAAAACTTGAATAATATAAAAATGTGTGTGTACGTTTTATCTCCCAAGATTTTCTATGTGGCGCCGCTTGAGTCAATCCTACTTCCTCTTGAGTCTCCACATCCATTGTAAGTAAATGATCTAAGTTTCTATAATTAATATTTCTCTTTAGAGTTTGAGATAAATTTAAAAGATCATCTATACCAATAGGACCACGTGATCCTAGCCCTTCTCCAACATCAATTGCTTGAGCTTTTGTAGGGACTGATCCAGACCCTTCTTCAATGTGAAATTCTTCGACTTGACTTAAACCTCCTACTTTAGCTTTTCCTTCACCATCTTTAGTTTTATGATAATATGTCAATGCAACTTCACGATTTCTTTGTTTAGTACCGAGTGACCCTTTTCTAGAAGATTTACTCTATCTTCTCTTCTTGTTCCCCATTTCTTCTCTCCAAAAAATTTCTTCCACAAGATCACCAATAAAAATTCTCTTCTTCAAAAAATACTTTAATCTAATATTTCTCCTCTCCAAAATTGTGCCTTTGAAAAAAATAGAAATAGAAATCCTCCTCCAAAAAATGTCTTTGTAAAAATTGATCAATAATAGAAAAAGAAATAGAAAAAGGGAATTAATTTATTGCAATTTGGTGGAAAATAGAAAGAAAATGTTTTAGTTTTATACCATTCTAAATTATTTTACAAAACAAATTCATAACTAGCCAACCTAGTTCGCTCGAAGTAGGCTGGGAAAAATTTCGGCGGGGTGTTTCTTCCTCAAAATTTTCACATGAGGGTCTTCGAGTGAAGACCCTTTGCATGAAGCCCCTCAGGTGCCTTTGAGTGAAGGGGGTCTTCACTCGGAGACCTCTAAATTAAAATTTTGCCCTCAGAAAAAAAGTAAACTACAAAAAAATGGTCTTTCAAGGCCCGCCACAAGGACCAAACAAGATAGTTTTTTCAAACATACAATGACAAATGATGCTATTTGGAACAAGCTTTCTAATGAATATAATTTTAATACATATTGAGTTCATTATCACTTTTAAATATTACTTTAACTAAACATAGGTTGTTTGGTCATTCAACAACCCATGTCTTCAAGACTTCAGGAAAAATAGTAAATTACAAAAAAATATTATGAAAAATATATAGGAAAAGAGTATTTGTGTTACCTTTTTATATAAAAAAAAGAAAAAATGAATTTTGATATACATAGATCAAGTTAGAGTGATCCAAGTGACGTTATGTCTAAATTACAGTTACTATCACTTTAGAACTTAATAAACTATGAAATAGTAAAGAAAAATGAATGAAACCACTTGCATCTTTTAGATATTGAAGTTAAAAATATAAGCTCGAAATAATTACATCATTATCATATTTTTAAAAAGAAGTTATGCTGATCCAAATGACAGTAAGTCCTTAAAAACACATTTTTTTCTCACAAACCACTTTTCGAAGGAGAAGGAAAAATGAATTTTAATTTTTTTAAAAAATATATTTAGAAACTAGAAAGAAAATTCTAAAATACTCTAGTGTTCAAGTGTTTCTCATATTGTGCCACATATTGTGTAATGCACCTATATCCAGCAGGGCCTCTTCTTGTGCCACACAAATCTGTCGAGGATTGTGTAGTAGCAAGCTATCATACTCCTGTAGAAACAATATTAATTGTAAATGCATGGCAAATTCGTAGGGACCTAAAAGTGTGGAATAAATCACTAGATTTTATACCAGAGCATTTTATAGAGAAGGGCATAGAGATAGACAACATACAACTAAGAGGGGATGAGTTTGAGATGCTTCCATTTGGGGCAAGGAGAAGAGGATGTCCTAGTCCTTATTTGGCAATGAGTATGGTGCAAACAACTCTCGCATGTTTGTTACAATGTTTCAACTGGCTTGTTTCAGATGGGAGAGAAGTTGACATGAAAGAAGGGTTTGAGATATCATTGCCAAAGGTAGAGCCTTTGGGGGTTATCATCAAGTCTCATCTTTCCCATCATCTATATTAGATTTAGGTCTAGTGTTCAAAAGTGACTCCTTTCTTTTTGTTTATCTTTTCATTGTAGAATAACCATCATCTTATTGCAAATGGTAGCACAAATAGTATTAGATTATGGAAATTTCCTAAATATTTAAATGATGGAGGACTTGAAATTCTTATTACATTCATTTTTTCTCTAGAAAGTGTCAATCTGACAAGAAAAGGATATGAAGCATACTGGAAAAGATATGAAGCATATTGTTATAAACTTATTGTGAAGACGTATAAGCTTAAGAGACAATTTTGGAACTCTTTTTTGTTCCTGTTAATGTATTCACTATTCCATTTATGTTTTTGGTTGAAAACACCTGGAAAAATATATTTCCATTTATATTTGAAGTAAATAAACATTAATATTTTAAAAATATCTATAGTATTTTTTTAATTATCGTTGATAACTTATGTGAGACCATGCAGTTATGTCATGTCATTCACTATCGTGAGAACTACCATCTTGCCACGCCTTCGGTGGCATGCACAATTCTTTTCTTAGAAAGTTGTTTGCATTTACTTTCTTAGATAAATGCTAACAAACTTTGTTTCAATGTATATGTACCAGTTTTAAAGCTAGACGAATAATGGATGCCAGATTAATGTTTGGAATTTTTGAAAGCTATGAAATGTTGTTTGGTTTGAGTCAACAAAAGATTTTTCTTCAAGGGTTGTGAAATCTAATCTCTGGCCTTTAATGGCTAGTTTTAGAGATAGTTTGCATTTAATTTAATTATTTAGAAAGTTGTTAACCGACTCTGTTTTATTGTATATTTATTAGTTTCAAAGCTGCATGGATAATGGGAGCTAGATTTAAGATTTTTAAATGCTATGAATTGTTGTTTATTCATAGTCGACAAACCCTTTAATTGTTTTAATGGCTACAAAGTCTAATGAACGTAAAGCTGTTGCACTGAGTCTATCCGGCCTTGCATATTCTTGTATTATTTTACATACCATATCATGTAATATATCTACACCACTTTCAGTTTTATAAAAATAGATCTGTGTAAAAGCACAATAAGTTGCCACCCTTTTACAAAGGAAGAGGTTAACAACACCAAAACTGAAAAACTTCAAGGGCATAAAAGTCACATTTCTGTTGAGAATTTGAAGATTATGTAAACTGATGAAATGTGTAAAATACGATGAATTTTATGCCTATAATTTTTAAAAATTAATTTGAGCAAAAATTAATATGTTGTTTTAATTTTTTCAATCTATTTTTCATATCCTGAAAAATTCTACAAATCAGGGAGTTTACCTTTTATAAGTAGAATATGTTTTAGATGACATGTATATCTAGTGCAGGAAAAAGGAAATAAGTGTTTTTGATCTATAGTTTACCTGTTATAAGTATTCAAAGTCAAACTTACCTAAAATCAACAGTTTTTGTCTCTCGTCACTTTTCCCCTATCAAAACTATACCAAAAACCAAATAAATTACATATTCTTGAAGAGGACTATGTTCTCTAGTGTCGTATATAATTTTTTTTATTTTTTTAATTGATTTAGTATTTTTCTATATTTTTTGAATCAACGTCTTCTCAAAGTTTAATATACCTACATGTAGTTTTTGGAAAATCTGTTTAACATTTTGTAGTTGAAACAATATAAAATTTATATGTCTAGAATCGTACTTCCAAGATCTAGAAACTAATACTTTTAGTTTTTTACCATTTTGTATTTTGATTAGAGAAAGGAACAATAGAGGTGCAAAATTCTAGTTTTTTTGTGTTTTTGGAGGTTTGGCTGCCAACATGGCATGCCACCTAGGTAGACTCGGCAAAGTCCGACTGGGCCGAGTCCGACTAGGCCGAGTACTACTGGGCCAAGTACCCTTAGGGGTCAACTCCTCATGAGCAACCAAATAATGAGAAAATGAGGGGCCTGGGATGTTTTTTATATTTAAAATACCATATAGACTCGGTCGAGTCCCACTCGGCCAAGTACCACTTAGCCCAGTCTACTGGGCCATGTAGACACCATTTGGCAGTGCATGGTGCCTATGTATACTCGGCCGTGTTAGACTCACCCAAGTCTAACTGGGTTGAGTGATTTGAGTTAGCCCAAAAGGTGACACTCAATTATGCGTTTACTGATGCAGGAGCATCCTGGGTGTAAGAGCAATCTTGCATCACCCAAAAATATTTCTGCTTTTGTATTCAATAAAGGCTATTTTGTGCAGAGCTGCTATTTATGGAAAGTTACTATTTTTGGTAATTTTCGTATGTTCTCAGAATGATCTGATTTCTTTCTTGGAGGTTCATTTTGGTCATATAAGTCTGCCAGTAAAGTTTCATTTCCAGATCAAGTGTATGTTGGAAGATATTGAAGATTTTCGGTATTGGCAGCAGGGTACAGAAACTTTGAACTCAGTTTTGAAGGCTTTAGAGGCCCCGGATGAGGTCGAAAATTTGGGTGACGGGCGCTTGCACAGGTCAAGCCTGTAGAGCGCTTCGTAGCATTTCTGAAATGGGGTTATAATAGCCGATCGGGTCAACTGGTGATGACTTATGGTCTTCGGAAGTTGGGCCACCTGAAATGGCGAAAAATAATTTTCTTCAAAATTTATGTTCGGGTTTCAAAGGTTATCTTGAGCTGACTATGATGTAATAAAATGTAAACTAAAATAATTCTAAGTTTGGTCGGCCTTATTGGCTAAAATTCTGAAACCTTCCCAGGCGGTGAAAAAAATTGCCTATATAAGGAAGGCTGTATTATTGTCTTAGGCAGTTCAGAATAGTTCTGGGTAGTAGATCTGGGTAATAGCTCGAGGCTTTGTCCTACAGAGTATTGTAAGGGAATGCCCATGTGGCTTTGCATATTGTAATTCTGAAAGTTTGTAATTCCACATTTGTGGAGATAATAAGAAGCCAATTTTCTGTTCTTGCATATTATTGTTGTTGTTTCTCCATTTCTGTTATGTGTTTGTGGCATTAAGGGGAGCACCCTTCATCAAGTGGTATCAGAGCAGGAGTTCTTGAGTGTGTAAATAGATCGCCGACTGTGAGGTAGTTTGCACCAGGACCGTGGCTAGGGTTTCAGCGCGCATCGCGAAAATGCCTCCATGAAGGGAACGTGGCGGAAGAGCTGGTGTTGTAACACCTGAGGTTAGAGAGTTACAGAGACAAGTGCGAGCATTGCAAGAAGAGATTCGTAGAGGAATGAATCTTAATGTCAGAGACGAAAGTGAGGATGAAGCCGAAGAAGAATATCAAGAAGGAGAAGTTGAAATTGTGAACCAGGAGGAAGAAAGACTTTTTCAGCCGATTTCCAAGATTGGGAAAAGACCTAAGATTGAGGTTCCTACATTTTCTGGAAATCTTAACCCAGAGGAATTGATTGACTGGATCAATGAATGTGAGGAATATTTTGAGTATGAAGATGTTGAAGATCCTGATAGGGTCAAATTTGCGAAGGCCAGATTGAAAGGTCATGCGAAGATCTGGTGGCAAGAAATTCAATTGGAGCGAAATAGAAGAGGGAAAGATAAAATCACAAGATGGGATAAGATGGTGGATAAATTGAAGCGACAGTTCATTCCTGTTGATTATGAGCTTGACCTACTAAAGAAAATGCAGAGTTTGAAGCAAGCAAGAAGATCTGTTCAGGAGTATACAGAGGAGTTCTATCGACTTCTCATCAGAATAGGCCATGCAGGAGCTGATAAAGAGAAAGTTGCCCGATACCTTAATGGGTTAAGGCCAAGCATTCAGGAGGAGCTGAATCTGGTTTGAATGAACAGTATTGAAGAGGCATACCAGTTTTCCCTAAAAGTAGAGGAAAAGCTGAACAAGAAGTTTGAGAGCAGACAAAACGGAAGAGGTCGCGGTGGACGATCTGGTGGACGGTCATATGGTGGCCGAAATGAAGATCCAAAAAAGAAGGATGAGGCCAGTAGCAGTCAGAATCAGTGAGGAAATAATTTCAATCGCTTCCAGGATCAGAATACTAGAGATCAGAGAGGAAGAGGAAGAGGACAAGGATCTGGAAGAGGTGGCTTCCGTGGAACATGTTTTCACTGTGGAGAAGAAGGTCATAGGGCATTTGAATGTCCTCAGCACCAAGGAAGAACAGATAGGAGAAATGAAGGTCAGGCCAGAGTTGCACATGTAGATGAAGATGCCAGATCATCAAATTCTGAAGATGCTGAAAGAGGAGAAACGTTGATTAACAGAAGAGTCCTGTTGAGTGGTGAGAATGAACCTGAGCAAAGGAGGAGCCTGTTTCGCACCAGGTGCAAGTGTGAAGGTAAATGTTGTGATGTGATCATTGATAGTGGAAGCACTGACAATTTGGTGTCAGAAGAGATGGTGACAAAGTTGAAGCTCAAGAGATAGAAACACCCACATCCATATCGGATTGCCTGGGTACAGGATGACCACAAGGTCATGGTCAATGAACAATGCCTAGTAAAGTTCAAGGTTGGCGGATACCAAGATGAGGTATTGTGTGATATCATATCTATGGATGCATGTCATATGTTGTTGGGTAGACCATGGCAGTTTGACAGATGTGCTGTACATGATGGCCGTGCGAATACCTATTCCCTGACAAAGGATGGAGTGCGACATAAGCTAAAACCATTGAAAGAGACTGAAGAAAAGGTATGTGGTAATGCAAGGATAACTTTTGTTGATGGAAGAAATTTCTTAGATGGTATGAGGCATGAGCATGTATGTTTTTCTTTAATTCCAAAAGCTGGTAAAGAGAAAGTAGAAGAAGTTCCTGTAGAAGTTGCAGATTTGTTGAATGAGTTTCAGGAGATTGTATCCGATAACGTGCCTGATGGATTACCACCAGTCAGGAAGATCAGTCATCAGATGGACTTGATCCCAGGAGCGAGTTTTCCGAACAAGGCAGCACACAGAATGACACCTACAGAAAGTGAGGAGTTGAACAGACAAGTACATGAGTTGTTACAGAAAGGATTGATCCGTGAGAGTCTTAGTCCCTGTGCTGTACCAGCGGTATTAGCACCAAAGAAGAATGGAGAATGGAGGATGTGTACAGATTCTAGGGCAATAAACAAGATCACAATCAAGTACAGGTTTCCATTGCCACGAATGGATGATATTATGGACTGTTTGAGTGGAGCTATGTATTTTTCAAAGATAGATCTGAAAAGTGGATATCATCAGATTCGGATCAGAGAAGGAGATGAAAGGAAGACCGCCTTCAAGAAAAAGGAAGGACTATATGAGTGGTTAGTCATGCCTTTTGGGCTAACCAATGCACCGAGCACTTTCATGCAGCTCATGAACGAGGTTCTGAAAGAATTTCTAGTTTCAGCAGAAGGTCTAAAAATGGACCCAAAGAAGGTACAGGCTATCCTTGAATGGCCTACTCCGAGGAGTGCTACTGAGGTAAGATCTTTTCATGGTCTAGCTAGCTTTTACAGAAAGTTTATCAGAAATTTTAGCAGTATTTGTGGACCCTTGACCGAAACAATGAGAGGGGATAGAAAAGAGTTTAAGTGGACTAATGGGGCAGAAAAAAGTTTTCAATTGTTGAAACAAAAAGTTACAGAACAACCAGTTTTAGCACTTCCAGATTTTAATAAAGTGTTTCAAGTAGATTGTGATGCTAGTGGTACTGCAATAGGAGCTGTTATGAGCCAAGAAGGTAAACCTGTTGCTTATTTCAGTGAGAAGTTAAATGATGCCAAGAGGAAATATTCTGTTTATGATCAGGAATTTTATGCTATAGTTTAGGCATTGAAAAAGTGGAGGCACTATCTGCTTCCTAAGGAGTTTTTTTTGTATACTGATCATCAAGCTTTGCAATATTTGAATAGTCAAGGAAAGTTGAATCAGAGGCATTTAAAATGGGTTGATTTTTTGCAGAGTTATACATTTGTTTTGAAACACAGGAGTGGAAAGTCTAACAGGGTTGCAGATGCTCTTAGCAGAAGGCAACTATTGCTGACAGAAATGCAGATTGAAGTGGTTGGGTTCAAGGAACTCAAGAATTTGTATCCAGAGGATCCTGATTTGTGTGAAGCTTGGAAAGCTTGTACAGAACCTGTTACTCTAGATAGGACGAAATGGCTGGATTTTATCATCCAAGATGATATGCTATTCAGAGGGATTCAGTTATGCATTCCATGAAGTTCTGTGAGGGAGAATCTCATCAAGGAGAAGCATAGTGGAGGATTGGCTGGACATTTTGGTCGTGATAAAACCCTTGCTTTGGTTGGTGAGAATTATTCTTGGCCACAATTGTAGCAAGATGTGAAGAAGTTTGTGCAGAGTTGCAGAGTATGTCAGATGGCGAAAGGAGTGAAGTAGAATACAGGGTTGTATCAGCCATTACCTATACCAAAGAAGCCTTGGGAGGATATCAGTATGGACTTTGTTCTTGGTTTACCGAGGACACAGCGGGGACATGATTCAATTTTTGTAGTAGTTGACCGATTTTCAAAGATGACACATTTCATTCCCTGCAAGAAGACTAATGATGCTGTTCATGTAGCAGAATTGTTTTTCAGAGAAGTAGTGAGACTTCATGGTTTGCCAAGGACCATAGTTTCAGATCGGGACACTAAGTTTGTTGGATATTTCTGGCGTACATTGTGGAAGAAGTTGAAGACAGATTTGAAGTTCAGTTCATCACATCATCCACAGACTGATGGACAGACAGAGGTGGTGAATAGAAGTTTGGGAAATCTGCTGAGATGTTTGGTTGGAGATAAGCCAACATGATGGGATTTGATTTTACCACAGGCAGAATTTGCATACAATAATTCTGTCAACAGGAGCACTGGTAAATCACCATTCCAGATTATATATGGAAGTAGTCCAAGAAATGCATCTGAGTT
This sequence comes from Chamaecyparis obtusa, assembly GCA_027943335.1. Lineage (NCBI taxonomy): Eukaryota > Viridiplantae > Streptophyta > Pinopsida > Cupressales > Cupressaceae > Chamaecyparis > Chamaecyparis obtusa. The sequence goes on from BSBK01009715.1 coordinate 26,419, forward strand.
GAGAAAGATAGATAAAGGAGAAATAAGTAGTGCTGAGGCTGAGGATTTTGCAGAACATTTGAAGAACATCCATGGGGAGGTGAGGAAGCATATTACCAAGATGAACACGTAGTATAAGGCTAAGGCAGATGAGAAAAGGAGGTATAAGGAATTTCAGGTTGGTGATGAAGTCATGGTTCATTTGCGGAAGGAGCGGTTTCCAGTTGGTACATATAACAAGCTGAAAATGAAGAAGTTTGGACCATGTAAGATACTGAAGAAACATGATTCAGGAAACGCATATGAGGTAGAATTGCCTACTAAGATAAATATTTCACCAGTGTTTAACATTTCAGATTTGACAGAGTATCATGAAGGAGGTGTTGAAGATGAGATCGCAGCAGCACAGTGGAGTATTCCAGCAACTAGTTCAGACACTAAGGAGATCGAAGATATACTGGACAGTCGTGTTGGCAGAAGCACAAGGAACATGACATATGAAGAATATCTGGTCAAGTGGAAAGGACGACCTGTTGAAGATTCATCATGGCTGACAAAGGAGGAGGTTAGCCATCTTGGTTTTCCTCTGCACACCTGAGTCGTGACAGGGTCACTTCTCAAATTACCCCGGGTGTCTGATGCAGGAGCATCCTGGGTGTAAGAGCAATCTTGCATCACCCAAAAATATTTCTGCTTTTGTATTCAATAAAGGCTATTTTGTGCAGAGCTGCTATTTATGGAAAGTTACTATTTTTGGTAATTTTTGTATGTGCTCAGAATGATCTGATTTCTTTCTTGGAGGTTCATTTTGGTCATATAAGTCTGCCAGTAAAGTTTCATTTCCAGATCAAGTGTATGTTGGAAGATATTGAAGATTTTCGGTATTGGCAGCAGGGTACAGAAACTTTGAACTTAGTTTTGAAGGCTTTAGAGGCCCCGGATGAGGTCAAAAATTTGGGTGACGGGCGCTTGCACGGGTCAAGCCTGTAGAGCGCTTCGTGGCATTTCTGAAATGGGGTTATAATAGCCGATCGGGTCAACTGGTGATGACTTATGATCTTCGGAAGTTGGGCCACCTGAAATGGTGAAAAATAATTTTCTTCAAAATTTCTGTTCGGGTTTCAAAGGTTATCTTGAGCCGACTATGATGTAATAAAATGTAAAATAAAATAATTCTAAGTTTGGTCGGCCTTATTGGCTAAAATTTTGGAACCTTCCCAGGCGGTGAAAAAAATTGCCTATATAAGGAAGGCTGTATTATTGTCTTAGGCAGTTCAGAATAGTTCTGGGTAGTAGATCTGGGTAATAGCTCGAGGCTTTGTCCTACAGAGTATTGTAAGGGAATGCCCATGTGGCTTTGCATATTGTAATTCTGAAAGTTTGTAATTCCACATTTGTGGAGATAATAAGAAGCCAATTTTCTGTTCTTGCATATTATTGTTGTTGTTTCTCTATTTCTGTTATGTGTTTGTGGCATTAAGGGGAGCACCCTTCATCATTTACCCATCTAAAAATTTTTGATCCTTAATGGCTAGGCCTAGAAGTGTCATGTTGACCTTTGGCTTTTTTTGAAGATGTTTGAATAGACAATGATTCATCTTTTGGCCATATTAATGAAGTTAATATTCTTATAAAAGCTACACATGATGCCAAAGATAATCATAGAATGGATATTTTTTCTCATTTGAATGGTTATTTTCGAAGGTAGGAAGTGTAGATAAATGATGCTCAAACTCCCAGTTCCATCTATAGTTCTTACTTTTACCACAAGTTTTATTTTTACCACTACCATGCATAATTTACTTCAGGTGTATAATTTTTTTCAAAGTAGATTACTAACTTCTTGTAACTGTAGTTTTCACTCCATTGAATAAAGTATGAATCCCATGTTTAGTTTATATGTTGATTTTCCAGTCCATATAATTAGATGCATGTAACAGGAAGCTCATTTTCAATCCTAATTTAGAGGTGATTATCTCCATATAGAGATCTCTTATTTATTGAATTGGTAAAGGTGGAGAAAGGCCTCTTACCAGAAGCGTAATAAAATTGTTGTTGAAATATGAATAAAGAATTTGCGTTTGTATTTAAAATTTGTCTATTTAATCTATGCTCTATTTTCCATTGTTATCTTTGAACTCATAAATGGTATCAAAGCTTGAGGAGAAGTTCTTGTGCATGAGATAGTAAGAGAAATTGAAAAGTGTTTGATGGGAGAAAGTAATCATAGTTCGAAGGGATGAAAGATTGGTGTCATTTCAGATTTAATCGTAGAGCCACTTCTATTCAAAGAATAAAGATTGTGATTCACCATTGTTACGAAAAAAGGTAGAAATCATTGTCCAAGCCACTGTTGTAAGGATTTTGTGCAAAGATTAGTAAAATCCACTCTTTGAATGTTCAAAGTCAATACACTAAGGAGAAATAATTGTAGCCATGAAAGTATGTGTCAGTTTGTAGAAGAGAATGTTCTTTGGAGGAAGTTGAAGAAAAAATCTTATTGTTATGAAAGGTCACTGCATGTTAAATAAGAAGCCTTCACCAAAGCTCATCGTCATTGAAAAGATTGGGTAAGAGTAAATTGGTGTATGCTCAATGTAGTCTACATTACAAAAAGTTTTGATTATTGAAGCTGAGTTGTTAAAGGGAAAGATTTGCAAATATTAGGTAATTCATTTGTGTCAAGAAAATATTTATTCTATCACTACAACATTTGGGGTTGAATTTTGACACCAATTTGTGATGCCACTACAATTTGTGTATGTTTTTTGTGTTTTTTTTTGCAAGTACCCCCAATGGTGTTGTAATAGAGATGCTATTGTCGTAATTGTGCCACCCATTTGGTTATAAACAAAAAAAAGAAAAAAAGGAAGTGTCATTTGTAATTTGTGAATTCGAACAGCTACCGTGAAGATGACACTGCATTTTTGCGTGGTGCGAAGAAGGCATCCAAGTTTGGCATGCGTGAAGAGGCCGACACCATTTGGGAAGAGGGAACTGGCACTTGAGGTAGGCATTTGAGCTTTGTCTTCTCATTGACTCAATTTCAGTGGCATTGTTTACATCTTAATTAGCATTTGGAATGCTTGATGACCCGCGAGCTTTGGGAGCTAGGGCATCATTGCTATTACCTTCAACGCATTGTGTGAAGTGTTTGATCTCTCTCTATTTGTTTTTTTGTTGATATTCACTATGTGGTACTCCCCGTTTATGATCATTTCATGAGGAAATGTCTTGATGGCTCGCGGGCTGCAAGCTAGGACATCATACATTGTTCATGAGCTGACTGTTTAATACTGGCATTGTTCATGATCTCACTATTTAATATCTGGCATCATGCAAACATACATTAATACACTTACTATTTTGAATTTTAGCTTGGGCATCATGCAATGTTATTGCTATCATTGCATGCTTGCTGCTGTTGTGCACCATATATTGTTTTATACACTATTTATTTTATTGAGACCGTGAGCTTGGCATTTGTAATTTATTTTCTGTTATTGGATCAATGCTACCATGTTGTTGAGTCTGTGTATGCCTTGACTATGCACATGCATAATTTTAGATGAGGATCAATAATATGGTGCCAGGCATTGCTTAGATCCTTTCGATCTAACCCCATCTTTTCCTTCCTTGCAGGTTTTGGATCATACAAGAGCATACTGGATTGAACCTCGGGTCAACACTTCATTACTTTAGACAATGTCTGGTACCTTCATTATTTATGTTCATCCACTTATGTATGTTTGCATTCATTCATATTCTTCTGAAAGTTGGCTATTAGTGACCATATAGGACCATTCTTGATGTTTTTGGGTCATTTGATGAAAAGATGTAAATAGGGACATCAATAATAAAATAGGGATATCTTCATAGGGATATATTAAGATTAATATAATAAGTAAAAACATTACACAGTGGCATTAAAATTAAGTACAATATGAATTCACATGCCTTTAATTATGATACACTTTTGAAATTATCACTCATTGGTCATTTGACAATTCAAGATATAAGTATCAGAATATAAATTGTTGCAAAAGGAAGAAAACCATATGTATCTATCATCATTTAATACAAAATATAAAAGTATCTCATAGACACACAGTTTCTATTATAACAACCATCCTCTAATCCCATGGTGCACTAGTCTCAAGGTAAGAACAATTTACTTAAGCCATCATATAAGTATCATCCTAAAGTTTAAATAGACATTGACTATGGATATACAACAATGAGCCATAATAAATTACATAGTTTCACTACAATCTCTATGTCCACTTATGATCATCCTACTACTTACACTACAATTTCTTTGTCCACTTACAATAATAAATTAAAGAGTTTCACTGCAATTTCTATGTCCATTGCCATTAAAATATATCACTCCTCATGTTATATAGGCATCCTTCTCATTAAGTGTTTCCATTAAAATATATCACTCTTGTTATATAATGTATATGCATACTTGTTTAAAATGTCATACTTGTTGCTATTAAATATTATTACCATTTCACTCAAATTTACATGACATTAAAACCAAGCCCAAAATGTATACATACGTGTAAGTATAGGAGAAGTTGGATTCTGAAACTATTGAAAAAAAAAAATAACTATGAAAATAGCAGCATACAAGAAACTATACTTGTGCTTACCACACCATACCTCAACATCGTAATGCTTATCATTTTCAAGCTTGAGCGAAGCTTTGTACCACACACCGTTCACATATTTGTATGCAATGTTGATTTAGGCTGGTGGTAAACTACATGTGTCATGTAAACAACATGGTTGAATGAAATCTCTTTTGCATGTTTTCAAGAGTTTTCCCACCAATACAAGCGTAAATAATGCATTTAACATAATCTACAAACAGTGCATGGTATGAAGTCTCGCTGAAGCTTGAAATATCTCCACTCCTCATGTTATTGTCAAAATTAAATTAAAATATTTCTCAAAACATTTATTCTTGTAGAATTAAGATATCCTTATCTCAATAATAAAACAATCTTCCATAATAGCTTTTGAATCACATTAACACACACCCATGTTCTGTAGCATAGTTCGTTTTAGAAGTGTATGGCCAATGTCCCTATTTTGAAGTGTTTGATCATTTCTATTACCTTCAAGGCATTGTGTGAAGTGTTTGATCTCTCTTTATTTGTTTTGTTGTGTATATACCTTCTCTGATCAACTCTGATATGCACAGGTGATGAACATTCATATTTTCCTAAGCAATACTTTGAGCTTTCCTTCAACACATGTACTATTGTGAAAACCATCACAAGTCCATTTGTTGTAGAAAAGCTCACAGTACACATGTTCGGATGACATTGTTTACATCTTAGCATTTGGAATGCTCGATGACCCGCGAGCTTTGAGATCTAGCACATCAATGCTATTACCTTCAAGGCATTGTGTGAAGTGTTTGATCTCTCTTTATTTGTTTTTCTGTTGATATTGACTATGTGGTACTCCCTCTTTATGATCATTTCATGAGGAAATGTCTTGATGGCTCATGGGCTACAAGCTAGGGCATCATGCATTGTTTATGAGCTCACTATTTGAGCAACTCATGTCCCTATTTGATTGGTCGGTGCTCTATTTGTTATATTGATTTTACATCATATATTTAGTCTTAATAAATATATTATAAAACAACATAAAACTAACCCAAAATACTTTGTCTTAACAAAATCTTAATAAAACAATATATTTAGTCTCAATAAAATCTTATAAAATAACATATATTGTGTGAAGTGTTTGATCTCTCTTTATTTGTTTTGCTGTTGATATTCACTATGTGGTACTCCCTACTTATGATCATTTCATGAGTAAATGTCTTGATGGCTCACGGGCTGCAAGATAGGGCATCATACATTGTTCATGAGCTCAATATTTAATACTGACATTGTTTACATCTTTTCATTTGGAATGCTTGATGACTTGCGAGCTTTGAGAGCTAGGGCATCGTTTCTATTACCTTCAAGGCATTGTGGGAAGTGTTTGATCTCTCTTTATTTGTTTTGTTGTTGCTATTCACTATGTGCTACTCCCCGTTTATGATCATTTCATGAGGAAATGTCTTGATGGTTTGCGGGCTACAAGCTAGGGCATCATGCATTGTTTATGAGCTCACTATTTGAGCACCGACCAATCAAATAGGGACATGAGGTGCTCAAACAATGAGCTCATAATGACATAAACAATGCATGATGCCCTAACAAAACAACAAAACAAATAAAGAGAGATCAAACACTTCACACAATATATGTTGTTCTATAAGATTTTATTAAGACTAAATATATTGTTTTATTAAGATTTTATTAAGACAAAGTATTTTGGGTTAGTTTTATGTTATTTTATAAGATTTTATTGAGACTAAATATATGATGTAAACTCATAATTATACTTGATATATATATACTTCAAAAGAGGAATTATGAAATATAGTTGTAGGTAGTTATCTCTTCTATAATGATGGAGGAGTGAAAGGTAATGATCAATGAGGTTGCTGCTATTAGATCATACATTAATACACTTACTGTTTTGAATTTGAGCTCAGGCATCATGCAATGTTATTGTTGTCATTGCATGCTTGCTGATGTTGTGCACCATATATTGTTTTATACACTATTTATTTCATTGAGACTATGAGCTTGGCATTTGTAATTTATTTTCTATTATTGGATTGATGTCACCATGTTGTTGAGGCTATAGATGCATTGAATCACCACTGCCATTCTATTTTGATAGCAGCAATATAACAAACAGAGCACCGCCCAATCAAATAAGGACATCAGTATAGATGATGCAAGTTTGTGTACCTCTTTGTTTTGATGTAGCTTACTCACTGCATGCAATGGGGCCTCCTTGGGGCTGCCAACCATGTTGTGATGTTATGATCTTTACTTGAAATCACAATAGTGACTCACTAGGTGTTCATGCAGAGATAAATGCAACAATTTACTCTCTGCAACATTCTTCTGAGTGCACATGTCCTGTAGCATGTTTTTTCTTTCAGAAGTGTATGGCTTGACTATGCACATGCATAATTGTAGATGAGTATCAATAATAGGATGCCATTCATTGCTTAGATATTTTTTATCTAACCCACATCTCTCTTTTCTTTGCAGGTTCTAGATCACACAGGGGCACACTAGATTCATACTTGGGTAAAAAATTCATCACTTCATGCAATGTCTGGCACCCTTGTTATTTATTTTCATCCTCTTATGTATGCCTGTACTCTTGCATTTTCTTCTAAAAGTTATTTTTCATATATATACATGTAATCTTTAGATGCAAATTTATTTTTTCCTTTACATGTATCTTTGTATGAAATGAACACAAATTAAACAAGATCATCTAATAATACAAACTAGGGTACTTGATGTTACATAGACCTTGCTATAACTTTGTCCTAGGCACTCCTAGAATCAAAGAGGCTAATCTCCTAGCCTTAAGGGTGCTATCCTAGTCCCCTTCTAAGAAGTTTCAAACTCCTCCTTTCTCCATTCAGTCTATGACATGAAGAATATGATAAAGTTCACTATTCTAGGAACCTCTCTATCCCTTCTAAAAAGTTTTGTCTACTGTCTGGCCTAAAAAGGCTACTAGGTTTAGTAGGCCTAATTGACCTTTTTCTGCTAATAACTCTGAATTCTCTGAGAAAAGAATCCAACTAATTATGGATTCAAATACCCTTTTGGGAGGGCTTTAAGATTCTATCGGTCTCCTTTTCTCATACTATCCGTATAGGGCCTGCTGAAAATGGGGCTATAAATGAGGGTTTGGTAACTCACTATCTATAATAGTGAGGGTTTAGTATTTTCCCTTGTACCCACAATCCCCTGAGCTCTCTCTGCATTGGAGATTCTTGATCATGCATCTGACCTCCCCTCCACATCATTTGGACCAAGCTTTGAGTGCCCTTAATCACTCCATTTGCTCTGCAACAACACACTGACCCCTAACCAAACACTGATAGCTTGCCTAGGGCATCAGTTTATAGATACATCTTGAAATTTCTAGGGCCCCTCCTTTGCACAACATATATTATAGGGAGTCTAGACACAAATCCCATAGACCCATATAGATTGTATGGTGGGAGAGTGCTCTAGCACTCCATTATTCAAAGCTCTTTCAGTAGTAATCCGAGACATGCCAAAATAAAGAAAACTATGAAAACTAACTCAAAATTGAAATGAACACAAATAAATAACTATCCTAGGAATTCAAAAACATCAACAATCATCACATACAAACATTACAGTCAGATATTCAATCCATTTCTTATCTCTATCAACACAAAAATGTATATCTCTGTCAAAGGAAAACTAGTTACATAGTCTAACTGCAACCAAAAGTTTTCTCTCCATACTGCACTCTTCCCTACGCCCCAAATTATGGTTTTCAAAGCTTAAATAGCTCCCTCCTTGGTGTTAGGGCCCATGGATCAGGATATCTATCTCTTGAGCTAGTTACATGCTTTTGCAAGAAAAACTGTCATGACAACTTTCAAAGTTGTCAAGCAACTTTTGGTGGATAGACAAACCACCTACACACACCTCAAAAGAACTCAATCCTTGATTGAGTAAGGGTCATAAAGGCCATTTTGAAACCTCTAAAACATTAAAGAGACCATTTTTTCAGCTTTAAAACACTATCCTATGACAGACAACCTAGCAAAGTTGGCTAAGACTGCTGCAACCAGTCTCCAAAACACACACCAGGGACTCAAAAGAAAAGAGAATAACAAACACTAGCTAGCACACCTAGAGAGACCAAATAGGCTTCTCCCTAACCTAGTGGCTTGGCTAAGGCCACTACAAGCCAAAATTTAGGAACACTAGGTACCAAACAACCCTACCTAGGTGCCCTCACTAGTATTATAGTCCTTTTGAATCTTAGGATGACATCTCAATTGGGAAAGGAAAACCAAAACCTTTCATAGACTAATAAAAACCAAGGCATGTATTACTAACATCCCTATTTGATTGGTTAGTGCTTTGTTTGTTATATTTCTTCTATCAAAATAGAATGCTAGTGGTGATTCAATGCATCTACAGCCTCAACAACATGGTAGCATTGATCCAATAACAAAAAATACATTACAAATGCCAAGCTCACGGTCTCAATGAAATAAATAGTGTATAAAACAATATATGGTGCACAACAACAACAAGCATGCAATGACAACAATAATATTGCATGATGCCCAAGCTCAAATTCAAAATAGGTAGTGTATTAATGTATGATCATATATTTAGTCTTAATAAAATCTTATAAAACAACATAAAACTAACCCAAAATACTTTGTCTTAATAAAATCTTAATAAAACAATATATTTAGTCTTAATAAAATCTTATAAAACAACATATATTGTGTGAAGTGTTTGATCTCTCTTTATTTGTTTTGTTGTTTTGCTAGGGCATCATGCATTTTTTACACTAGTAAATTTTACCCTATTTTTCAATGAGAATTAGTCAAATTTTCTACACCAATTGGTCGAACAGATGACTAAAACTGTGGTCGGTATTTTTTTGTCAATTATTCTACAGGGAAAATCATCATCAAAATTTTGACCCTACAAGTGGTTGAATTATTGACTGAATCAATCCCTTGGAACTGGAAGAATAAGACAAACTTTGGTCAGCATGGTCATTGAAATTGAGACCAACGTTCCACCAAACTTTGTCAAAATTGACATCGAATGCATAGCATTCTCATTGATTCTAGTGGTGTAAAGGTTGAAATTGAGACCATTGGTTAGTTGAAATATCCACCAAAGGTTGTCGAAGGGGTCATCCAATGCATAACACTCGTCGAACATAGTAATGTGTAAAGGTCAAAAAATTGACCAATACTAACTTTTGGTTAAAAAAAACTGTGACCAGAAATGTGACATTTAGAAGATGGCATTGTTGACAATTTGAATTGGTAGGTTTTGGAGAAAGGCCTGGAAGACTAGGAATCCTGGGCACGTAATGGGGAGCTTGACTTAGATGCATTTTCTCAAAAGAAGGGTCCAATGGAAGAGCAGGAACCACCTCTTGAGATGTCGATGCCATTATTACCTTTCCAGAAGGAGTGGCTAGCTTGGAGTCTAAAGTAAGAATAATATGAATTTAAAGATGGCATGATTGCAGATGAAATGGGAATGTGAAAAACAATTCAGGCAATATCCCTTTTTCTATGTAATAGTGACCTGTGACTGAAGGCACCTCTTATTGCAAACTCATCTAAGGTGTCAAACATTGAAGTGGGGTCCAGTAGAAAATCTAAGGTTCTACCTCAGATTAAAACCACACTTGTTGTTTGTCCAATGGTAGCAGTTATCCAATGGAGAAATGAGATTGCCAGGTTCACAAGTGAACAAAGCACTAAAGTTCTGGTTTATCACGGTGCTAATAGATGTAAAGATATTACAAAATTTTCTAATTATGATATTGTTTTGACAACATATAACATTATTGAGTCAGAGCATAGAAAAAAAATGATGCCTGGAAAGGAGAGGTGTCAATGGTGTTGTAGATTATTTTATCTAGAATGATTGGGCATACACCAGTGTTATTTTTGTGGGCCTTTTGCTATGAAATCTGGAAAGCAATCCAAAAAATTTTAAAACCTATCTCCACAAGCAACTATCAAATTTGCAGACTGCACTAAAACTATTAGTATTGGGTATGAAAAACAACTCTAAGATCATATAGACAAAAAATTGCCCTAAAGAGTTCAAGAAGATTAACATATGTAAAAGATGATATCATTATTACCTATTGTTAGCCAACCACAGTAGAAAAAAAGTAAATAATGTCAAAATCTAACCATTGGTCAGATTTAAGGAGGCAATGTGGACTGTGTTCTTTCATTTATGTCTTGCTTAGACTTTGATAAGGATATTGAGCTAATTCAATTTATTTGTATGATAATCATGAACTTAAAGGTTCTGGTATTCATATAATATGTTTACAATCCACATAGACATATATAAATGTTCAGCTGGCATACATTATAAATGAAAAATTATTCTAGCAAAGTCTACACATTGAAGGATAGCATGCCTCATGTCTAAGAAAAAGTAAGTAGGCCATTGAAGTCAAAAAACTACACTAACAAATAAAATTTTAAAAAAATAATGTTAGGAAAATGTATGGGTTAATTAAAATACCTTAAATCTACCTATAGTACCTACATTTAAAACAACATATGGTTTTAGTGCCTGCACTGAAGCATTAGTCACCAGATCCACACTTACTGTTCCAATACTATCAACACCTACACCATGGAATAGAAAGATGATAGGTTAAAGACAGATTTTAAAATAAAGCATAATAATAATAGGAATCTAAACATTACAATGCTCGCAAACTAAAATACTAAAGAATTCTCCTCTAAGTACAATCCATACAAAGCATACTCTTCACAATAATAATGAATCTACAGTCCATGTTATACAATATACAAAACTGCCTTTTAATAATCAAGACTCATACACCACAATCTCTTGATCACAGATCATATATCAAAATACATACTGTAGAAAAAATAATACACTTATTACAACATCATACTTATTTTCCAAACACGAGAATAACACACTTCATACACAAAGATTCTTGACTCTTCTCAGAGACATCTACTTACGATACTTGACAAAAACAACTATATTATGCATCCAAACAAATGAATAGAATTCTCCTTGATGAATACCAAAAGTCATCACCGTTACCCATCATGAATCGACAATAGTTACAATGAATAGTCACTTTGGATTCTCCAACGACATGTTTTCATGAGCTGAAAATGGAAGCTCATAATATCTCACGAAAAATCCACCTCAGCTAAAATGCTTAACAACACTTGATTATTGTCTTCATAAACATGAACGGTTTCTCCATAGACACCAAGCAATGATGGTTACCAAAGACACCTGACAATGGTAGAATATGAACCTACATCATTAATCAGAGAAACAACAAACTCATAAATGAATTGATGATAAACATAACTGATGCATGAGCTTTCAATGCTGACAATGAAATTATGTACGCAAGAGGATACCAAATGGTAATATGCTAGATAAACATAAAGCCAAGTAGTCACGGTGCCATAATAAGGCCTCTAACACATGATGCTGAATATGCGATACACAACATAGAAAAATCAATGTCAAACATATGAAGAGTCCATAAATCTCTCTCGCAGCTACCAATACATTAACATGGGGCTCACCTCCCAAAGTAATGAAAACCTTGCATCAATGAGGCATTTAGGTTGGATCATGATCAGTTGTGCACTAAGATGATTCAAATAACCTTGCTGCCCACCCAGATTCATTATCCTTACCACACTAAACCCATTGATTTGTGATCATTTTAATCTTGAAATAGGTGCAGGGTTAATCCCTCATTTACACTTGGGTCTGCATTTGACGTTCATCAAGCTTACCTCTCTCATTTGCCTGCTTAGATTTCTTGTGCAAGTTGGAATGCAATTAAGAAATATGTACCCAAATAAATGTACCTGAAAGAGGACATTACTAGGTTCCACTCCTTAAAATGGATGCACATCAAAAATCAAAGAGAGTCTAATAGGGACAAATGAACCTCCAAAACCTATGAAATGAACTAGGCAGTGAGAATTTTGTTGCTTCCCTTCCAATTTCAACAAATATGGAACATATTTTTATTTTCATCAATATTCATTTCAATAGCAAGTATATATTTTATACCTGATTTGCTAAACCATGGAGAGGCCCTGCTAAGCCATTCATACCAGCTACAAATGCAAGATATGGATCTGCTAGTGGACTCCCAACCTAGAAACCAATTCATCAAGAAGAATGTCAATAATAAATAGATACAAATAAGACATAAACATTAATAAGTAATGCACAAATAATGTTTGAAGGAATATCACTTCACTATCACCAACACACTACATATGAAATGATATCCCCTTATTTTTGCAAGGAACCTGCTTTCACAAATTGTATCTTCTTATCTTGGTGCATTTTTCTTACTATAAAATAAGTTTCCAAAACAATTGTTACAGACCTACAAGTTATGACCTTGATCCTTGAAAATTATCCATTAGTCAACATTCTAGCTTGAGTGCTAGGAGATCACATTGGACTCAATTATTATTATAATTGTTTTGAAACTTTATTTGTCTTACCTATTAGTCAATATCCAAGTGTAATGAGATCTAATTCTTGGGGAAAGCCTCACCTTGATTATTAGACTTACCTTTATGTTACAAAACTACCCTCAATTGCAATATTGCTGGCCATTTCTAGATCACTCTTGTAGTTGAAGTTGTTGAAAGTAAGCGAATTGGAGACTATTGACCACATTTTCACTCTTAGTGCTATCATCGAAAGGGCTAATTATTGGTCTTCTAAAGTCTTTTGTTATCATTGGCCCCATCCTGCAACAGCTATTGCTCCATGAATATGGAGCATTGATATTTCTGACACTCTGATTATGGCCATTATTAGACTCCATGAGATAGTTGTTGGACAATTCAGGAGTCCTAATGGCCTCTCAAACATTTCCCAAAGAACTATTGAACTTAAGGAAGGCTGATTACATGTAAAATGAAAAAGAATAAGATCACAAAGTTCAAGTAAGGGCTAAAAGAGGTGAAAATACACAATGTAAACATGACAAATACTACTCACTAAATATTCCTATAGAGGAGAGAAAAAAGAGAAATGAAGAATTAAGGCTTCACAAGACTATAAGCATAATAAGTGCTACAAAAGAATGCAACCATGTCAAGTGTGAAGGTACCTCATAAGAGACATTTCTCTATAGAAATTTAGCATTATCAAAGGAAAATCCTAAAGGAAATTATAGTAGAGAAAACTCTCATCAAAAATTATACTCTACTGGGAATAGCCTCCAAATTGGGGGGAAACAACATTCACATTTCCACCAAGGTCCTGGGAGTGGATGTTAGAATTGTGGGAAAGATCATTATGCTAGAAATTGCCCTGAGCCAAAAAATATCAATCTCCTCAAAAATGTTCTATGTTGTTAAAGATAACCAATGTTCTAATATACAAACATCGTTGTTTAATATTCAAGGTAAGTTCAATGGAAAAAGCTGTTTCTTTTTTAATTCATTGTGGAGGAACCCAATGTTATTACTTTTTTAACAGAATTCCACAAGGTATTCAACCATTTGAACAACTGAGCTATTGACCATTTCTAGATCATTGAAGGCTAATAAAAAGCATAAAAATTGTTTTATTACTTCCATGAGCTCTCCTTACTCAATGGCCCTCAATACAAAACAATTTAAGTCCCTTATTTAGTGGCATTTGTTGTCCAAATGATAATAGACACTAGAAAATGGCGATAACATATCAGGCTTTGAAAATCTAGCTTGGAAACAAGAAAGAGCAATTCATGGTTTATGACTGCTACTCTCAACTACACCTCCACAACAATGGTGACTTCAGAATTGCTAATGATGTATTTTCCATGTGCAATGTAAGGCTATTGCAAGGGAATCCACTAAGAAGGTTGTGAAAAGAAGTAGAGGATCTAGTGAAGAAGCATGGTTCATGGTATCTACAATTTCTCCAATTCATTGACATCCAAATTTTAGGGAGCACAGTATGTCCAAAGAAACTTCCTAGATTCCCATCCAACAAGCTAGAACTAATGGAGGTCAATGGTCCATTGACCCAAGAGCGATACACATTGGCATAAGTAGACTGTAGAACCTTCATTGTTTCCATGGTTAATAACCAATCTATAGGGAAATTTGTTTCCCATAATTAACCATTGTTAGGAAAAAGAAATCTATTCTATTTTCCCTTCCTAGGATAGAAATGGAATCCCTTCCCAAATTTCCATTACATTTTCAAATCTTGCTATATGACCAAGTTGTTCAAGTTTGAACCATAACGTTCCAAAAATATGCTTCTACATATCAGTTGAAGACATGCTGTCATATATTGATGATGATGCCAATATGGCCACACAACATTAAAGAGATTTACAGTACTAATGAGCTATCAAGTTTAGCATATAAGATTAAGTGAAGATCAAACACTTCACAACTTTTGAGGCAATTCCTGGTGCAAGTATGGGTTAAGCTCTATGATAGAAGGATAGGGTGGTTTTGACCACCAAGCATTTAAAAATATTGACATTGGCGACATTAAAGATTCAGAACCGATAAGCATTTTCATATCTAATATTCAAATTCTTAATCCAATATGCAAATTCACAATTAATATACAAATTCACATTTAACATGCAAACTCATACCAGTTTGCAATTTCATATAGTTATGCAAGTTCATACCTGGTATTTAGATTATAACTAATATGCAAATTAGCATTTAGCATGCAGATTATGTTTTAACTGAGAGTTCTTCCACATATAGTGACACCTTTGAATAGGTTTGAGGTGAACTAGATTAAGACAGGATAAGGTGCTATGACCTCCAAGTCTAATTTAAGAATAAACTGACTAAATACTATTTCATATTAGAATGCATAGTTATCTGAGATACAAATTATGGATGATATAATTAACAAGTAGATTCATATCCCCAATCAGAATTCACATCCGACACACCACTATATTGATGACTCAAGTTGATATGATTTCAAATTGGTAGGTTTTTGTCCCAAGCATACAAACCTTAAAGTTCTAGCCACACCAGACAACCTTTAAGGGCAGGAGTGCAAAAAGGACAGCCCCTAAATGAGGTGTGTGGGCTCAAAATTGTTAGATCAAGCCTAAACCTGAATAGGATAAGGCCTATAATGTGAAACATGTGGACCCAAAAGCATACACTGGGCCCTATATCATCAAATGTATGAGTCTTATGAAACTAAAATCAATGCAGATCCAGGCCTAAATTCAAATTCAAAGCTAAGAGCTTGGGCACCATGAAATGACACCTAAATCTAGGCACAAAGTTCAATGGTGAGGCCCTAAATCTGGGCAAACATAGGCCCTAAATCTAGGCAAATGTAGGCCCTAAATTTAACATATGGCCTTGAAATTTTAAATCAAACCTAAAGGCCAATTGCAAAGGCTTAAATGCAAAACATGTAGGCCTCATTTAAATGAAGTAAGACCCAAATCTGGGAGCAAAATTCAATGAAGTATGACACCATAGTGAGGCGTGTAGCCTTGAGATTACAAATCAGACTTTAAATTCAAATAAATAAGACCTTGATCAGTCCCTACAAGGTATCATGTGGGCTTAAATACATATTTTAGGCCCTAGTTTGATTTAAATCGGACTCCTTGGCCTAGAATCTGGGCACAAAACTTGAGATATAGACCTTAAAACTCTAAATGTTGACCCTAAATTAGGGAGGGTACAAGCTATCATGAGGCCCTAAATCTAACCTCTACTGCAATGAGTGGGCTCAATCAGGCGTGTGGATTTATATTTAATACAAGACCTCACAATTTTAAATGTAAAGCATCAAAGTCAATTCCCCATAGCCTCGAGTTTAATCACTAGAAGCCCAAACTTAATGAGGGGATCCCGACCTGGAGAAAATTGGTCCAATATGGAGGGCTTAAAATTCAAAATTTGAAGTGGCAAAAGGCCTACATTTAATAACGAAAGCTATGGATTCAATGTGAATGAGGTTACCATTAAATATCTGATGGTAAATATTAAAATTTTTTAGCCTTGCAAGGAAAGAAATCGATCCAAAAGGTCACATCTATATAAACAAGGCCATTTTTACACTTCAAAAGAAGTTTTTTCAAGCTGATTATAGGCACATCTAAAGTTTGAACCAGCAGGGCAGAGATTTTTGAGTTTTATTGACTATTTTATTGCAGAGTTGCATAAAGGTGATGGTGCAATTCAACCTACACCATTTCTTCTCCAAGATTTCATGCTATAGTTGGACTAATCTCAAACATTTACCAGTGAATTAGGGTCTAATTGCAATGAATTAAGGTCTGATTACAACCACTTATCAACAAATTAAACTCTGATTTCAAGCCCTATCAGCATTTACCAACAAGAGGACTCAGATTACAAGCATTTACCAGAAAATTAGAGTCTAATTCCAGTCATCTCAGACATATTTAAGGCCTAAAATTTAATAAAATTAGTCCTATACTTGAAATTTTGATCTTCTCACAACAATGTTGCTATTGTGGATAGAGATCTACAACCATTTCCAGAACTATATAGTTTTGTACCAAGCTCTCTTTCTGATGCAGTGCAAGGTAGGAGAATCCCTGATGGAGATGTCCTAGCCCCTAGAAAATAACCACACAATAGAATATAATAACAATACAGAGATATAGATCCACACAATGCCAATAATCATAATAGAATCATCATATTTTCATCCAACATGCCTGGCTGTAAGGCCTTCCGGGTTACGGCCAGATACAATGCAATTACAATAGAAACTCCATAAGATCTCACAAGATCCAAATCAAAACCCTAGCTAGCCCAGATCCACACACTGGTAGGAACCCCCAAGGAAGATCTAAACTTGTGCTCGCAAGCCCACCAAGCAATCTCCTTGTTTCCCAGGCCGCAACTACTAGTTCTCCTCAAAACTTGCTCCACAGCCACCTCCTCTTCTCCCAGGTGGATGAATGATTGCCTAAAGACTTCCCCCACAACCTCTAATTATACCAATCTAAGCCATAGGTCAGCCTTGAATATAAATTAAATACAAATACCGAAATTAAATGCCACAAGTCAGCCAACAACAACAATTAAATTCCCAAAATTGATGTCTTAGTAAAATCACGATATCTCCTAGCTCTGGATGAATTAGAACTCATGCTTCTAAGAGTATGTAGAAATATAGGCCCTCTTTAATCCCTGAAATTTGAAGCCTCTAAATCTTTGTGGAAAATTACTTATATGGCCTGAAATAGGCACCAAATTCCTAAGCAAGGCTGAGCTCCCCTAGGCCATGCTGAGCAACCAAGACCATGCCAAGTTCCATTAAATACATCAAAACCAATTACCCAAGACCCAAGTGGGTTTATCCAACTCTACCAAACCCCTCACATATGAAAATAAGTCCACACGACTCCATCAAATCTCCCAAACATGTAGGATAGCCAACTACCCTGGGATGCTCCTGCATCAGACTCCCTAGGTGCGAAAAGAAGTATGCCTCATACTTTGACACCAGATGAAATGTCTGCAACCATCTTCATCTTCACCAAAGGCTTCCACTCCAATAGGGACAATAGAACCAACATGAAAATCACCCAAATCCGCATCCATCTGTCAACCACTAGAATCTCAACCATCCAATCAACATGCTCACTCCCAGGAACAAACTAAACATAGTGCCTCACCAACATTCTCTGTAGCTGATCACTACCAACAACAAAAATATCCTCGAACATGAAATCCATGTCACCAACATGTAAGCTCAAATCCACAATAGGAGCAACATGTAAATCCTCAACCATGTCAACCACCAACAGGTCCACATCAGGAACATACAGATCTGTAGTATCATGTAGATCCTCAACCACATCAACAACTAGTGAATCCACACCAGAAACATCCAACATATGGATCATCACCCTTAGCAACCTAATTATCCATGAAAAAGTGCTCTGTAATTTCCATGTCAGACTCAACCAACTGATCATGAAAACCAACCTCAATCATAGCATCAACAAGGTTAGGAAGCTCCATAGAAACATCCACAAGTTTCTCCGCAGGTTCCGCATCAACCTCCACACACTGATCAACAAAACCAACTTCCATCTCGACCTTGCTATGCCCTCTTCTCTCTCGAACAAGTCTTCTACTTAATGCAGTGCAAGGTAGGAGAATCCCTGATTGAGATGTCCTAGCCCCCAGCAAATAACCACATAATAGAATATAATAACAATACAGAGATATAGATCCACACAATGCCAATACTCATAATAGAATCATCATATTTTCATCCAACATGCCCGGCTATAAGACCTTCCAGGTTATGGCCAGATACAATGCAATTAAAATAGAAACTCCACAAGATCTCACAAGATCCAAACCAAAACCCTAGCTAGCCCAGATCGACACACTGGTAGGAACCCCCAAGGAAGATCTAAACTTGTGCTCGCAAGCCCACCAAGCAATCTCCTTGTTTCCCAAGCCCCAACTACTATCTCTCCTCAAAACTTGCTCCACAACCACATCCTCTTCTCCCAAGTGGATGAATGATTGCCTAAAGACTTCCCCCACAACCTCTAATTATACCAATCTAAGCCACAGGTCAGCCCTGAATATAAATTAAATACAAATACCAAAATTAAATGCCACAAGTCGGCCAACAACAACAATTAAATTCCCAAAATTGATGTCTTAGTAAAATCATGATATCTCCTAGCTCCGGATGAATTAGAACTCATGCTTCAAACCGTAGGTAGAAATATATGCCCTCTTCAATCCCTGAAATTTGCAGCCTCTAAATCTTTGTGGAAAATTACTTATACGGCCTGAAATAGGCACCAAATTCCTAAGCAAGGCCGAGCTCCCCTAGGCCATGCTGAGCAACCAAGACCATGCCAAGTTCCATTAAATACATAAAAACCACTTAACCAAGACCCAAGTGGGTTTATCCAACTCTACCAAACCCCTCACATATGAAAATAAGTCCACACGACTCCATCAAATCTCCCAAACATGCAAGATAGCCAACTACCCTGGGATGCTCCTACATCACTTTCTGATATCTCAGTCAATTATTTTGTTAGTAGCAAAGTAAAATTGATTTGGGAGAAGTGGTATGAGGTCTAGTAATGAAAAGTGATCAAATTTCTATTTTTTTCATGCCATTAAAGCCCTAGGTTTTCTTATTTCAAATTCTTCTGTAAAAGCTTTAAAGTCTGATTTTAGTACTCCAGCAAACGTTAACTTTAGAATTTAATTTGTGTTTGATAAAAACAAAGAGAAATATGATTAAGGGTTGGTGTTGCAGGATT
This sequence comes from Chamaecyparis obtusa, assembly GCA_027943335.1. Classification (NCBI taxonomy): domain Eukaryota; kingdom Viridiplantae; phylum Streptophyta; class Pinopsida; order Cupressales; family Cupressaceae; genus Chamaecyparis; species Chamaecyparis obtusa. The sequence continues at coordinate 46,360 of BSBK01009715.1, forward strand.
AATCATGGAAAAAGGTGGTAAAAATTCAAAATCCAAAGCCAAAGCCAAGGAAAAGAAAGACCCATTAGCAAGGGAGAAGGAAGGAAATGAGAAAATAGAAAAAGGGTAAAGGAGCCAAAAATGTTGAAAGTGCTAAAACAAAAAGGTTCGCACAATTGAAATCTAATACATGACATATGACTCCTAAATCTAGTTTCACATCTGCATGGGAGAACATTGGCAATACCAACCTTGGCCCATTTGACATGAATCTAGTATGGGACAGAATGTATAGAGTCAACCAATCCAAAGAAATCAAGAAGATGATTAAGAATGGTATTTTATAGCCAACAATCTTCCCACCTACACATCAATGGACATAATTAGTCTTGGAGATGGAAAGAAACCACAATCCAACTACTAGACAAGTCCTCACACCAAAGGGAAATGTCGCAGTTCTAATTACAGCAGATGCCATAAGGATTACTTTCAACATCACATAAGAAGAAGATGCAATGGTTTTTGCAAAGGCTAGTATAAGAAGGAGGAAATTTTGTGGATGATAAAGATAAGGAATCAAGCAATGAAAATGTTCTTGATGTTGATTCAAAGATGTAAGATGCTACTGAAGATAGCAAAGAAGCAAGTCTTGAAGGGCTTGAGAGTGATGAGTCACTTGTGGTAGGCACTATCTTGTTTCCTTTGGAGGAAGATAAGGGTAGTATGAAAGTTACTCCTATGACATCACATAGTGAGGGTAATGATGTGGCCATGGAGGTTGATGGGCCATGAAATGGCTCAAGAGATTGTTTACTCTCCAAGCATGGAGGCATGGTATGTTGATGGTGTCAAGGAAGAGGAGTGTCTTTGGAAACTAGATTTATTGAAGTTTTAGATGTATGCAAAAGTAGAGGTTCAAAATAGGAAGAGGAAGTTGTTGATGGCCAACAAAGAGAAGTAGGTGTTCCTGTTGCAAAGAGAAGTCAAGCCAAAAGTCAAGATCAAGGAGTGGGGGTTTGAACATGATGGAAAGAATCACACTACCACAATTTAACCATCAAACAATGACATTAGAAATTAAGAGGGAACATAGATTAGACCATGACATGCATACAAGGATACAGAAAAATAATTTTGAGATACATACCTGTGCAATCCAATCTCCCAAGGAATAGACAACACCAGTTATCACCATCTATGCCAAAATAGGATTTGTCTTCAAGGCCTCTTCGTACGTAGTGCAATTATGCATAGGAGCATATTTGACAATCTCATAGAGGGTCCATCCCTAAAAACAAAAGCACCATTTCAGTTTGAATATTAAATATATACAAATATAATGATGAAAGAAAAGAAGACAATCATACGCTCTTTGATTTTGAGGTATAGAATAGAAAATATAAGTTGAAAAGCCAATCAAAAACATAAGAGACAAATCACACTTCAAGAAAGTACAAAAAGAAAAGAAAGATAAGTTCTTATCAGGCCATTGAAAAGCTTTCGGTATTTTAGATAAGACATCACAGGTATTTATTTGTATTCTGAAGCCTTGTTATAGAAATTTGTTTTTATTAATCCTCATAATTAGTTAGCGAATCTTCTTTTTTCTTTCTAAATTCATGGATGATTCTATTTTTCTACAGTAAATAGCATACGTAACAGATAAACATGAAATCAACAACAAATATCTACCTTTAAATACAACTCCAAATGAATGAATAAAAGAAGAAAATGATAATGCTGATTGGGTATCTAGTAAATTAAATAGTTTAATCATGCAAATAGATGTCGATAGTGCACATCATAGTGCGTTGGACTACAACTAATTTAGAATCTGATTGAAGAATCCATGATTAAAGATCACTGAGGAGTTGCTGATTAGATATGTAATATGATTAAATCAGTATTATGTTGTCATTGATGTCAACTAGTTTGACAACACTTATCTTGTAAGTTACTATACCCAGACATCTGAAGAAAGGTGAAAGAGATGAAGAATAGAGAAATCTACATGGGGAAAGATGTACATGATAGATGAGGATAAGGAACACATTGAGTAACTTGTTGATGAGTCTATGACTAGATGATATTGACTTTATTATGTTGCATTCATCTATGATGAAGTATAGAGCTGAAAGACACAAAGCAGTGTTGTTGGTAAATGAAGCATTTCTAGTATACATCGACGGAGTGTAGTGTATACCGATCAAAGTATTAACCGAGTAGTGTTCACCGACACATTTCTTTGTTAACCGAGTAGAATAGAATGAACTAAATGATTAGTTTAGCCGATAGGATTGATGAGCTGTAAAGTACCTCAATTTCAATGATAACAGATAATGTTTGTTATGAAGATCGACAGCTAACAAAATTAAAGGAAGATCTAATGGAATAGATTGAAATGTGTTATTGACATATCAGCCGAGAAAGTTTGAAGCGACAAAATCTATGAATGTGGTTAAGCGGCAAAATTTGATGGAGGAGAAGAAAATGATTTACTCATCTATATAGTAGACTAGAATTTCATTATGGAATGATGTTGGAAGAAGTAGAAACTGCAAGAATATCATGTGAACAAGGTTTTCATCCATTCTGATCATACTGGTTAAGTAAGAACCAAGCTATAGAACAATTACTGAGCTACAAAGAGTAATTACCGACGGACAATAAGTTGATATAGTATTGAATCTGAAGTGAAATATTGATCAGAAGGATTTGTATGGACTGAATATTGATCTGTAATATGCAATTGAAGTTGTATTAAAGTAGATCATTTACTATTACATATTTAACCATTGTATATAGTCAAAATCTCTTAACCAAGTGGACTCTAAAAGTCTTATGATGTATCATTCATAGAATGAACATTGATATCTTGTCAACCCCATAGTGAATGTTGGTTGGATGATAAATTCTAGTCTAAAATCCTCTAACAAGGTCACACCTGACAATGTGTTTGTAAACATTTAACAGGGTTGGGTCTTAACCGACCTCACTTTAGAAGAGTGAACAATTTTGGGTTGCTAGTCCCAGGTGGTTTTTCCCTTTACAGGGTTTCCATGTTAAATCTCTTGTATTATGTGTTGATTGTGATATTTGTTTGTTATCATACTTTACATGTTACATGTTAGATTTGATCGGTAACTATTATAGTATTAGACTGGTAATCGATAAAAGCACAGAAAGTGAATGTAATTATTGTTTACCGAGGAGGAGAAATAGAAGAAGTTGTTTTCAATTATACATTTTGTTTTGGGACACTGGATAACTGATTCAGCCCCCTCTTGGTTATTCTAACAATTGGTATCAGAGATGTGGTTGCTTAGAATAGAGTTTAAAGGAATTAAGCACAAAAGTCTCAAGATGTATAAGAGGGAAGTACTAAAGCTGAACAAAGAGAACTTCACACTATGGCAAAGCAGGATGAAGTTGCACATATCTAGAATTGGGAATTCTGCATTAGATTTGATGGAAAATGGCTACATACAACTGCCCACTGGTCCCTTAACTCTTCATCAACTGAAGGACATGCATGAACACAATATCACTATGATGGAGCTTATTGTTACCTGTATCGATGCCGAATTTGAAGACATCAAGGGTTGTGATACTACTAAGAAGATGTGGGACAAGTTAAATCTGATATACAGTGGAGATCTAAATGTCAAAAGAGCCCAAGCTGAAATTCTAAGAGGTAGATTTGATGATATGAGAATGAAAGAAGGTGAGAACATTGTACAATGCTCAAATAGACTAAAAGAGGTGGTACATGTTATTAGAGCATCTGATGGAGTGATTGATGATGAAACAGTGATAAGCAAGATTCTCAGAACTTTGCTGCTAGTTTATGCAATCAAGATCTCTACAATTCATGAAACAAGAGCTACATCCAACCTTACTCTTGACACTCTGATTGTAAACTTACAACCTTTGAATTAAAAAAATTTGATAACACTGTTGTTCCTTTTGTTGAATCCACTTTCATGTCTTCTTTGAAGATTGGAAAGTCTAGTAGGAATAATAAGAATTATGATAGTGATAGTAATACCGATGATGAACTTGATGAGCTTGAAGCTCTTATGGCTAGAAGATTGCCCAAAGGAAAATGAAGGTATAGAGGTAAGCTACCTTTGGCATGTTTTAACTATAAAGAAGTTGATCACATCATTGCTAGATGTCCTCAGAAGAAAGATGATGATAGATCTAAAGACCGATCTGAAGGAAGCTATGGGAGAAGAGTCAACAGAGGCTATCGACACAAAAACAGAGACAACTGAGATGATAAAGGCAAAAAGGTATGTTACATAGATGAAGATATTGAAACTAAATCTGATTCTGATGATGAAATAGAAGTTGTATTTGTGGCAATGAAAGATGACTCAGAGGAAGAAGAGAAACATGAAGAGACAACATTGATCTCTAAAGTAAGTAGAAATGATACATGGATCATAGACAGTGACTGTACACATCATATGACCGGTGATGTAGAGAATTTTGATCATCTTGTTGAATATAATGGAGGATCTGTGAGAATGGGAAATGATGCACCTTGTATGGTAAGAGGTAAAGGTTCACTGATGATTAATGACAGAATACAATGTGAAAATGCATACTGGGTAGATGGATTGAACTATAATCTATTAAGTGTGGCTCAGCTGAACAATTCAGGCCAGTGACTGGCTTTTGAGAGAAAAAAGGTAAAGATCTATGATGATGAAGGAAGATGTGTCAGAACTAGTACACAATCCAGAGGTAATCTATTATATCTTGATATGGATCAATCTTCTTGTTTGTTAATAAAGGATGAAGATGCTTGGTTGTGGCACAAAAGGTTATACCATGTGAACTTTGACAACATGATCAAGATTAGTAAAAAGAAAAGAGTTAGAAGATTGCCTAACTTGACAAAACCTGATCATGCCATGTGCCATGAATGTTAGAAAGGTAAGATGACTAAGTCTAGTTTTAAAAGTAAAGACTACTCAGCAAAGAAGATACTTGAGTTGGTTTATATCGACCTATGTGGTCCTATGAGAACTCAGAGCTATTCTGGTGATAGATATTTTATTCTTTTTGTTGATGACTATACTAGATTGATGACTATTATGTTCCTGAAGAGAAATCTGAAGCCTTTAAAATGTTTAAGTGGTATAAAGCTAAGGTAGAGAAAGAGACTGGAAAAGAAATAAAATGCTTAAGATTTGATAGAGGAGGTGAATTTATCTCTGATAAATTTACTAATTTCTGTAATGAGCGTGGAATTAAAAGACGGGTCTCTACACCAAGGACACCTCAGCAAAATGGCATTGTTGAAAGAAGGAACAGGTCTATAATTGACTGTGCTAGAACATTGATGATACAAAAGAATGTTGCTCAGGCATATTGGAGGGAAGCTGTCAGTACAACTATGTATGTTCTTAACCAAGTACAATTGAAGGACACCAACCGAACACCTTATAAGCTATGGTTTGGACATAAACCTACTGTAAGTTATTTCAAGATTTTTGGAAGTAAATGCTCTATTTCAAAAGATGAAAGAAATGGAAAATTTGATTCTAAAGGAGATGAAGGGATATTTCTGGGATATTCCTCTACAAGTAAAGCATATAAATATTTGAATAAGGTTACAAATAAGATGTTGAAAGTACTAATGTTCATGTTGATGAGTTTGATGACAAGAACACAAAGGAAAGTACAAAGGAATCAAAAGACTACAGTAGATTCACTTACATTGAACATCCAGAGTATCTATCGATGCTGCAAGCTATGACAACCGGTTAGCAAGGAAACAATACAGGACAATAGGCAACACAAACTGATGGACAAGATGGAGCTACCAAGAAAGGAAATGACCCTGACCAGGATGAGCAAGAAAGGAGAAATTGAGTTCTAGCTAGTTTTGTCAGAAGACATCATCCTGAGACACAAATCATTGGAGACAAACATGCTGGAATGCAAACTAGAAGCAAAACAAGACAAGGTATATGTCTAGTTTGTGAATTTGAACCTAAAAATGTGAAAGTTGCATTAGAGAATGAAGAATGGGTTAATGCAATAAAGGAGGAAATAGAGAAAATAGAGAAGAAAAAAACATGGTCCTTAGTACCCTGACCTAAAGATAAGAATGTTATCGGTACTAAGTGGATATTCAGGAATAAATTGAATGAAAATGGTGAAGGCATAAGAAATAAAGCTAGATTGGTATGCAAGGGATATGCACAGGAAGAAGGCATTGACTACGGTGAAACATTTGCACCTATTGCTAGATTGGAAGGAGTTAGAATGCTACTTCCATATGCTGCACACAAGAAATTCAAAGTCTATCAAATGGATGTGAAGTCAGCATTTCTGAATGGTATACTTGAAGAAGAGGTCTACATCGAACAACCTGAAGGATTTGTTGACCCTAACAATAAAGACATGGTATTTAGATTACATAATGTTTTATATGGCTTGAAGCAAACACCTAGAGCATGCTATGAAAGACTGCATAGTTACTTGTTAAGTATTGGATTTGTTAGAACAAGTGAAAACAACAATCTGTATATGAAAGGTGATACTGATGATACTATTATCATTGCTGAAATATTTGTTGATGATATTATTTTTGGAGGCTCAGATCTTGTATGCAAGACATTTTCTAATGAAATGCAATATGAATTTGAAATGTTTATGTTCGGAGAGATTAAGTTCTTTCTTGGAATACAAGTGATTCAGCAGAGTGATAGAATATTCATCACACAATCTAAATACATAAAGGAAGTACTGAAGACATTTGGCATTGAAGATGCTAAATCTATGGGAACACCAATGGCTATTGGATGCAAATTGACAAAGGAGGATGAAACTACAGAGGTAAACCAGACACTTTACCGATCCATGATTGGTAAGTTAATGTACATAGTTCACAGTAGACTAGATATAAGACATGCTGTGGGTATTGTTACAAGATTTTTTGCTAATCCTAGAGAATCACACATGATAGCTACAAAAAGGATCTTAAGATACCTAAAGAAAATAGAGAATTATGGATTATGGTATCCTAAGGAAGGGAAGTTTGAACTGAAAGTTTACACCGATGTTGATTGAGCTGGAAATGTGGATGATAGAAAAAGCACCACCGGAGGAGCATTTTTCTTTGGTGAAAGAATTTGATGCAGGAGCATCCTGGGTGTGAGAGCAATCTTGCATCACCCAAAAATATTTGTTTTTGCTTTTCAATAAGGGCTATCTTATGCAGAGCTGCTATTTCTAGAAATTTTCTATTTTTAGTAAGTTGGCCATATGATCTCGGAATGTTCTGATTTCACATGTGGAGGCTCATCTCTGTCATATCGGCCTACCAGTAAAGTTTCATGGCTAGATCAAGTCTGGTTTTGAAGATATTGAAAATTTTCGGTTTTGGAAACAGGGTGCAGAAACTTTGAACTCAGTTTTGAAGGCTTTAGAGGCCCCGAATGAGGTCGAATTTTGGGTTGAATGAAGCTTGCTTGATTCAGGCATTGTAAAGCTCCTCGTGCCCTTTCCGAAATGGGGTTATAATAGCCGATCGGGCCAACTGGTGATGACTTATGGTCTTCGGAAGTTGGGCCACCTGAAATGGCGGAAAATAATTTTCTTCAAAATTTTTCTTCGGGTTTCAAAGGTTATCTTGAGCTGACTATGATGTAATGAAATGTAAAATAAAATAATTCTAAGTTTGGTCAGCCTTATTGGCTAAAATTCTGGAACCTTCCCAGGCGGTGGGGAATTGCCTATATAAGGAATGCTGTATTATTGTCTTAAGCTGTTCAGAATAGTTCTGGGTAATAATTCGAGGCTTTGTCCTACAGAATATTCTAAGGAAATGCCCATGTGGCTTTAAATATTGTAATTCTGAAAGTTTGTAATTCCACATTTGTGGAGATAATAAGAAGCCAATTTTCTGTTCTTGCATATTGTTGTTGTTTCTCTATTTCTGTTATGTGTTTGTGGTATTAAGGGGATCACCCTTCATCAAGTGGTATCAGAGCAGGATTTCTTGAGTGTGTAAACAGATCGCCGATTGTGAGACAGTTTGCACCAGGACCGTGGCTAGGGTTTCAACGCGCATCGCAAAAATGCCTCCACGAAGGGAATGTGGTGGAAGAGCTGGGGTTGTAACACCTGAGGTTAGAGAGCTGCAGAGACAAGTGCGAGCATTGCAAGAAGAGATTCGCAGAGGAATGAATCTTAATGTCAGAGATGAAAGTGAGGATGAAGCCGAAGAATAATATCAAGAAGGAGAAGCTGACATTGTGAACTAGGAGGAAGAAAGACTTTTTCGGGCGATTTCCAAGATTGGGAAAAGACCTAAGATTGAGGTTCCTACATTTTTTGGAAATCTTAACCCAGAGGAATTGATCGACTGGATCAATGAATGTGAGGAATATTTTGAGTATGAAGATGTTGAGGATCCTGATAGGGTCAAATTTGTGAAAGCCAGATTGAAAGGTCATGCAAAGATCTGGTGGCAAGAAATTTAATTAGAGCGAAATAGAAGAGGGAAAGATAAAATCACAAGATGGGATCAGATGGTGGATAAATTGAAGCGAGAGTTCATTCCTGTTGATTATGAGCTTGACCTACTGAAGAAAATGCAGAGTTTGAAGCAAGCAGGAAGATCTGTTCAGGAGTATACAGAGGAGTTCTATCGACTTCTCATCAAAACAGGCCATGCAGAAGCTGATAAAGAGAAAGTTGTCCGATACCTTAATGGGTTAAGGCCAAGCATTCAGGAGGAGTTGAATCTAGTTTGAATGAACAGTATTGAGGAGGCATACCAATTTGCCCTAAAAGTAGAGGAAAAGCTGAACAAGAAATTTGATTGCAGACAAAATGGAAGAGGTCGCGGTGGACGATCTGGTGGACGGTCATATGGTGGCCGAAATGAAGATTCGAAAAAGAAACATGAGGCCAGTGGCAGTCAGAATCAGCGTGGAAATAATTTCAATTGCTTCCAGGATCAGAATAATAGAGATCAGAGAGGAAGAGGAAGAGGACAAGGATCTGGAAGAGGTGGCTTCCGTGGAACATGTTTTCACTGTGGAGAAGAAGGTCATAGGACATTTGAATGTCCTCAGCACCAAGGAAGAACAGACAGGAGAAATGAAGGCCAGGCTAGAGTTGCACATGTAGATGAAGATGCTAGATCATCAAATTCTGAAGATGCTGAAAGAGGAGAAACGTTGATTAACAGAAGAGTCCTGTTGAGTGGTGAGAATGAACCTGAGCAAAGGAGGAGCCTATTTCACACCAGGTACAAGTGTGAAGGTAAATATTGTGATATGATTATTGATAGTGGAAGCACTGACAATTTGGTGTCAGAAGAGATGGTGACAAAGTTGAAGCTCAAGAGACAGAAACACCCACATCCATATCGGATTGCCTGGGTACAGGATGACCACAAGGTCATGGTCAACGAACAATGCCTAGTGAAGTTAAAGGTTGGCGGATACCAAGATGAGGTATTGTGTGATATCATATCTATGGATGCATGTCATATGTTGCTGGGTAGACCATGGCAGTTTGACAGATGTGCTGTACATGATGGTCGTGCGAATACCTATTCCCTAACAAAGGATGGAGTGCGACATAAGCTAAAACCATTGAAGGAGACTGAAGAAAAGGTATGTGATAATGCAAGGATAACTTTTGTTGATGGAAGAAATTTCCTAGATGGTATGAGGCCTGAGCATGTATGTTTTGCTTTAATTCCAAAAGATGGTAACGAGGAAGTAGAAGATGTTCCTGTAGAAGTTGCAGATTTGTTGAATGAGTTTCAAGATATTGTATCCGATAACGTGCCTGATGGATTACCACCAGTCAGGAAGATCAGTCATCAGATGGACTTGATCCCAGGAGTGAGTTTGCCGAATAAGGCAGCACATAGAATGACACCTGCAGAAAGTGAGGAGTTGAATAGACAAGTACATGAGTTGTTATAGAAAGGATTGATCCGTGAGAGTCTGAGTCCCTGTGCTGTACCAGCAGTATTAGCACCAAAGAAGAATGGAGAATGGAGGATGTGTACAGATTCTAGGGCAATAAACAAGATCACAATCAAGTACAGGTTTCCATTGCCACGAATGGATGATATTATGGACTGTTTGAGTGGAGCTGTGTATTTTTCAAAGATAGATCTGAAAAGTGGATATCATCAGATTCGGATCAGAGAAGGAGATGAATGGAAGACTGCCTTCAAGACAAAGGAAGGACTATATAAGTGGTTAGTCATGCCTTTTGGGCTAACCAATGCACCGAGCACTTTCATGCGACTCATGAATGAGGTTCTGAAAGAATTTCTGGGTAAGTTTGTCATTGTTTACCTAGATGATATTTTGATCTTTAGTAAGACATTGGATGAGCATATGATGCATATTCGTATGGTATTTGAGAAGTTGAGAGAAGAGAAATTGTTGATTAATTTGAAGAAGTGCAGTTTTGTGAAGAAACAGTTAGTGTATTTGGGGTTTGTAGTTTCAGGAGAAGGTCTAAAAATGGACCCAGAGAAGGTACAGGTTATCCTTGAATGGCCTACTCTAAGGAGTGCTACTGAGGTAAGATCTTTTCATGGTCTCGCTAGCTTTTACAGAAAGTTTATCAGAAATTTTAGCAGTATTTGTGGACCCTTGACTGAAATAATGAGAGGGGATAGAAAAGAGTTTAAGTGGACTAATGGGGCAGAAAAGAGTTTTCAATTGTTGAAACAAAAAGTTACAAAACAACCTATTTTAGCACTTCCAGATTTTAATAAGGTGTTTCAAGTAGATTGTGATGCTAGTGGTACTGCAATAGGAGCTGTTATGAGCCAAGAAGGTAAATCTATTGCTTATTTCAGTGAGAAGTTGAATGATGCCAAGAGAAAATATCTGTTTATGATCAGGAATTTTATGCTATAGTTCAGGCATTGAAGAAGTGGAGACACTATTTGCTTCCTAAGGAGTTTGTTTTGTATACTGATCATCAAGCTTTGCAATATTTGAATAGTCAAGGAAAGTTTAATCAAAGGCATTTGAAATGGGTTGAATTTTTGCAGAGTTATACATTTGTTTTGAAACACAGGAGTGGAAAGTCTAATAGGGTTGCAGATGCTCTTAGCAGAAGGCAGCTATTGCTGGCAGAAATGCAGATTGAGGTGATTGGGTTCAAGGAACTCAAGAATTTTGTATCCAGAGGATCCTGATTTTGGTGAAGTTTGGAAAGCTTGTACAGAACCTGTTACTCTAGACAGGAAGAAATGGTTGGATTTCATCATCCAGCATGATATGCTATTTAGAGTGAGTCAGTTGTGCATTCCACGAAGTTCTATAAGGGAGAATCTCATCAAGGAGAAGCATAGCGGAGGATTGGCTGGACATTTTGGTCGTGATAAAACCCTTGGTTTGGTTAGTGAGAATTATTATTGGCCACAGTTGCAGCAAGATGTGAAGAAATTTGTACAGAGTTGCAGAGTATGTCAAATGGCGAAAGGAGTGAAGCAGAATACAGGGTTGTACCAGCCATTGCCTATACTAGAGAAGCGTTTGGAGGATATCAGCATGGACTTTGTTCTTGGTTTACCAAGGACACAGCGGGGACATGATCCAATTTTTGTGGTAGTTGACAGATTTTCAAAGATGGCACATTCTATTCCCTGCAAGAAGACTAATGATGCTGTTCATGTAACAGAATTGTTTTTCAGAGAAGTAGTGAGACTTCATGGTCTGCCAAAGACCATAGTTTCAGATCAGGACACTAAGTTTGTTAGATATTTCTGGCGAACATTGTGGAAGAAGTTGAAGACAGATTTGAAGTTCAGTTCATCACATCACCCACAGACTGATGGACAGACAGAGGTGGTGAATAGGAGTTTGTGAAATCTACTGAGATGTTTGGTTGGGGATAAGTCAACAGGAGCACTGGTAAATCACCATTCCAGATTGTATATGGAAGTAGTCCAAGAAATGCATCTGAATTGAGGAAGATAGATAAAGGAGAAATAAGTAGTGCTGAAGCTGAGAATTTTGTAGAACACTTGAAGAACATCCATGGGGAGGTGAGGAAGCATATTACCAAGATGAATGCACAGTATAAGGCTAAGGCAGATGAGAAAAGGAGGTATAAGGAATTTCAAGTTGGTGATGAAGTCATGGTTCATTTGTGGAAGGAGCGGTTTCCAGTTGGTACATATAACAAGCTCAAAATGAAGAAGTTTGGACCGTGTAGGATACTGAAGAAACATGATTCAGAAAATGCATATGAGGTAGAATTGCCTACTGAGCTAAATATTTTACCAGTGTTTAACATTTCAGACCTGACAGAGTATCATGAAGGAGGTGTTGAAGATGAGATCACAGCAGCACAGTGGAGTATTCCAGCGACTAGTTTAGATACTAAGGAGATTGAGGACATACTGGATAGTCGTGTTGGCAGAAGCACAAGGAACAGAACATATGAAGAGTATTTGGTCAAGTGGAAAGGATGACCTGTTGAGGATTCAGCATGGCTAATAAAGGAGGAGGTTAACCATCTTGGTTTTCCTCTACACACCTTAGTCGTGATAGGGTCACTTCTCAAATTACCCTGGGTGTCTAATGCAGGAGCATCCTGGGTGTGAGAGCAATCTTGCATCACCCAAAAATATTTGTTTTTGCTTTTCAATAAGGGCTATCTTGTGCAGAGCTGCTATTTCTAGAAACTTTCTATTTTTAGTAAGTTGGCCATACGATCTCGGAATGTTCTGATTTCACATGTGGAGGCTCATCTCTGTCATATCAGCCTGCCAATAAAGTTTCATGGCTAGATCAAGTCTGGTTTTGAAGATATTGAAAATTTTCGGTTTTGGAAACAGGGTGCAGAAACTTTGAATTCAGTTTTGAAGGCTTTAGAGGCCCCGGATGAGGTCAAATTTTGGGCTGAATGAAGCTTGCTTGATTCACGCATTGTAGAGCTCCTCGCGCCCTTTCCGAAATGGGGTTATAATAGCCGATCGGGCCAACTGGTGATGACTTATGGTCTTCGGAAGTTGGGCTACCTGAAATGGCGGAAAATAATTTTTCTTCTAAATTTCTGTTCGGGTTTCAAAGGTTATCTTGAGCCGACTATGATGTAATGAAATGTAAAATAAAATAATTATAAGTTTGGTCGGCCTTATTGGCTAAAATTCTGGAACCTTCCCAGGCGGTGGGGAATTGCCTATATAAGGAAGGCTGTATTATTGTCTTAAGCAGTTCAGAATAGTTCTGGGTAATAATTCGAGGCTTTGTCCTACAGAATATTGTAAGGAAATGCCCATGTGGCTTTACATATTGTAATTCTGAAAGTTTGTAATTCCACATTTGTGGAGATAATAAAAAGCCAATTTTCTGTTCTTGCATATTGTTGTTGTTTCTCTATTTCTGTTATGTGTTTGTGGTATTAAGGAGATCACCCTTCATCAAGTGGTATCAGAGCAGGATTTCTTGAGTGTGTAAACAGATCGCCGACTGTGAGGCAGTTTGCACCAGGACCGTGGCTAGGGTTTCAGCATGCATCGCGAAAATGCCTCCACGAAGGGAATGTGGCGGAAGAGCTGGTGTTGTAACACCTGAGGTTAGAGAGCTGCAGAGACAAGTGCAAGCATTGCAAGAAGAGATTCACAGAGGAATGAATCTTAATGTTAGAGATGAAAGTGAGGATGAAGACGAAGAAGAATATCAAGAAGGAGAAGCTGACATTTTGAACCAGGAGGAAGAAAGACTTTTTCAGGCGATTTTCAAGATTGGGAAAAGACCTAAGATTGAGGTTCCTACATTTTCTGGAAATCTTAACCCAGAGGAATTGATCGACTGGATCAATGAATGTGAGGAATATTTTGAGTATGAAGATGTTGAGGATCCTGATAGGGTCAAATTTGCGAAAGCCAGATTGAAAGGTCATGCGAAGATCCGGTGGCAAGAAATTCAATTAGAGTGAAATAGAAGAGGGAAAGATAAAATCACAAGATAGGATCGGATGGTGGATAAATTGAAGCGACAGTTCATTCCTGTTGATTATGAGCTTGACCTACTCAAGAAAATGCAGAGTTTGAAGCAAGCAGGAAGATCTGTTCAGGAGTATACAGAGGAGTTCTATCAACTTCTCATCAAAACAGGCCATGTAGAAGCTGATAAAGAGAAAGTTGCCCGATACCTTAATGGGTTAAGGCCAAGCATTCAGGAAGAGTTGAATCTAGTTCGAATGAACAGTATTGAGGAGGCATACCAATTTGCCCTAAAAGTAGAGGAAAAGCTGAACAAGAAATTTGAGAGCAGACAAAATGGAAGAGGTCGCGGTGGACGATCTGGTGGATGGTCATATGGTGCCCGAAATGAAGATCCGAAAAAGAAAGATGAGGCCAATGGCAGTCAGAATCAGCGTGAAAATAATTCCAACTGCTTCCAGGATCAGAATAATAAAGATCAGAGAGGAAGAGGAAGAGGACAAGGATCTGGAAGTGGTGGCTTCCGTGGAACATGTTTTCACTGTGGAGAAGAAGGTCATAGGGCATTTGAATGTCCTCAGCGCCAAGGAAGAACAGACAGGAGAAATGAAGGCCAGGCTAGAGTTGTACATGTAGATGAAGATGCTAGATCATCAAATTCTGAAGATGCTGAAAGAGGAGAAACGTTGATTAACAGAAGAGTCCTGTTGAGTGGTGAGAATGAACCTGAGAAAAGGAGGAGCATGTTTCGCACCAGGTACAAGTGTGAAGGTAAATGTTGTGATATGATTATTGATAGTGGAAGCACTGACAATTTGGTGTCAGAAGAGATGGTGACAAAGTTGAAGCTCAAGAGACAGAAACACCCACATCCATATTGGATTGCCTGGGTACAGGATGACCACAAGGTCATGGTCAATGAACAATGCCTAGTGAAGTTCAAGGTTGGCGGATACCAAGATGAGGTATTGTGTGATATCATATCTATGGATGCATGTCATATGTTGCTAGGTAGACCATGGCAGTTTGACAGATGTGTTGTACATGATGGTCGTGCAAATACCTATTCCCTAACAAAGGATGGAGTGCGACATAAGCTAAAACCATTGAAGGAGACTGAAGAAAAGGTATGTGGTAATGCAAGGATAACTTTTGTTGATGGAAGAAATTTTCTAGATGGTATGAGGCGTGAGCATGTATGTTTTGCTTTAATTCCAAAAGATGGTAACGAGGAAGTAGAAGATGTTCCTATAGAAGTTGCAGATTTGTTGAATGAGTTTCAGGATATTGTATCCGATAACGTGCCTGGTGGATTACCACCAGTCAGGAAGATCAGTCATCAAATGGACTTGATCCTAGGAACGAGTTTGCCAAATAAGGCAGCACACAGAATGACACCTGCAGAAAGTGAGGAGTTGAACAGACAAGTACATGAGTTGTTACAGAAAGGATTAATCCATGAGAGTCTGAGTCCCTGTGCTGTACCAGCAGTATTAGCACCAAAAAAGAATGGAGAACGGAGGATGTGTACAGATTCTAGGGAAATAAACAAGATCATAATCAAGTACAGGTTTCCATTGCCACGAATGGATGATATTATGGACTGTTTGAGTGGAGCTGTGTATTTTTCAAAGATAGATCTGAAAAGTGGATATCATCAGATTCGGATCAGAGAAGGAGATGAATGGAAGACTGCCTTCAAGATAAAGGAAGGACTATATGAGTGGTTAGTCATGCCTTTTGGGCTAACCAATGCGCCGAGCACTTTCATGCGACTCATGAATGAGGTTCTGAAAGAATTTCTGGGTAAGTTTGTCATTGTTTACCTAGATGATATTTTGATCTTTAGTAAGACATTGGATGAGCATATGATGCATATTCGTATGGTATTTGAGAAGTTGAGAGAAGAGAAATTGTTGATTAATTTGAAGAAGTGCAGTTTTGTGAAGAAATAGTTGGTGTATTTGGGGTTTGTAGTTTCAGGAGAAGGTCTAAAAATGGACCCAGAGAAGATACAGGCTATCCTTGAATGGCCTACTCCAAGGAGTGCTACTGAGGTAAGATCTTTTCATGGTCTCGCTAGCTTTTACAGAAAGTTTATCAGAAATTTTAGCAGTATTTGTGGACCCTTGACTGAAACAATGAGAGAGGATAGAAAAGAGTTTAAATGGACTAATGGGGCAGAAAAGAGTTTTCAATTGTTGAAACAAAAAGTTACAAAACAACCTGTTTTAGCACTTCCAGATTTTAATAAGGTGTTTCAAGTAGATTGTGATGCTAGTGGTACTGCAATAGGAGCTGTTATGAGCCAAGAAGGTAAACCTATTGCTTATTTCAGTGAGAAGTTGAATGATGCCAAGAGAAAATATTCTATTTATGATCAGGAATTTTATGCTATAGTTCAGGCATTGAAGAAGTGGAGACACTATTTGCTTCCTAAGAAGTTTATTTTGTATAATGATCATCAAGCTTTGCAATATTTGAATAGTCAAGGAAAGTTGAATCAAAGGCATTTGAAATGGGTTGAATTTTTGCAGAGTTATACATTTGTTTTGAAACACAGGAGTGGAAAGTCTAATAGGGTTGCAGATGCTCTTAGCAGAAGGCAACTATTGCTGGCAGAAATGCAGATTGACGTGGTTGGGTTCAAGGAACTCAAGAATTTGTATCCAGAAGATCCTGATTTTGGTGAAGCTTGGAAAGCTTGTACAGAACCTGTTACTCTAGACAGGACGAAATGGTTGGATTTCATCATCCAGGATGATATGCTATTTAGATGGAGTCAGTTGTGCATTCTACGAAGTTCTATGAGGGAGAATCTCATCAAGGAGAAGCATAGCGGAGGATTGGCTGGACATTTTGGTCGTGATAAAACCCTTGGTTTGGTTAGTGAGAATTATTATTGGCCACAGTTGCAGCAAGATGTGAAGAAGTTTGTACAGAGTTGCAGAGTATGTCAAATGGCGAAAGGAGTGAAGCAGAATACAGGGTTGTACCAGCCATTGCCTATACCAGAGAAGCCTTGGGAGGATATCAGCATGGACTTTGTTCTTGGTTTACCGAGGACACAGCGGGGACACGATTCAATTTTTGTGGTAGTTGACAGATTTTCAAAGATGGCACATTTTATTCCCTGCAAGAAGACTAATGATGTTGTTCATGTAGTAGAATTGTTTTTCAGAGAAGTAGTGAGACTTCATGGTCTGCCAAAGACCATAGTTTCAGATCGGGACACTAAGTTTTTTGGATATTTCTGGCGAACATTGTGGAAGAAGTTGAAGACAGATTTGAAGTTCAGTTCATCACATCACCCACAGACTGATGGACAGACAGAGGTGGTGAATAGGAGTTTGGGAAATCTACTGAGATGTTTGGTTGGGGATAAGCCAACAGGATGGGATTTGATTTTACCACAGGCAGAATTTGCATACAATAATTCTATCAACAGGAGCACTGGTAAATCACCATTCCAGATTGTATATGGAAGTAGTCCAAGAAATGCATCTGAATTGAGGAAGATAGATAAAGGAGAAATAAGTAGTGCTGAAGCTGAGGATTTTGTAGAACACTTGAAGAACATCCATGGGGAGGTGAGGAAGCATATTACCAAGATGAACGCATAGTATAAGGCTAAGGCAGATGAGAAAAGGAGGTATAAGGAATTTCAAGTTGGTGATGAAGTCATGGTTCATTTGCGGAAGGAGCAGTTTCGAGTTGGTACATATAACAAGCTGAAAATGAAGAAGTTTGGACCGTATAGGATACTGAAGAAACATGATTCAGGAAACGTATATGAGGTAGAATTGCCTACTGAGCTAAATATTTTACCAGTGTTTAACATTTCAGACCTGACAGAGTATCATGAAGGAGGTGTTGAAGATGAGATCACCGTAGCACAGTGGAGTATTCCAGCAACTAGTTCAGATACTAAGGAGATTGAGGACATACTGGATAGTCGTGTTGGCAGAAGCACAAGGAACATAACATATGAAGAGTATTTGGTCAAGTGGAAAGGACGACCTGTTGAGGATTCAGCATGGCTAACAATGGAGGAGGTTAACCGTCTTGGTTTTCCTCTACACACTTGAGTCGTGACAGGGTCACTTCTCAAATTACCCTGGGTGTCTGATGCAGGAGCATCCTGGGTGTGAGAGCAATCTTGCATCACCCAAAAATATTTGTTTTTGCTTTTCAATAAGGGCTATCTTGTGCAGAGCTGCTATTTCTAGAAACTTTCTATTTTTAGTAAGTTGGCCATACGATCTCGGAATGTTCTGATTTCACATGTGGAGGCTCATCTCTGTCATATCGGCTTGCCAGTAAAGTTTCATGGCTAGATCAAGTCTGGTTTTGAAGATATTGAAAATTTTTGGTTTTGGAAACAGGGTACAGAAACTTTGAACTCAGTTTTGAAGGCTTTAGAGGCCCCGGATGAGGTTGAATTTTGGGCTGAATGAAGCTTGCTTGATTCAGGCATTGTAGAGCTCCTCGCGCCCTTTCCGAAATGGGGTTATAATAGCCGATCGGGCCAACTGGTGATGACTTATGGTCTTCGGAAGTTGGGCCACCTGAAATGGCGGAAAATAATTTTTTTCAAAATTTCTGTTCGGATTTCAAAGGTTATCTTGAGCCGACTATGATGTAATGAAATGTAAAATAAAATAATTCTAAGTTTGGTCGGCCTTATTGGCTAAAATTCTGGAACCTTCCCAGGCGGTGGGGAATTGCCTATATAAGGAAGGCTGTATTATTGTCTTAAGCAGTTTAGAATAGTTCTGGGTAGTAGATCTGGGTAATAATTCGAGGCTTTGTCCTACAGAATATTGTAAGGAAATGCCCATGTGGCTTTACATATTGTAATTCTGAAAGTTTGTAATTCCACATTTGTGGAGATAATAAGAAGCCAATTTTCTGTTCTTGCATATTGTTGTTGTTTCTCTATTTCTGTTATGTGTTTGTGGTATTAAGGGGATCACCCTTCATCAGACTTGTAACCTGGACAAGTAAAAAGCAATCTTGTATTTCTTAGTCTACAGCTGAAATAGAGTATGTTGCTGCTGCTACTAACTATTCAAACATTGCATAAATCAAGCAAGTGTTGGAAGGGATGAATGAGGTAATCACTGACTCGGTGATTATATATTGTAACAACACTAGTGCTATTAATATTTTAAAGAATCTTGTGATGCACTCTAAGACAAAGCATATATCTATTAAGTATCATTACTTAAGAGAAAAAGTGCAAGAGAAGCAAGTGAAGTTAGAATTTATCACATCTAAAGAACAACTTGCAGATATTTTTACAAAGCTTCTACCGAAGGACACATTTGAATACTTGAGGACTAGATTTTGGGTCCGTCCCCTATCTATCGGTCACTAAGGTGATCTGGTTGTTGCATCAACCTACTTTTATCAGAAGATCATTCATGTTTATGCAACATAGTTCACACTTTGAATCATGTTTAAGGTTGTGATTAAGTTTGGAGAACTTGAACCGATTGGAATATCAGTATACTGAGATATAGTGGATGACAATTGATTGTTTGTTTGTTTCTTTGGCATTGCTATCAAAGGGAGAGATAAATAATATGAAAAGGGACAAGCACCAATGAGAATGATCTAAGGGAGAGAAAATCTGAATGAGATAGAGTATTGAAGATCAGTTACAGAGAATAGAAGCAGGAACAGGAGAACTGAAAAGATCACAACTACATAATGGTAAAGTTGTATTATCTAATGCTGTTTAGTTACACAGTGATTAAACATATTAAGTCTATCTTGAATTACAACATTTTGTTCACAAAGTTGTAGACTATATGTTAGGTATGTGTATGGTATATTTCATATTACTTGAGTTGCCATCAATGCCAAAGGGAGAGATTACTGGACTACAACTGATTTGGAATCTGATTGAAGAATCCATGATTAAAGATCACTGAGGAGTTGCTGATTAGATATGTAATATGATTAAATTAGTATTATGTTGTCATTGATGTCAACTAGTTTGACAACACTTATCTTGTAAGTTACTATACCCAGACATCTGAAGAAAGGTGAAAGAGATGAAGAACAGATAAATTTACATGGGGAAAGATGTGCATGATAGATGAGGATAAGGAACACATTGAGTAACTTGTTGATGAGTCTATGACTAGATGATATTGACTTTATTATGTTGCATTCATCCATGATGAAGTATAGAGCTGAAAGACACAAAGTAGTGTTGTCGGTAAATGAAGCATTTCTAGTATACACCGATGGAGTGTAGTGTATATCGATCAAAGTATTAACTGAGCAGTGTTCACCGATGCATTTCTTTGTTAACCGAGTGGAACAGAATGAACTAAATGATTAGTTTAGCTGATAGGATTGATGAGCTATAAAGTAACTCAATTTCAGTGATAACAGATAATGTTTTTTATGAAGATCGACGACTAACAAAATTAAAGGAAGATCTAATGGAGCAGATTGAAATGTGTTATTGACACATCAGCTAAGAAAGTTTGAACCGCCAAAATCTATGAATGTGGTTAAGCGGCAAAATCTGATGGAGGAGAAGAAAACAATTTACTCGTCTATATAAGAGACTAGAATTTCATTATGGAATGATGCCAGAAGAAGTAGAAACTATAGGAATATCATGTGAACAAGGTTTTCATCCATTCTAATCATACTAGTTAAGTAAGAACTGAGCTACAAAACAATTACTGAGCTACAAAGAGTAATTACCGACGGATAGTAAGTTGATATAGTATTGAATCTGAAGTGAAATATTGATCAGAAGGATTTGTATGGACTGAATATTGATATGTAATCTACAATTGAAGTTGTATTAAAGTAGATCATTTATTGTTACATATTTAACCATTATATACAGTCAAAATCTCATAACTGAGTGTACTCTGAAAGTCTTATGATGTATCATTCATAGAATGAACATTATTATCTTGTCAACCCCATAGTGAATTTTGGTTGGATGATAACTTCTAGTCTAAAATCCTCTAACAGGGTCACACCTGACAGTGTGTTTGTAAACCTTTAACAGGGTTGCATCTTAACCGACCTCACTTCAGAAGAGTGAACAATTTTGGGTTGCTGGTCCGAGGTGGTTTTTTCCTTTACAGAGTTTCCATGTTAAATCTTTTGTGTTATGTGTTGATTGTGATATTTATTTGTTATCATAATTTACATGTTACATGTTAGATTTGATCGGTAACTATTATAGTATTAGACTGGTAATCGGTAAAAGTAGAGATAGTGAAAGTAATTATTGTTTACCGAAGAGCAGAAATAGAAGAAGTTGTTTTGAATTATACATTTTATTTTGGGACACTGGATAACTAATTGACCCCCCTCTTTGTTATTCTAACACAGTGATGAGGAAACAATGCTAGTAGGACAATCACATAGAAAGAGACTAGCTTAAGAGGGAACATAGATCAGACCATGACATGCATACAAGGATAATAAATAATTATAGTATGTTCAACTAGAGATAAGAGATAAACCAAGGCACCTACATGAAATAGTCATATATCAAGTGCAATAACATGATCAAGAGATGGTTTAGTCATTAAGAGTCACAACTACCAAGAAATAGAGCATCATGATTGCATATGGAAAAAAGAGGTGTTACAGGTTTGCATCACACATGCTTAAGGCAAAATTTTCTAATACAATTGAAGAGAGTTGTATATAATATGGAAAATTAATCAAATGTAAGCAACATATGGCATTAATTTTGATTGTTTGATCAAAGGCCACTTTTGCAGGCACCACCCACCAATCTTGGAAAGGAAATAGAGCCTGTATAACCATATTTGTTTGGCATACCCTTTTTGCAAGGAACTAGAAAATTATTCAAATTAAACAAGTATGAACTGTAGGAGACTAAGAAAGAAGGCAACGGTGTTATCTCACTAGGATGATAGTAATAATGAGACAAAGAACCATGAAGACTAAATCCAAGAAGACCAAATCTAAACATCCGGGTTGGATCAAATTCAAAAATTGGTTTGTCTTCATAGCACTATCAAGTCAACAACATGAGCATTATTTTGTGTCTAGAGTGTCATCAATGTTTTTAAATGTAGAATGAAATGGTTGTAAGTATGCATTTCTACCACATGCAAAGATACAGACCTGTGCAATCCAATCTCCCAAGGAATAAACAACACCACTTATCACCATCTTTGCCAAAATAGGATTTGTCATAAAGCGATGTTAGAATAGTTACTAAAATGGTCATAAATTATGTTCTTATAGTAAAAGAATACTTTGACATAAGAAAAAACTACACAATATTAAAACATGACATTGTGCTTTAAAAACTAAAAAGGCACTTGTAACGAAGAACTTCATTTCAGCTTTCTAATTGGTTGTCACTATTAACTCTAAGCTTATCTTTATAGTTTGAACTTCACTTGGTTTTGAGAATAGTTTAATATTCTCTACTAAACAAGGCCAACCATGTGAAGGTGGAAGCTCATTTGGCCCGTCCCCCCCCCCTAACATCACTCTAAATTCCCCATTAACATTTAATAACATTCATTCATTCATTCATTCATCCATTTTTGAAATATAATATTCAATCATTATAATCACATGATAACATTCATTAAGACATAAAATTCATAAGCACACAATATTCATGAATAATTCATTAACACACAACATTCATGAATAATTCATTAACACATAAAATTCATTAACACAACATTCATGAAGAATTCATTAACACATCATTCATCAACATTACTAGTACAAAATTACATCTATTAAGACAACGTTCTTTCATTAGCAAAAAATGTTAATTACAATCATTTCTTTTTGGGTTTCTTGCTATTTTTTTTAATCATGTAATTTCTAAGAGGAAGATCAATGTTCTAATCATTCCCCTCCTCTACTGATTCTAATTCTAATGCATGTCTCCTCCTCATCTGTTCAGGAACACGAGGCTACTATGCCAAAGGGGGGTCTGCTGCAATAACAACTACTTCATGAGTTAAATTCACACCATTTTATATTAGTGAATTAAAAGTATTTATTTAAGTAAAAGAACTATAAATCAAAAAATTAATTTAAAATAACAAAACATAGATTTTATTTACCTGAATGTGCCACATGATCTACATGGTGATTAGTCTGAACATCCTCCGACACTCGTTCAGCATGACATGATTCTGTATCCTCTAAAATATACACAAAAAGGTTACACTAAGTTCAATTTAAGATGTTAAATTATATTAATAATTACATAATTAGTTTTAAATAGCAAATGAGCACCTCCATCGATAGTATGATGTACATTAGGGGCTTCATCATCCGGCGTATGATCTATAACACGATTAAGAGGCTGCATTGTAATGTCATGCACATTATTATCAAATAGATTGTTGCTCAAGTATTCAATTTCTAATATATTTTTTGGTATATTTACCTGTGCACATGATGAAGGAGACTCTTCGGTTGGGCCAGTGGAAGCTTTCCATAGGCATTCAACCATGCCTTGATAGCCTTCCTTGAAGGCAATTTTTTTGTGTTCTGCCATGGCCTCTAAATTAAATTCAGAGCCCTGCATTTTTTGATTAAACAAAATTATTTGCATTTTATAAATATTTTTTCTCTGCAATTCATTTACTGCTACTTACAATTCGTACTTTAATTTTAGAATATCCACCAAAGCCAAGTCTATGCTACCCAATCTTTTGCAGCCTGGCCTTTGTTTCTGATGAAGGGTGCTCCCCTTAATACCACAAACACATAACAGAAATAGAGAAACAACAACAATATGCAAGAACAGAAAGTTGGCTTCTTATTATCTCCACAAATGTGGAATTACAAAATTTCGGAATTACAATATGCAAAGCCACATGGGCATTCCCTTACAATATTCTGTAGGACAAAGCCTTGAACTATTACGCAGATCTACTACCCAGAACTATTTTGAACTGCCTAAGACAATAATACAGCCTTCCTTATATAGGCAATTTCCACTGCCTGGGAAGGTTCTAGAATTTTAGCCAATAAGGCCGACCAAACTTAGAATTATTTTATTTTACATTTTATTACATCATAGTTGGCTCAAGATAACCTTTGAAACCCGAACATAAATTTTGAAGAAAATTATTTTCCACCATTTCAGGTGGTCCAACTTTCGAAGACCATAAGTCATCACCAGTTGACCCGATCGGCTATTATAACCCCATTTCAGAAATGCCACGAAGCGCTCTACAGGCTTGACCGGCGCAAGTGCTCATCACCCAAATTTTTGACCTCATCTGGGGCCTCTAAAGCCTTCAAAATTGAGTTCAAAGTTTTTGTACCCTGCTGCCAATACTGAAAATCTTCAATATCTTCCAATATACACTTGATCTGGCAATGAAACTTTACTGGCAGACTTATATGACCAAAATGAACCTCCAAGAAAGAAATCAGATCATTCTGAGAACATACGAAAATTACCAAAAAAATAGTAACTTTCCATAAATAGCAGCTCTGCACAAAATAGCCCTTATTGAAAATAAAAACAAAAATATTTTTTTGGGTGATGCAAGATTGCTCTTACACCCAGGATGCTCCTGCATCAGACACCCAGGGTAATTTGAGAAGTGACCCTATCACGTCTCAGGTGTGTAGAGGAAAACCAAGATGGCTAACCTCCTCCTTTGTCAGCCATGATGAATCTTCAACAGATCATCCTTTCCACTTGACCAGATATTCTTCATATGTCTTGTTCTTTGTGCTTCTGCCAACACGACTGTCTAGTATATGTTCGATCTCCTTAGTGTCTGAACTAGTTGCTGGAATACTCCACTATGCTGCTGTGATCTCATCTTCAACACCTCCTTCATGATACTCTGTCAGATCTGAAATGTTAAACACTGGTGAAATATTTAGCTCAGTAGGCAATTCTACCTCATATGCGTTTCCTGAATCATGTTTCTTCAGTATCCTACATGGTCCGAACTTCTTCATTTTTAGCTTGTTATATGTACCAACTGGAAACTGCTCCTTCCGCAAATGAACCATGACTTCATCACCAACCTGAAATTCCTTATACCTCTTTTTCTCATCTGCCTTAGCCTTATACTATGTGTTCATCTTGGTAATATGCTTCCTCACCTCCCCATGGATGTTTTTCAAGTGTTCTGCAAAATCCTCAGCTTCAGTACTACTTATTTCTCTTTTATCTATCTTCCTTAATTCAGATGCATTTTTTAGACTACTTCCATATACAATCTAGAATGGTGATTTACCAGTGCTCCTATTGACAGAATTATTGTATGCAAATTCTGCTTGTGGTAAAATCAAATCCCATCCTGTTGGCTTATCTCCAACCAAACATCTCAGCAGATTTTCCAAACTTCTATTCACCACCTCTGTCTGTCCATCAGTCTGTGGATGATGTGATGAACTGAATTTCAAATCTGTCTTCAACTTCTTCCACAATGTCCGCCAAAAATATCCAGCAAACTTAGTATCTCGATCTGAAACTATAGTCTTTGGCAAACCATGTAGTCTCACCAGTTCTCTGAAAAACAATTCCGCTACATGAACAACATCATTAGTCTTCTTGCAGGGAATGAAATGTGCCAACTTTGAAAATCTGTCAACCACCACAAAAATTGAATCATGTCCCCGCTGTGTCCTTGGTAAACCAAGAACAAAGTCCATACTGATATCCTCCCAAGGCTTCTTTGGTATAGGTAATGGCTAATACAACCCTGTATTCTACTTCACTCCTTTCGCCATCTGACATACTCTGCAACTCTGTACAAACTTCTTCACATCTTGGTGTAATTGTGGCCAATAATAATTCTCACCAACCAAAGCAAGGGTCTTATCATGACCAAAATGTCTAGCCAATCCTCCGCTATGCTTCTCCTTGATGAGATTCTCCCTCATAGAACTTTGTGGAATGCACAACTGACTCCCTCTAAATAGCATATCATCCTGGATGATGAAATCCAACCATTTCATCCTGTCTAGAGTAACAGGTTCTATACAAGCTTTCCAAGCTTCACCAAAATCAAGATCCTCTGGATACAAATTCTTGAGTTCCTTGAACCCAACCACTTCAATCTGCATTTCTGTCAGCAATAGTTGCCTTCTGCTAAGAGCATCTGCAACCCTATTAGACTTTCCACTCCTGTGTTTCAAAACAAATGTATAACTCTGCAAAAACTCGACCCATTTCAAATGTCTTTGATTCAATTTTCTTTTACTATTCAAATATTGCAAAGCTTGATGATCAGTATACAAAATAAATTCCTTAGGAAGTAGATAATGTCTCCACTTCTTTAATGCCTAAACTATAGCATAAAATTCTTGATCATAAACAGAATATTTACTCTTGGCATCATTTAACTTCTCACTAAAATAAGCAACAGGTTTACCTTCTTGGCTCATAACAGCTCCTATTGTAGTACCACTAGCATCACAATCTACTTGAAACACCTTATTAAAATCTGGAAGTGCTAAAACAGGTTGTTTTGTAACTTTTTGTTTCAACAATTGAAAACACTTTTCTGCCCCATTAGTCCACTTAAACTCTTTTCTATCCCCTCTCATTGTTTCAGTCAAGGGTCCACAAATACTGCTAAATTTTTTGATAAACTTTCTGTAAAAGATAGCTAGACCATGAAAAGATCTTACTTCAGTAGCACTCCTTGGGGTAGGCCATTCAAGGATAGCATGTACCTTCTCTGGGTCCATTTTTAGACCTTCTACTGAAACTACAAATCCCAAATACACTAACTCTTTCTTCACAAAACTGCACTTCTTCAAATTAATCAATAATTTCTCTTCTCTCAACTTCTCAAATACCATATGAATATGCATCATATGCTCATCCTATGTCTTACTAAAGATCAAAATATCATCTAGGTAAACAATGACAAACTTACCCAAAAATTCTTTCAGAACCTCGTTCATGAGCCGCATGAAAGTGCTCGGTGCATTGGTTAGCCCAAAAGGCATGACTAACCACTCATATAGTCCTTCCTTTGTCTTGAAGGCAGTCTTCCATTCATCTCCTTTTCTGATCTGAATCTGGTGATATCCGCTCTTCAGATCTATCTTCAAGAAATACACAGCTACACTCAAACAATCCATAATATCATCCATTCATGGCAATGAAAACCTATACTTGATTGTGATCTTGTTTATTTCTCTGGAATCTGTACACATCCTCCACTCTCCATTCTTCTTTGGTGCTAATACCACTGGTACAGCACAGGGACTCAGACTCTCTCGAATCAACCCCTTCTGCAATAACTCATGGACTTGTCTGTTCAACTCTTCACTTTTTGCTGGTGTCATTCTATGTGCTGCCTTGTTTGGAAAATTGGCTCCTGAAATCAAATCCATCTGATGACTAATCTTCCTTACCGGTCGTAATCCATTAGGTACATTATCAGATACAATATCTTGAAACTCATTCAACAAATCTGCAACCTCTACAGGTACATCCTCTACTTCTTCTTTACCAACTTTTGGAATTAAACCAAAACACACATGCTCATGCCTCATACCATCTAGAAATTTTCTTCCATCAACAAATGTTATTCTTTCATTACCACATACCTTTTCTTCGGTCTCCTTCAATGGCTTTAGCTTATGTCGCACTCCATCCTTTGTCAGGGAATAGGTATTCACATGACCATCATGTACAACACATCTGTCAAACTGCCACGGTCTACCCAATAACATATGACATGCATCCATAGAGATGATATCACATAGTACCTCATCTTGGTACCCGCCGATCTTGAACATTACCAGGCACTGTTCACTGACCATGACCTTGTGGTCATCCTGCACCCAAGCAATCCGATATGGATGTGGGTGTTTCTATCTCTTGAGCTTCAACTTTGTCACCATCTCTTCTGACACCAAATTGTCAGTGTTTCCACTATCGATAATCACATCATAGCATTTACCCTCACACTTGCATCGAGTGCGAAACAGACTCCTCCTTTGTTTAGGTTCATTCTCACCACTCAGCAAGACTCTTTTGTTAATTAGCATTTCTCCTCTTTCAGCATCTTCAGAATTTGATGATCTAGCATCTTCATCTACATGTGCAATTCTGGCCTGGCCTTCATTTCTCCTGTCTGTTCTGCCTTGGCACTGAGGACATTCAAATGCCCTATGACCTTCTTCTTCACAGTGAAAACATGTTCCACAGAAGCCTCCTCTTCTAGATCCTTGTCCTCTTCCTCTCTGATCTCTATTACTCTGATCCTGGAAATGATTGGAATTATTTCCTCTCTAATTCTGACTGCTACTGGCCTCATCTTTCTTTTTTGGATCTTCACTTCGGCCACCATATGACCATCTGCCAGATCTTCCACCATGACCTCTTCCATTTTGTCTGCTCTCAAACTTCTTGTTCAGCTTTTCCTCTACTTTTAGGGAAAACTGGTATGCCTCCTTAATACTGTTCATTCAAACTAGATTCAACTCCTCTTGAATGTTTGGCCTTAACCCATTAAGGTATCGGGCAGCTTTCTCCTTATCAGCTTCTGCATGGCCTATTCTAATGAGGAGTCGATAGAACTCCTCTGTATACTCCTGAACAAATCTTCCTGCATGCTTCAAACTTTTCATTTTCTTTAGTAGGTCAAGCTCATAATCAACAAGAATGAACTGTCGCTTCAATTTATCCACCATCCGATCCCATCTTGTGATTTTATCTTTCCCTCTTCTATTTCGCTCCAATTGAATTTCTTGCCACCAGATCTTCGCATGACCTTTCAGTCTGGCCTTCGCAAATTTGACCCTATTAGGATCCTCAACATCTTCGTACTCAAAATATTCCTCACATTCATTGATTCAGTCGATCAATTCCTCTAGGTTAAGATTTCCAGAAAATGTAGGAACCACAATCTTAGGTCTTTTCCCAATCTTAGAAATTGCCCGAAAAAGTCTTTCTTCCTCCTGGTTCACAATTTCAGCTTCTCCTTCTTGATATTCTTCTTCGGCTTCATCCTCTCTTTCATCTCTGACATTAAGATTCATTCCTCTATGAATCTCTTCTTGCAATGCTCGCACTTGTCTTTGTAGCTCTCTAACCTCAGGTGTCACAGCACTAGCTCTTCCGCCACGTTCTCTTCATGGAGGCATTTTCGCGATGCGCACTGAAACCCTAACCACGGTCCTGGTGCAAACTGCCTCACAGTCGGTGATCTATTTACACACTTAGGAACTCTTGCTCTGATACCACTTGATGAAGGGTGCTCCCCTTAATACCACAAACACATAACAGAAATAGAGAAACAACAACAATATGCAAGAACAGAAAATTAGCTTCTTATTATCTCCACAAATGTGGAATTACAAACTTTTGGAATTACAATATGCAAAGCCACATGGGCATTCCCTTACAATATTCTGTAGGACAAAGCCTCGAACTATTATGTAGATCTACTACCCAGAACTATTCTAAACTGCCTAAGACAATAATACAACCTTCCTTATATAGGCAATTTCCACCACTTGGGAAGGTTCCAGAATTTTAGCCAATAAGGCCGACCAAACTTAGAATTATTTTATTTTACATTTTATTACATCATAGTCCGCTCGAGATAACCTTTGAAACCCGAACAGAAATTTTGAAGAAAATTATTTTCTGCCATTTCAGGTGGTCCAACTTTCGAAGACCATAAGTCATCACCAGTTGACCCGATTGGCTATTATAACCCCATTTTGGAAATGCCACGAAGTGCTCTACAAGCTTGATTGGCGCATGTGCTTGTCACCTAAATTTTTGACCTCATCCGGGGCCTCTAAAGCCTTCAAAACTGAGTTCAAAGTTTTTGTACCCTGCTGCCAATACCGAAAATCTTCAATATCTTCCAATATACACTTGATCTGGCAATGAAACTTTACTGGCAGACTTATATGACCAAAATGAACCTCCAAGAAAGAAATCAGATCATTCTGAGCACATACAAAAATTACTAAAAAAATAGTAACTTTTCATAAATAGCAGCTCTGCACAAAATAACCCTTATTGAAAATAAAAATAGAAATATTTTTTTGGGTGATGCAAGATTGCTCTTACACCCAGGATGCTCCTGCATCAGTTTCCTTTGATGTGTCCTGAAACCTATGAAAAGTTTGAAATATGTTAGATGGTATAGATATAAAGATCACTAATTAGTGCATCAGTACATTGTACTAGTAGTTAATACTATTGCATACCTTCTTCTCTCATTTGCTGGTGTAATTCCTCTTTGAGAATCCCCTTTCTCCTTTGCATCCAAAATGAACTCATTCCAATCCCTCACTGGAATAAAGGGAGGACGCTCATACTTTGGGTGTTGGATGAGACTCTTTCTATATGAGTAATTTGGCACTTATGATTTCGGTAATTCGGTACTTATGATTTTTGTGGAGAAAGTGTCTATTCTCATCAAACACCTACTTTCTTAAACTTTTTGAATGATGATATTTCATCTTTGGACCACAAACTAGACATGCAAATTTTCCCTTTGTCTGAAGACCTACAAGATCATGTATAATTGGATTAAATATGTTAACTTTGTGTTAGCACTATAACATACCCAAAAGGAGGTGTTAAGAAGAGAACATACCACAAAAATGTGTTAGCCCATGGGCATCATGTATTGTCCATACAAGTATTGCATGGAATTGAAATTGTCTTTGTCCTATTGGTCTAGAGATGTCATACATAGTGACCCCATTCCATAACACCATCAACTCATCGATAAGGGGCTCAATATATACATTGATATATTTAACTTGGTACTTACCTAGTTGAATGAACAAAAACATTACATAATTATTATGACCATTTTGATGGATTATTTATAATAAATTAATTTAGATGACTATTTAATCAAAAAATACTTGGAAAAATCAGTGCCAACATTATGTGCTCCCTCTCTATGGACAACCGAGGAGGAATGTTATTGTTGATAACAAAAATAGGACACACCGAGTAAGTAGATCTCATCTCTCCAAATGGATTGACACCATCTATTGCCAACGAAAGCTTGAGATTACGAGGTTCTTCTTTAAAGTGTGGCCATTTTTCCTCTATTTCCTTAAATGCCAAGCCATCCATAGGCATTCACATAATGTCATCTTGACTTCTATTGTGTGCATGGTAATCCATAAATTGTGCCAAGCTATTGCACCTGAATAATCATTACAGACGTGGAATAATGGGAATAAACTGAAGAACCTTGCGAGGCACCTTTTTTGTTATTCGATCTGATTGATATCTACTAATATGAAAAATAGGGCATTTTGTTGCAAATTCATGTTGTTTATGATATATAATATGATCATTCAGACATGCATATATTGTTTGATACTCCATTCCAATATCTTTCATAATGGCAAATAATTCTCGGTACGAGCGAGGTAGAATGTTTGATGGTGGTAACAAACATTCACCTATCAACCTATGACCAAAAATATAATTTGTTAATTTAAAGAATATTAATTGCTACATGATTCACCCAATGTTAATTGTAAGGGAATTATGACTAAAATAATGAAAAAAGATGACATACCTTAACATACGTGTCATTGCTACATTGGATAAACCATTCATAACCTTCAAGTTCACCAACACCAATACAACGACAAGAAGATTTGTTTGGGAGCCTTCATATAGGGGCTCGTGTGCCTTCTCAAGTATAGGTACATCAAGGTCTCCATCAACATCATCATCATCATCATCATCTTGATCATCGTGATCTTCTTCATCATCGTGGTCTTCTTCCATGGGATCATTACCTTCTACTTCTATATTCACACCTCCATGTTCCCTCATTTGGAAATCCACATTCTCCAGATTGTCATGGTCCATAACATGAAACCTAGGGAGGTTGACCTATATGAAAATGATGACCTTATATTAACCATGACCATGATGTCATCATCAAATCATGTCTTATGTATTTTATAAATTATTAAAATACATACCAATGGATGAAATTCATTTCCCCCTTCAATGTGATCATGTTGCCTACAATGTTCCTCAGCTGTTTTGATTAGATATCTTCGAGTCTTTAAGCCTTGACAAATTTTGCAAGGACAATAAAATTTTCCATCACCTTTTCTTTTTAAGTTAGACCATAGTCTAGCAATTGTCTCCCTATTTTTTTGTGCATTGATATCGTCAGACATGGTCTTTCTTGAATGGAATGACTCATTGGTGGAAGAAAGATGATTTGTTTGCAACTTGCAAATACAAATCGTTACTGAACAACCATTTTCTCAACTATAATTTTCTCAACACAAAGGGACATTTATCATACCAAATCAAAGTTTAGAAATGGATGGTTTTGATACTTTGCCATTACAATAATTTAGCATTCATCATTTGGTATTGTGTATTCCATTTAAGTATGTCAACAATGTTCAAAATGTTGTCACCAAGTACAAACATAGGAAATAAAAAAGGGACAAAAGACAAGAAATAAGAAAAATCATTACGACTATAGAAAATTTGCATGTTCACAATACTACATGTGCATATAAGAGTCGATCAGAGAAGGTATATGCATAGGTGAAAAACATGAAGATTTATCGACCAAGCATTACTAGGAGCTTGACCCTGCAACAAATGGACTTGTGATGATATTTCACAAAAGTACATGAATTGCAGGGTAAGCTTCCAGTAGTGCTTATACAAATATGCATGTTCATTACCTATGCATATGAAATAGCTCTAATGGTTACTTGAAAGAGTGGTTTAATATAAACAAAATGGTTACAAAGATGAAAATATGTCGTTAGAATAATGGAAAAGAGAAAAAATATAAAAATACCACTATAATCCTTTAATAGATCAGCATAAAAATACCACTATAATCATTTCATTTCACAAAGGTAAAGAGAAATTTTAGTTAATACCACTGACTTGATAGTGTATGTCTACTATGTCCTTGATCACAACCTCTTCCTTTCTTGAATAACCAATCCCCTACATTTGTGTGCTAGTCTTATTCTAAACAAGCCACCATGGGGCATGAAATTTCCAACATAAGCACCATTTTCAAATGCCAAACTGATAGGAATATACGCTAAAGCCTTAAGTGCCAACATACCATTAGAAAAATCACCAATAAGAGCAATGCTTCCTAGCTAGAAACTTCCAAGCCCCCCTTGCAAGTGTAAGGCAACAGGTGGCACAACCTTACTAGCAAGCACTCTGCCCTTTCCTTGCACTCTACAAGATTTGATGGACAACACTTGATACGATTCAAAAAAAAATATTTATATGAAAGAAACAAAGGCAGAGATATTAAGACAAACTAATACAATTGGCCATGTAACATATCAAGAATGAAAGCTATGATTGGAGAATAAAAGAAAGATTAATTAATAGTTAATGAAGAGGCATGAGTCCTCACAAAGGATTACCTCTCCTCAAACAAGTGAGTCAATATAAAATGGAAGAGCAGATCAGATTGTTAGGATCATGGAATGGGAAGAAAAAGAACACAATCTATACACTGAAAAGAAACTCCACATGATATAGTAAGAAAAGAATGGAGAGGGCAGACCAATTTCTATCGATAGTGATGTAAAAGATAAGACATAGAATGCAATATATATTTTTATCTGGTGTGTGCCGAAGCCTGGAAACTCTTCTCAATAATTGATGTATATATTCAAGATATACAAATGAATATTTATAATTATATATAGAAACATTATACACATGATACAATAACAAGTAAAATGATTATGAAATGAGTGAACAATATTAATAAAATATACAAGTTACTCTTCATAAGGAAGAGATAAGAAAATTTATAAATCAATTGCAATGCTGGTAAGCATTGTGTGACAACAAATGATACTATAACACATCTATGAGTCTATGAGTTAATACTAATTTATAAATCAATTGCAATGTTCGTAACACATCTATGAGTCTATGAGTTAATACTGATTTATAAATCAATTGCAATGCTAGTAAGCATTTATGTGACAGCAAACAATACTGTAACACATCTAGTTAGCACTCTGCCCTTTCCTTGCTATATGGCCTACAAATTAGATTTGTATGGTTGGAAAACAAACTCAGAAATCAATCACAAAACCCTCAAAACTATAATCAAAAGGGATGGCCTCATACTGGTAAAATTTATGGCCAACATGAGCATTTCCAATGTCATCTAGAACAACATCATCAAAATCTTTAAGTAAAATCTTAGACTCTAATCTGAAGCACAACTACGGATTCTAAATTTGTATGTTTACCTTCCAAATTTGTATGTTTTCTAGTAAATGGAAATAAGACTGAAATTCATGACACACCTGAAATTTGTATATATAATTTCCAAAAGGTTAAAACCTACATAAATCTTGATATCATCACAATATAACATTATGTCCAACATAATTTCTAATATAACAAGAGTTGAAAATTGAACAGGCCTTACAAGATAGGTTTTTCCTTGCCTTAGCCACAATTCGTACACAACATACAATCATCCAACCCTACCATGGTACCCCTTCTTTCTTCTCATATTATTTTCTTAACAAGTTTATGGTACTCAAGAGGTCAATAAATATCATGAAACCATAATATAAAAATGATGCAAAAATAAAACTTGGGTCTCAATATGGAAACTAGTTGGGCTCCACTTCAATATGGTTCAATAATATTGTGTATCCCCACTCTTATATAACTTAGTCACAGTCTTAATTATATAAGGATATATACTTACTCTTTTATGACTTACCAAACCCTTAAGTGCACTTAGAGACTTGTCTCACCAAACTTATTCCAAGACTCCTAAGAGGTGTTTTTGATTTGATAGGCTTTTATTAACTTAGATTCAAAGGCTTTTAAGATTCTTAGTCAAACCCATGTTCCCAATATTCCAAATCTTCTTAATCAGTCCCAGAGACCTAATTGCAATTCTAGTATCCTTGCAATAGGATACAAACCCAAATAACTTCACCTTTTCCCAAAGCACTTTAAAAAAAAAAAGCATTTATGAATACCCTTTTTCAAGTACTAAAACATATCAGAAACTTACTATGGACTTCTTTGGACTAGGTTTGATTGTTCCCACACAGTGACCCTTAAATAGCATGAAAAACTACCAATTTATAAAGTATCATCACTCTCCCTTTATCCTTATCACTCCAAACTCTCAAAAGTGTTATATAATGGTAAAAAATGAAAAAATTCCAAAGGGATAAGACTCAGTCCACCGGGAACCCCCAAAACCCCAATTTGGTACTTCTAAACCCTCAATACAAGGGTTTCTCAAATCTCCTATCTCCAATCCATTCTAGGTTCAAAAAGTGATTGTTTTACCATGAAATTATCATTATATGATGATCTAAATCATAATATATGCTCCTCCTTCAGACTGATTTTCTACTGCTGCACTGTACCTACAAACTTCATCAAAGAAACCCTCATTGTTTCATTACAGTCAATGGTGATTAGCACTGTTCCTGCATAAAAGATGTTAGAATATCATAATACATGTTAGATGAATGCTTCCCATGAAATTTGGTCCCTTGGAATTCATGGGAAGGCCATATCTTGGTGAGAACCTAGACTATTACAAAAGAAACTCAAAACTTATAGCCTGTCAAGTAACCCTAAGCGTCTAAATAGTTAACACATAATATACAAAATATATTCAGGCCAATAATTGATGACAGTGAACTTCTAATTCATCATAATGAATGGAAATAGGATTCTAGTATATCTCTACACTTCCCACAATGAAAACTTGTTTAAATTTGCAGAGAATCAAAACATTTTATGTTATATTGTGAATGAAAACTTGTTAAATTTGCAAAGAATCAAAATATGTTATATTGTGATGATATCAAGATGTATGTAGGTGTTGTCTTATTTCCATATTATATGACCTCAAAATACATCAATCAATGTTTACAAACTTGTATTAATCACAATGAATATTTGAGCCCTACAATCTTAGGATAATTCTCAAAGATATGCTCATTATTTTATAATATCCCAGTCCCCTCATATTTCTATTTTAAAATAATCTATTTTTTATTCAAGTTTATACTATGATTAAGTATATATCCTTATATAATTAAGACCGTGACTAAGTAAAGTTACATAGCATATCCCCACTCTTATATAAACACTTAGCATACATAGAGACAATGAAATATCTATAAGGAACTTTCCATGACTTTCTGATTGACCATGATAATTTCTCCATTATGAGGGAACTTCAAACATTCATGGATAGTAGAAGGTATAACTCTCATTAAAGTAAGCGAAGGATGACCTAGTCTTACTTGGAATTGATTGAATTTAGGAATAGTGACAAAGGTGACAATCTAAGAACTTCTTACCAACTTCAATAGGAAGGTTCATAAAACTTATGGTAGAACAAGTAAAACAATCATGCACCTTAACCATGACATCAAATTTTTCATAAGTTTCTTGATACAATTGTTAGGTAAAGAGATGTTATTTGGTAATAATAGTCACCATACATAGGATCAATAAGCACTCCTCAAGAGAGCTCTTGATTAATCTTCATAGTAATGTATAGGGGTCCATCAACAACCATAATAGTTTCCTTGATATCAAAGGTTATGCAAGGTTCAAGCCTAGGTTTTGGAATAGGTTTAGGTTTCTCAATAAGGTTGACTACATTGTTTTCTACGTTATATGTAATGTCAACATCCATGGTCACAATGTTAATAGGCTCAACAATATTGGTAGAATAAGAAGGTAAAGAGTTGGTATAAATTTGAAAATTTATAATAGGAGGTGCTATGGTATAGTAAGAGTTGGTATGTCGAGTGTTCAAACTCCACTCCGACAATTTAAAGGCATTCCAAATGACATCTTGACCAAAATTAAGAAGAAAGATTTAGCCTAGCATCAATATTATGATCTTTCTGCCTAGGAGATTGGAGAGCTTATTTGTATCCCAAAAATGGGAAAGTCCATTCATAAATTTGTTCATCAGTTTCCAAAGTTGGATCTTTCTGCCCATGTTCAACCAATAATACATACAGTGTTGAAGGTGGAACTAACAACCACTCCATATTTTCAGTGGGATGAGAAAATTCATGGATATGTTGAACCTTTTTGGATTATAATGGAAGAAAATGATGGTGAATTTATACTTCATCACGAATATTTTATGTTGAAGATGCAGTATGTGGAGGATGATCATAGCCTTAGCTTCACTATCCCAATACATGAACCTCTTCCACCCCAGTATTTTATTCGTGTTGTCTCTAAAAAAGGCTAGGATCACAGACTGTTTGGCCAGTTTCATTTAGACATCTTATTCTACCAGAGAAATATCCACCTCCAACTGAACTACTAGATTTATAGCCACTTCCTGTATCTGCATTAAGAAATCCTTCATATGAAGCTCTATATCAGCAGTTTAGGCACTTCAATCCTATTCAAACACATGTATTTATAGTCCTATATAACTTAGATGATAATGTTTTGCTTGTGGCACCCACTGGAAGTCGTAAGAATATTTTTGTTGAATTT
This sequence comes from Chamaecyparis obtusa, assembly GCA_027943335.1. Taxonomy (NCBI): domain Eukaryota; kingdom Viridiplantae; phylum Streptophyta; class Pinopsida; order Cupressales; family Cupressaceae; genus Chamaecyparis; species Chamaecyparis obtusa. Next base: position 83,817 of record BSBK01009715.1, read on the forward strand.
TCTTTGCTGTGACTGCATCAAAAAGGTGGAGAGAGTACATTTTGATCTGTTTACATTGCACCTGTAGCAACACTTGCAAAGGAAAAATATTGTGAATGGGAGCATAATTTTGGGAAAGGTCTGGGATGGAAAGTAGTTGAATTGACAGGTGAGACTGCAACTGATTTGAAGCTATTTGAGAGAGGTCAAATTTTTATAAGTATACCTGAGAAATGGGATGCTCTGTGTTGCAAATGGAAACAATGTAAGCAGGTGCAACAACTCAGCTTATTTATTGTGGATGAACTTCATTTAATTGGTGGAGAGGGTGGTCCCATCTTGGAAGTAATTGTTTCTAGAATGAGGTATATTTCAAGTCAAATTGAAAATTGTATTCAAATTGTTTCTCTTTCTACTTCACTTGCAAATGCTAAGGATCTTGGTGAGTGGATTGGAGCTACTACACATGGGCTTTTTAAATTCCCCTTGGTGTTCATCCTGTACCATTAGATATTTATATTCAGGGTGTTGATATAGCCAAATTTGAAGCTCGAATGCAGGAAATGACCAAGCCAACTAATACATCAATAATTTAGCATGCAAAGGGAGGTAAACCAACTCTAGTGTTTGTGCCAACAAGAAAACATGCACGGCTTACTGCCCTTGATTTATTAACTTATTCAAATGTAGATGGTGGGGAAAGATCCCAGTTTCTTCAATTTACTGAAGAATATTTGAAACCTTTCATTGCCAAAGTGAAAGAACCTACTTTGAGCCATGCATTGTCTAATGGAATTGGGTATTTACATGAAGGTCTAACTTTAGTAGAATGGGAACTTGTAGCTCAGTTGTTCAGTGCAAGGGCAATTTAGGTGTGTGTTGTAAGTAGTTTGATGAGTTGGGGGTTGTCTTTGTTAGCACACATGGTGGTTGTCATGGGTACACAATATTATAATGGATAGGAAAATGCTCACACAGACTATCCTATTACTGATCTTCTCCAAATGATGGGGCGTGCCAATAGAGCTCTACTTGATAATGCTAGAAAATGTGTAATTTTATGCCATGCACCTCGTAAAGAATATTATAAAAAAATTATTATATGAGCCATTTCTTGTTGAGAGTCATCTTGATCACTTTCTCTATGATCATATTAATGCTAAAGTTGTCGTGGGAACTATTGAAAGTAAGCAGGGTTTTGTAAACTATCTTACTTGGACATTCTTCTACTGAAGACTCGCATAGAATCCAAATTACTATAATCTTCATGGTTTCAGCTATAGGCATTTGTTGGATCACCTTTCTAAGCTTATAGAGAGCACATTGAGTGATTTGGAATCATGCAAATGTGTTGCCATAGAAGATGATATGTATCTTTCTCCTTTGAACTTAGGGTTGATAGCATCTTATTACTACATTAGCTACACCACCATTGAACTATTTAGCTCATCCTTGACTACAAAGACAAAGCTAAAAGGGCTTCTTGAAATTCTTGCTTCTACTTTAGAGTATTCATAGCTTCCCATACGGCTAGGTGAAGAAGAAACTATAAGAAAATTGATAAATCATCAAAATTTTGCTATCGACAAACCAAAATATATTGATCCACATGTAAAGGCAAATGCATTGTTGCAAACTAACTTCTCAAGGCATGTCAAAGCTGGCAACCTAGCACTAGATCAGCGAGAAGTGCTTCTTTCTACCAATTGGCTTCTTCAGGCTATGGTGGATGTTATTTCCAATAATGGCTGGTTGACTCCAGCTCTTGAATTAATGGAATTGAGCCAAATGGTTACACAAGGTCTCTGGGACCATGATTCTATCCTGTTACAACTTCCACATTTCACCAAGGAACTTGCTAAGAAGTGCCATGAAAATCTAGGGAAAAGTATTGAAACTATTTTTGATTTAGTTGAGATGGAGGATGATGAAAGGTGTGAATTTTTACAGATGATAGATTCACAGCTGTTAGGCATTACTCATTTTTATAATCACTTCCCAAACATTGATCTAGCATATGATATAGTTGAGAGTGATGATGTGAGGGCTGGAGAAAATGTAACAGTGTAGGTCACTCTAGAAAGAGATCTTGAAGGTAGACAAGAGTTAGGTTCAGTTGATGCACTGAGGTATCCCAAAGAAAAGGAAGAAGGTTGGTGGCTAGTAATTGGGGATTTAAAGAGAAATCAGTTGCTGGCCATCAAGAGGGTATCACTCCAGAGGAAGACTAAAGTCAAGCTTGAGTTTACTACACCTTTAGAGCTTGGAGAGAAGACATATACACTATATTTCATGTGTGATTCATATCTTGGGTGTGATCAAGAGTATAATTTTACAATCAATGTGAATGAAGGAGAAGATGAAGAAAATGAAAAGAAATGAATGCTAACCTCACTTCCTAACCTTGGGTACTGGACATGCTACTAGCGTAGGGTTTGGCTCTTCACGATCTTTGCGTGCTGCAACCAGCTCTTCATGATCTTCCATTCTAGCTCCATTCCAGATATGCTGCTAGCGTAGGGTTTTCACATGCTGCAACCATTCATATAATTTTCTTGTAAAAATGAAATGAGAATTGAAATGTTTTTTTTTAAGTTATATGCCCGTGTTTGTCAATATTTCGACCAACATGGTATTGATTGAAATTTCAACCATCACAGGCATGGATTTTTAAAAAAACAAATTTTTCCTTCTATAATCAGACCAACTTAAACCTTTTTAATTAATGGTCAATAATTTTTGTAGAAAAATGAGGTCAAATGTAATAGTGTTATGTCATTATGAGCTCACTATTTTAGCACCTTATGTCCTTATTTGACTGGCTGGTGCTCAAACAGTGAGCTCATAAACAATGCATGATGCCCTAGCTTGCAGCCCATGAACCATCAAGACATTTCCTCATGAAATGATCATAAATGGGGAGTACCACTTAGTGAATATAACCAACAAAAAAAATAAAGAGAGATCAAACACTTCACACAATGACTTGAAGGTAATAGATATGATGCCCTAGATCTCAAAGCTCGCAGGTCATCAAGCATTCCAAATGAAAAGATGTAAACAATGCTAGTATTAAATAGTGAGATCATGAGCAATGTATGATGCCCTAGCTTGCAACCCGCGAGCCATCAAGACATTTCCTCATGAAATGATCATAAGTGGGGAGTACCACATAGTGAATATCAACAACAAAACAAATAAAGAGAGATCAAACACTTCACACAATATATGTTGTTTTATAAGATTTTATTAAGAGTAAATATATTGTTTTATTAAGATTTTATTAAGATTTTATTAAGACAAAGTATTTTGGGTTAGTTTTATGTTGTTTTATAAGATATTTATTAAGACTAAATATATGATGTAAACTCAATATAATGAATAGAGTACTGACCAATCAAATAGGGACATGAGGTGTTCAAACAGTGAGCTCATAAACAATGCATGATTCCCTAGCTTGTAGCCCGCGAGCCAAACTCGAATGCCCTCTTCGTGCCACACAAAAGTGCAGTGTCATCTTTGTGGTAGCTCTTCGAATTCACAAAAATTACAAATGACATTTTCTTTTTCCTTTTTTTTGTTTATAACCAAGCTAGTGTTGCAATTAAATCAACAAATGCCATCAAACTGAAATTGAGTTAATGAGAAGACAAAGCTTGAATGCCTACCTCAAGTCATGGCTGCAATATGAAGATCAAATGCTAAGGAACTATGTTATAAAATTTCAAGGCATGAAATGAAATTTTATAACTGTACAAATATAAAATTTCAAGGAATGAAATTTGACCTCTGATTTGACCTTGATAATGTCCCCTCCATTGCTTATGCTTGATCATGTCTACCTTATGTTGATGGGCATGGTGGGTTACTGTTGTGGATGCATCATTTGGAAATGATGCCATAGCAACACCAGATGGAACAACATCTGGTGTTGTTGTTGCACTATTTGGATGATGTAGTCACAACAGTGATTCACCAGGTGTTCATGGAGACATAAATGTAGGGCTTCATTTGGATTCCAGTGCCTATACACTGCACATGTTCCTGAGTGCACATGTTCTGTAGCATAGTTCCTTTTAAAAGTGTATGTCTTAACTATGCACATGCATAATTGTAGATGAGGATCAATAATAGGATGCTAGGCATTGCTTAGATCCTTTGGATCTAACCCCATCCTTTTTTTCCTTGCAATTTCTGGATCATACATGAGTATATTGGATTGAACCCAAGGTCAACACTTCATTACTTCAGGCAATATCAGGTACCTTCATTATTTATGTTCATCCACTTATGTATGTTTGCATTCATTCATATTCTTCTGAAAATTGGCTATACTCATATTCTTCTTGTGTCTCAGTCTTCTAACTATGATCAATTTAATGCTATAAATCTTGACATAGAATTTGATATCAACCGATCATATATCCATTCCAAATGATATAACTCCATTTGAATAAACATACATTCCAACCATTTGAAAAAATGTCCATATGAAATCTAGAGCAATACATTAATTTTTATAGCGAATTCATGATTTATAATACCCCTTGATTTATAGTGAATTAATTTTATAGTGAATTCATGATTTATAATTTAGTTGTAGCAGCTCAATGTGTTTGAACTCAAGAATACCCCTTAGGAAGTAAGTGTATAAATGAAGGATGAAACACATAGGAAGCTATGAGAAGCTATGAGAAGGTGACATGAAGCTAATGAAAGGAGGCATCTCAATGATGTTAAATCATAGGGGATTCTCTTTGTTCCCTGCAATGGAGTGAGCTAATTCTAAAAGTATAAATAGATAATTTTAACAATGTATAAAGTCCTTCACAAGATGTAATAAAAATACTAGTGGCAAGGCACAAGAATTGTTTGACGAAATGCAAAAATAGTGGTGTCCCATGCAATGCTAAGATGTTTAGTTATATGCAATGTTGAGATATTCAAAATATTGTTGGATAAATAGATAATTTTAACAATGAATAATGTCCTTCAAAGGATATAATAAAAACTATGGAGTGAACTATGTTTGTCTGATTATATAGCTATTATCTTATGTCAGGTATCCCACACAATCTCATGGATTGTCAGGTACAAGTCAATACATTTCCATAGAGATTAATGTCTTTTACCATATGTAAAATATATCTCATTGCCACTTGTCTTTCTCATTGCATGAGGTGCAGGTACTAGCGAAAAGGTATTTGTCATAATTGTCTTCCTCGAGTGAGGAAAATCTAGGAATGGAAGAAGAAAGTGAGACATTTAGTACATGTAATTCAATGAGATTGACTCGAGGTCAAAAGATAAGAAAGAAATTCAATAAATGCATTAAATTTTTCTTTGCTCAAGGGGGGTCGTGTTCTTATGATGATGAGAGCAAAGGCAACTCTGAGCTACCATTTAGGTACAAACATCTACAAAAACAATGGGTCCCCGATGAACTTCCTCCAATAAACACTAATTTTTGTGTTAAAGAGAGGATATATCGCATATCATCATCTTCATTACATGGTTTGGGCCTACTTTCCATGGGTGGCATAAAGGTCTCTTACAAAAAAGTTGTCGAATTGATGGAGTATATCAGACCTTGTTATGATTATAGTAGTTGGATGTAGATTGTTAAATATAAAAAAAGTATGTGTAGGTATGCACTCGTGGAAAATTATATACAACAAAAAGTCAGTGAACAAAGTAAAAATGTAGATATATACATTGACGAAAGACCAAAAAAATCAGGGAATATTGCAGGTTTTATAAATAGTACATGACCTACGTCAACTAAGAAGCAACCCAATTGCATATTTGAGGTGCGCGAGGCAAATCACATATTTGTAGGTGTGATCAAATCAATACGTGGAGGCGAGGAGTTTCTTATCGATTACAATTTGAATTGCATAGATACAAAAAACCCCATCACTATTATGGACAAGGTGGTACACATTTTGATAATTGTCTATTATTCAATGTAACTTAGAATAAGAACACATGTTTTAACATGTCTGAATGTTTTTTTTTAAAATACAGAGCTATAATATGGATCAACAGCCACAGGATATGCACGACAGTGATAGTTCTCATGGGACTTCTTCTTCCCGACAAGTAAAACTCATTGCTGTTGTACAAATGCACATAATAGAAAAATGTTAATGCATCTTTTTGTTATGTTAATGGATATATTTTGTTGTTCTACTATTTTGGATTGCTTTTAAATAAAGAGCTAATAATATTGTTCTCACAAACGAGTGTTGATCAGAGAAAGGGAAAGGAACAAGTAGTCCATAAGGAGCCGCAAAATGAGCATGATCCATTCGATGTTGATTTTTTATCAGAGGTTGATCTTGTGGTTGCACTGGAAAGGGTCCTTTGTGCAATATCAAAAGAGTTAGCTCGAATGAAAAATATTCAACCTCACACTCCTGAAATATAGAGGGCAATGGATATATTGATTGGCTATGTTCGGAACTATAGAGTAAGTATTAATGTAGTTTTTTATTATAACAAAAGTTCAATGATTATTTTTATAGTATAATATTTTATTTATGTCATTAACTAAAATATATATGTGTTCTCTTTATAGGGGATGCTAAATAGATTAAAGGGCATTACCTTAGATGCAAATACTTTGGATGGTACATCGCATGTTTTATCCTCCATCTTGTCCATGGTTATCCATATTTTTTTATGCTCTAGCAATAATTTTGTTTAGCACCTTCTATTAAACCTATGTTGAGTACGATGCCTGGTACGAGGATCAGATCCATAGAGGTAGTTCCACCTGAAATGTTGGCAAGTACACCTACTATTGGTAAGTAGACTCCTCTTTTTCTCTCTTATTTATCATGTGTTTATTTCACTTGAACTATATATTCTTTCTTAGGGGGCATTTTGTAATATTGGATTCATTTTATGTAGGAGGCAATGTCACAATTCCTGGATGTACTCATGTTAAATATACATGAACAATATAGTTTGATCAATTTTTTGTGAGCAATGAAGATGGACTGCCCTTGAGAGTAGCCCAGCTTCCAGGTACGTTAAAGACTGATCCTTTCTTTTACTATACAATATAATACTCATAACATAATGCACTAACCACCTATATGGTCCCTTGCAATAACTAATTATAATAATCTCGTAATTATCTTGCAAGGAATAATCTATTTTATGAAAAACTTAATGATGAATGTTTGTGCATTTTCAGGCCAATCATACGCACATGGTATCATATTTTGATTTCATTGCAAGATTAGATTTTGTTTCATCCCTTTCTTCAAGTATATTAAAAGGTAGCTTCACTTCATTTATGAATCTAATAGTTTTTTTTCTTAAAAGGTGGTCAATACAAGATAAAGGGTTAAAGAATAAGCTCATTGACTCTATGCCAACACTTTTTGGACCTGAAGTCTTTCATAGACTTAGACTCCTTGACAAAGCAGGAACTATTTTGTTAGGGACAACTACTGGACCCAAATAGAACACAACCCTTATTACGAGAGGCCTCCCTATATTCCTATTAATGAGTGGGAGGATCTTAAAAAGGATGCACTTGAGAGAAGTGCAAGACATAGTGGATGAGTAGTATCACCCGAGGAAAGAAGGTATGTGATAATGTTAATAATGAAATTATGTAATATTTACTCTTTGTACTTATGTGATCTAACATACTTCAAACATCACATAGGTTGCCTAACACAACAAAGGAAACAACAACAAGAAAACAAAAGCATGGGCAACACAGGCTTGGCTCGGGTGGATATTCAAAACTTGTTGCACGAGTTGTAAGTATTAGTAAATGAAAAATTGTATGCAAATATTTATAATTAAATTGCAATCAATTTAGTTTTGATGAAATTCACTACAATAAAAATTCATGATACCAATAAAAAATGCAGGCCTTGGAGTTCAAAAGACCGATTACAGAAGAGGACCAAAAAATAGGCTTCAAACAATGCTATAAAGTCGTGGCTAAATGATACTATGAAATGAGTGCACAAGGTTCTTCTACTGGATCTGTTGATCAGGTAAATAAGCCAATTGATTTTTATTTCAAGTTGAAAAATTTACCAATTACCGTATTTGATGTTAAGTTCCAACATAAAGTGAATATATTTGTTTTAAGTAAGGAAACATTGATTATATTTTTTTTAAAACTTTAAAGTGAATACATTTATATGTAGTAAACTGAATGATTAAAATTTCTTAGTATTTGTCTTGTATTTATATGTATATATTGTTGATAAATACACTAATTATTTACATTGGAATGCAGCCTGTTGATATTGATACTGCACCAACTGAGCATGATGGAGGTATCGATTCTAATGTGAATTGTAGTACTCAAGGTATACATTTTCTATTTGAATTTTGATTAATGAATATTTAATACAAGAAAACATGTTAAATTGAATTTGGTGTAGTAATAAAAATTTAATTATAATGTGTTGGGATTAATAAAACATTTTGTATCGCAGTTGCAGGGGATGTAGAGGACGTTGTTCCTAATGAGCATGTTGAGGTTCAAGCCATTGGGCAAGATGATGTGGTTGGACAAGGTAAAGAGTGTCACATTTATGTTTTTTAATGTATTGAAATGCTTGTAACAATAATGAATATATTTTAAATTAACCCCAATTATGATAATATGTTTTTAATTGAAGCCTTTTATTTGTTATTGCAAAGGACCCGCCTTTTTAAAGGACAATGAGATCACATGCACGACTGAGAAGAAATGATGCTCTAGACATGAATACACCTCTGCAACAATATAAGGAAGCAGAAAAAAAGAGAAAGCCAAAAAAAAATGATTCTCATTTATGCAACTTATTTGATAATGACTGTTGTTTATTTGATAATGACTAATGTTTATTTACATGTGTTTGAGCTTAGTTCGATGTTTAGACACTGAGTTTCCTTTTATACACTGTTGTAATGTTGGAGGGGTTTTCGCTAAATTTTAGTGGATTTCATATTTTGGGAGAAATTAGTATTAGAATGTTCAATGGATTCTTTTCTAAAACACAATACTTAAATCATCATCTTGTCTAGAATGGTTAATCAATTGTTTAAGGTGGATTAATTGTGATGATGAGATGCCCCATTTAGATGTTAATTGTGGTAGTCTCTTGGTTTCAGGCAATGCAGAAGGAGATGCCTAGTTCAATATGTAATCTCAATTCATATACATAGGATATCAGGTGGAGCTAAAAAACACAACAGGGTTGCATTTTTTTATAGAGGTCTTTAATTTCGCATTTTAAGTTATAGACCATCGTGAACATTATAATTTTGACCTATTAAAAAAATGTAAACATGTTGTGTTTTTTCAACTCCACCTGCTATCCATGCATATTCTACTTGTGTTGCACACACATTCTTGATTCAGAGTGGGAAACATCTTATTTTTGATGTGAGGAAGAGAAGCCATACACATAAGTGATGGATTTGAGGGGAGATGAAGGAATACCAAACAATGAATTTGTAATTTTTCATCAGAGAAATTGCAGTGGAGGTCTGATCAATAGAGAAGATAGTACTGACTACAAGAGAATCAATAGTGGTTACAGTTGTAGTGGGGAAGATAGTGGAGGCCATCCATGAAGAAACTTGTCAATAGAGATGGTGTACAAGAAACAAAGGAGAAAAAATATAAACGTGTTGGGTCTTCTTAGCTCCACCTGCTATCTGTGCATATTCTACTTGTGTTGCACACACATTCTCAATTCAAAGTGGGAAAATCTTATTTTCAATGCAAGGGAGAGAAGCCAAACACAAAGAACATGAAAATAAATACGACAGCTACAAAACATAAATGTAGGTATCACAACAGCTGAGAAACATAAATGTAGGCATCATGGTCCCAATTTTTTGGAGACACAACATAATTGAATGCTATACCCAGAAAATGCAACACAACCACTACTCCTGTAGTTCCAAGTTGACACTATGGGATCCAAAAACCATATATAGATTCCTTATCTTTGGTTTTTGGATCCCGCAGTGTCAACTTGGAACTACAGGAGTATTGGTTGTGTTGCATTGTCTGGGTCTAGCATTCAATTATGTTGTGTCTCCAAACAATTGCGACCATGATGCGTACATTTATGTTTCTCAGTTGTTTTGTCCTAGGACCCCTTATGACCCTTTATGACCCTTTACAAACCCTAAGAATACACATCTTAGAGGTCTTAAAGTGTCATAAAGGGTCATAAGAGGATCCTAGGAGGGGCCAAATGAGCTTCCACCTTCACGTGGTTATCCCTATTAAGTAGAGAATGTTAAACTATTATCGAAACAAAGAGAAGCTCAATAATTTAAGATCTCAATCAACGTATGAAAAATATATATTTCTTTTTAAAAGATAGTGTGAGTTGTCACAATTATGACGGAAACCAAAGAATAATCGATGAAAAAACTAAAAGTGATGACTATCTATCAGAAACATCAATCACTTCAAGGAGCAATGATCAATTCAGCTCACCTCAATAAGTTTTGACCCAAGATCAAGGCATATCGATTCATCTCAATGGCTACCAAGAACCAAGTCGCAAAGAAACACCATAGACCACACTGCGAACCCACTGTGAAGAGGCATCCAATGTCTCATAAGTCACATCAAATGACCTACTTTCTGTAATCCAAGTCTCTTAGCTTGGTTCACCTAGAAAAAGACTTCTCCCAAGCCATCACAGACACCGTAGTGATCTACAAATCCAAGTCTCTAGACTCGACTCAATAATGTACGAGTTGCTACTAAATCTACTATAAATTCATATCTAAATGACAACCAAATCTATAAGAACACCAATCAATTCAAACTTGATCAACAAATATATATATATATATATATATATATATATATATATGATTTCCGTCACAATTATGACAATCTGTCAGAAATTCTTGACATATAATTGTCGCACCAATAGCATTTATATTGGTATACAATCTTCCAATGACAGCTAAGTGTTGGAACATTATGATGGTTACCCATCGTAGGTACAACATTTTTGTCGATAACTAACTATGTCTGACGGAGATCTATCAAACATGGGATGACTACAAGTAGACCCGACGGGTATATTCGTTGTGTTGAAACCCCCTTTTGCGATGACTATAGATGTCGCATGTACAATGCCTATAATAACCATCAGTGTTTCTAAATGCAAAACTTTGACGTCAGATGGTGTCGCTTAATCGATGGTATACTATCTAAATTTAGACAATCAGCTATTGGAAAAAGGTCTCAAATGTACTAGTGTATCGGGAAAGGTTGGGAAAAAAGTAAAGAAAAAGAATGGAACTTTTTTTATCTAACAAGGTTTGTTTGAATGAGGAACTCGTGAACTAGAAACAGTCAAATTTAGAATTGATAGAAATTATTAAAGTGTTGAGAAAGAATATTTATGAGAAGATTTGTGAAAATGATATTCTTGAAAAGGAACTGGGACTGTTAAAAAGGAGAATCAAGAATTAGAAGAAAAGATAAAGTTGTTGGAGAATGAAAATGAGCTTTTGAAATCAAAACTAGTAGTTTGTGATGTTGTATGTGGTACAAGACTTTTTTTGTTCTAATGATCTATAAATTGGTATCCATGACATACCTAAGGTTTCTTCAAGTAAAAATGGTGCACTTGAAGGTAAGGATGTGTTTGTATGTATAGGTGCAATTTGTGATGTTGACAACAAAGGATGCTTTAAAAATAATTTTGGTTTCAAGATGATCCAAAAAATGGGATATAAAGGAAGAGGACTCAAAAAACATAGGCAAAGAATGAGAGAACCCATTTAGTCAAGTATGTGACCAAAGTATTAAGGTCTCAAATATGATAAGAGAGATAGATTTAATGTGTCTAGTATGAAAAGTTCACACAAATCAAATAAAAAAATGTATTGTTCTCATTGTCATAGGGAATGATGTTAAGTAGATAAATGTTGGAATCTTCACCCTTGTGGAATTTGCATGTTGAAGAATCACTTACAATAGTCATGTTTGAATGGACAATGTAGTGGGAAATCTATAAAAGGTTGTAAGTAGGTTAATTGTGGATGGGTAGATTGATCCCATTGACAAAAGGTGACAAAGATGTTGAGAAGGTTTTAAAAACCTAAAAGTTTGTGTGTCAACAGATATGGTAGCAAAACAAGGTTTTGATGTATGAATAAAGTATTTCATGACTACTTGTTCTGATTGGCACATAGAAGTTTCATTAATCTTCTCCAATGTGCAAGCTACACATGATATCAATGATGCTCATAGAATGCAGAGCTATTCTCATTTGAATAGTTATTTATGAAGGTGGGTAGATCTATCCATTGTGCTCACTAACCTAGAAATAATTACAAAGGATATGCTTAATCTTTTAGAGAATACATTCATTTATAATTTTTAGTTTGAAAGGTACTCTACACTTTATATAAAAATTCCACTGGCAGTTTATAGGAGAAATAAAGTTTATCATGGAGGCTAATGGATTTTCCATTGTAGTCATCAAAATAAGGTGTACCATATTTCCATATTTTGCAATAGGTAAGGATTGTTTATCAAACTATGACACATTGGTTTTGATATTTTGGAGGATCTTCTATCTTGATTTCCAATTAGGATTTGTCATCTTATGTTTCCTATCAACTTTTAGAGATAGATAATATTTTACACTCAATTTTTATAGTTATTAGTAAGCCTCTTGGTCTTTCTGATTAGACACCTAAGAGAAAGGTGGTACTTAAATGTTTGTATTTGTGTTGAAAGTTTACTACTTACATTTTTGCATTTGATCTAAATAATCCTTTCCCCGATTCATTGGAAATTAGCTTTGGAAATGTAAATTGAATTTAACTAATCTATTCATTTTTTTTGTTGTTGATGTTATTTTCAAAATTATGGGTATCTTCAAATGAATTATCTGAAATAGGTTTCTTTTTCTTTTTCTTCTTAGTAAGATGCATTGAAGATTCAAGTTTCTACTAGTGAGAAAGGAAAAGTTCCAACTAACTATGTCAACTTTCATCCCGATAGGTTAATTTTAGTGGGACTCCATAATAAACTAAGAATCAACATAAAAGAAAAATTAAGTAATAGATTTAATATTTTAGAATTTTAAAAGATATTGATTGTTCTTGAACCCAACCATGACTACTTGAGGTTCAACTATCAGTTGTAGAGCATGTGTTACTTCAACGTGTCCTTGATGGTAATCATTTTTAAGAATATGAGGCTGTTGGAAGACATGAGAAATCTTTTTGTAAGGTAAGATACAAGATATCATTTTGTAAAGAGTAGTCTCCTAAGGCTTAGCTAATTTTATCCTTTGGTTTGCTAGAGGTTCATTTCATTCTTTTCTATGAGAATACATTGAATCTATGCTTGTTCATAAGGAGAGATCTATATATGACAAAAATTTAAATTGATAACAAGGAATAAATTTGAAAACTTATGACTTAGGTCCAACACCACAAGGATAATCCAATAAAATGTAAAAACTAAAATTATAATTATAATTTACGTAAATAACTATCTATAATGTCTTAGGTGTATCAACTTAATTACCTTTATAAATGACCAATCATCCTTCATTGTAAAAGTAAATATTATCTATTTTCATTAATTATTATTTCTAGATTACTATTGGAAGAGAGTATGAGGAAGGCAAGAAGAGTACGGTTGGAAGAGAATAGGAGGCTGAAAACATGGGAGAAAGCAAATAAAAAATGGATAGTAAAGACAATGTAACAAAATTGCATATTGCAAAGGAAAGTTGGTGGAGGCATTTGGGAGGAAGAGGACAAGTGACCTAAAATTTACATGTGCCAAATTGCATTTCTTTCTATTCTTGCACCTGCCTTTGGGAAAGAGATAGAAAAAAAATGGAGGAGGCTAGGAAGAATATTAGAGTCTATGTTTATACTTGCAAAGTGGATTTTCTTGTTAGTTTATAAATCCTTTTCAAAAAATCTAATTTATGCATATCCTTGGAGAAGGGGGTTATTCAATTTGTAAATCATTGTTAGTTTCATAAAATAATTCATGATCATCATCTTGATTAATGTTAGTCCTTTTTCTTTTATCTTCTGTAGAATCATAATCAAGAATTTTGTCTTGAATTCTGAACTTTTCATCAACCTTCACATTAGTAATCTCAAAAATATTCCTCAATCATTGATTAAATAATCTGTATGCTTTACTTTTCAATGAATAACCAAGAAAAATTCCTTCATCACTTCTAGCATCAAACTTTCCAATATCATAATCTCTTTTGACATAAAATTTACTTCCAAAGATTCTAAAGTATTTCACAGTAGGTGTATGCTCAAACCAAAGTTCATAAGATGTCTTACCAGTACCTTGTCTAATCTGAACTCTTTTCATTGTGTTCACTTCTACTCTCCAAAAAATATGTGATACATTACCTTCAAGAATTATAGCTCTAGCTACCTCATTAACTGATATGTTCCTTCTTTCTACTATTCCACTATATGACGGTGTCCTAGGTGCTAAAAGTTGTCTCTTAATTCCATTGTCTTCACAAAAGATGTTAAACTCATTTGAAGTAAAATCTCCTCCTATATAGATATGGAGATCTCAAACATTTAATCTTCAAACTAGATTCATTCTCAACTCTACTCTTCAATACCTCCCAAAGCGCGCACGCCTTCCACCTGCTGCTATTATTTTCCTTCATCCATTGATCAAATGGCTCCACCGCGTCAATGAAGTCGATTGAGAAGAAGAGGTAAGTGTTTCTACAACTTATGCCTCTTATTTGTTTTAAAATTTTAGTTTTTTTGCAATTTATTTTTCTTTAATTTTATTTTGTTTAAATTCTTTGTATAGTAAAGATTTTAAAATGTAATTTTTTTAATTTTCAGGAAGAAATAATCTCCCTCCACCAAACCCTCCACCAAACCCTCCTCCAAACCCTCCATCTCCTCATGAAGAACAAAATGAACCTGAATTGCCTCCTCCAAAAATTGAGAAACCTCCTCCTGGAACCCAAGAAAATTTGATGAACCAAATTGAAAAAGGGCAAAAAGAATTAGAATCTTTAATTAGTAGGTTAAAAGATTCTAGAGGTACAAATCCAGGACGGGAAAGTCTTGCAAAATCATTAGAAACAATCTTGACCCACGTAAGCGCGGTTAGTGGGCAACTTAATATATGGCAGGATAAAAGAGAAGAACAAAAAAGATATTATGCAAATAAATTATCTTATGCCGACATAAAGAAGAAAAAAATCACAAAAGATGACATTTGTTTGCTATTTAAAAAACCAGGGGACGCAAATACTCTTAGAACTACAACAAAGAGGTTCCCAATTCATTGGTGCACAAATGAAGACATTAAAGATAATTTTTGGGATAGATGGTGGATGGTCTTTGATGCGCCTCCTTGTAACAATCATGAAGTTCCTATATATTTCTTGAGGAAACTCTATTGTGAGTTTGTACTCAAAGAGGTGCCAAATTATTTTGACATTCTAGATTCTCAGGGTAGAGGAGGGGGGTCATCATTTGATCGAGAAGGGGCACATCGTGACCCTAATGCACCTAGGCCTGTTATTGGCAAGCCACAGGCAGATCATGTTAGTATTCCTTCTGCTGTGAAGGAACATGTAGAGACAGACACACTAGGCACAATTAGTGCTCTGACACAGACTCTCATTCAGTGTGCCACTCCTTTAGTTGACGGTGACCATGGTCAATCCTCGAGGGGCCATATTTGTCGGTCATGTGGATGCTTGTGCACATATGGTACTGGCGAGAGAGAGGAAGATGATCTTGGATTTATGACCGATAGATTTCTAAATACGACATTTGGCATTGACACACAGGTAAATATTTCCAAGTTCATGAAATTTCTTTGATCATATTTCATTTATAAAAGAATAACTATTTAATTTGTAGTATCTATTGTTTATGATGAAAATTCAGGGCAAGAGTGTCAGTGACAGTGATGGTGGCGGTGGAAGTGGCAATGATCCTAATGTCCCCTTTTACACTTTGCCGCCACACACCGGAGGACGCAGTGGAACCTTCACAGAGGTATCATTTACTCATTAGTAGGGTTGTAAAAAATATATGTAATCTTGATAACTACATAATTTAATATTTTTGTTTCATTTTCAGCTTTTGACATCAGAGACTCCTCCTTCTGTCCGTGATACTTTGGATCGCGGAGTAGCTACAACAGTAGCTAGTTCTGAAGCACTGACTGAGGTATGAAAGAGATCACTTAACTTTAATTGTTATTTTAATAGTTTGTATTGAATTTTATAATGATATCCATGTATGTATTTTAATTATTATTTTGATCATTGTTGTAGGGACTTATGACTCCAGATCGCCAGCATGCGCCTTCGGTGGATGAACATAGTGACTATCTGCTAGCGGTAAGCCAATATTCAATTTTATGTCATTGTATAATTCAATTTTGATGTATATTAGTTATCTCTATCTAATTTTATTTTTTATCAGGTCGAGCTACAAAAGAGTCTAGATAGGAGGATGAGTGAGCGCACTCGAAAGACTACGGCATCCACTGCATCTCCATCGACGCGATGATTGAAGACAGCTCGGGATTTGTTTTCTTCCCCTAGCGGGAAAGGACTAGATTAGGGATATGGATTGTATGCCTATATGGCATTAGTGGACATATTTTTTGTATATTGTATCAGTGATACATTGTACATCCATTTGGCTTTGAGGAAGCCAGTTTTACTGAATATATTCAATGTATGACATTATTGGATATATGTATTTGACTTCATGCCCTACGAATATATATTTTTTATGTTTTAGGTATGCAATTCATGTGTTTGGTGTATTGATGTATACTAAATTATGTTTATGTTCATCTCTTTGCTTTGTAAATTTCCCATGCCTTATAGTTATGCTTGTATGTTTAACTTGCTAACTATGCTACAAATGCCAGTCACTGTCCTCAATAAAAGTCAATTCCTTAACTGTAATAATAACAAAAGTAATGAAATGAATGCATAAATGTATAAATATAATATGTAAGAAGCCTAAGTGGCTCTTGTTCTTGCAATGATAATTTTTTAAAGAAATTCTAACAAATCCAGATACTAATGCTTCAACAATTTGTTTATAGCTTGGTTGAAAATTTGATGCAAATAGGTAGGTTAGATTGGGGTTATTTTATAAATAAAGTTTTCTTGGTTTCCTCAAAGGTGTTCCTTACCCAAGTGGCCCCAAGTGCCAATATGCCACTAACCTATCAATCTGACTTCTCCCAACTACCTTACTATTATAGGGAATCAATATGGCTTAAAATATGAATCTAACAATGTTCAAGTGGTTCTTGAAGTCCTACTCCAAGATCTTACCCTCAATCCACACTCTAGGCTCTCTATCCTTGTAGTCTTAACTAGCGAGTTTTTCCCAAATAACTCTTAGTTTTCCTAAAAAAAATCCAAAATAAATTACATATTCAACTACCTTTTATGGTTTTACAAAACATATCTCAGAATTA
The DNA here is from genome assembly GCA_027943335.1 of Chamaecyparis obtusa. Taxonomy (NCBI): domain Eukaryota; kingdom Viridiplantae; phylum Streptophyta; class Pinopsida; order Cupressales; family Cupressaceae; genus Chamaecyparis; species Chamaecyparis obtusa. The sequence goes on from BSBK01009715.1 coordinate 101,287, forward strand.
GGTAGGGTTAATTTGGAACACAACCCCCAAAAACTGCTGCTCCACTTTCCTTCCTAGACGTAATAGGTCACTTTTACAAAGGAACCCTATTAAAAACTTAACACCCAATCTTTCCACTTTTCACAGAGTTCTAATATGGTCCCAATTAGAGAAATTTGAAGTCAATTGGATCCTATAGGCTTTCTATACCCAAAAGCCCCAAATTGCTCCCTCTAGGCCTTCAAAACTAGGGCCTTATTAAAAACAACTCAAAACTCATTTTCAGAAGTCCTCCTTTTGGATTCACCTTTCATTTGACATATACTTTTGCTATTTCAAATAAAATTATACCCTTGTTAAGGTGGATCCTTTGCTGCTACACTTGTGGCATCAATTTTGTATCATTTTCCCACTCTTCGTCATGGTGTACACCCACTAAAACAACTTATCCTGCATCCAAATGGTTAGTAAAATCATACATATGTTACATAGGGTCCATTCAATGAAAAAAATTATTTAAATTCATTGAATGGCCCATTATATCATCAAAAAGACCAAAATAGAGTTATTTCAATGCACCAAAATGACCACCTACAGCAACTTTCCAAATTTGAAGCAAAAAAGATTATATAATCATTCAATATAGATGAAAAATGATGTTATGATGTTATTATATCACCCAAAATTCTGTTCCAAACCCAAAACAATCAAACTTCAATACCGTTTTGGCTTTAGGGACACTAGGCCTAAACCTAGCCTTTAGTTAGAACTCTTTACCAGTGGACTTCCTGACCACTTTGAAGCATGTAGATGGTCCTCATATGACCTAAGGACTCTGAAACAACTCTTAGTTTGTTCATTTTACAACCATAACATAGCAAACTAGACCTGCACGCTAATTTCCTAGGCCTAAACCTAGCCTTTAGTTAGAAATCTTCACTAGTGGACTTCCTAAACACTCCCAAGCATGTAGATGGTCCTCATATGACCTAAGGAGTCTAAAAAAACTCTTGGTTTGTTCCTTTTACAACCATACCATAGCAAACTAGAACTGCATGCCAATTTCCTATGCCTAAACCTGGCCTTTAGTTAGAACTCTTCACCAGCAGACTTCCTAACCACTCCCAAGCATCCAGATGGTCCTCATATGACCTAAGGACTCTAAAACAACTCTTGGTTCATTCCCTTTACAATCATCCCATAGCAAACTAGACCTGCACACCAATTTCCTAGGCCTAAACCTAGCGTTTAGTTAGAACTCTTCACCAATGGATTTCCTGACCACTTCCAAACATGTAGATGGTCCTCATATGACCTAAGGACTCTGAAAAAAATCTTGGTTTGTTTCCTTTAGAATCATCCCATCGCAAACTAGACCTGCACACCAATTTCCTAGGCCTAAACCTGGCCTTTAGTTAGAACTCTTCACCAGTGGACTTCCTGACCACTCCCAAGCATCCAGATGGTCCTCATATGACCTAAGGACTCTGAAAAAACTCATGGTTTGTTCCCTTTACAATCATCCCATAGCAAACTAGACCTGCACGCCAATTTCCTAAGCCTCAACCTAGCCTTTAGTTAGAACTCTTCACCAGTGGAATTCCTAACCACTCCCAAGCATGTAGATGGTCCTCATATGACTTAAGGACTTTGAAAAAACTCTTGTTTTTTTCACTTTACAACCATACCATAGCAAACTAGACCTGCACGCTAATTTCTTAGGCCTAAACCTAGCCTTTAGTTAGAAATATTCACCAGTGGACTTCCTGACCACTCCCAAGCATGTAGATGGTCCTTATATGACCTAAGGACTCTGAAACAACTGTTGGTTTGTTCCTTTTACGACCATACCATAGAAAACTAGACCTGCACACTAATTTCCTATGCTTAAACCTAGCTTTTAAATAGAACTCTTCACCAGTGGACTTCTTGACCACTCCCAAGCATGTAGATGGTCCTCATATGACCTAAGGACTCTGAAAAAACTCTTGGTTTGTTTCCTTTACAACCGTACCATAGCAAACTAGACCTGCACGCTAATTTTCTTATAGCCTTCTCAACTTCGATTTTCCACTCTAACTTCTTCACAACTTGGTATCTTGACACAATCAAGATATTTTTAGACACCCATTTAGAAGTTATTTAAGATTCCAAAGCCTTGTTTTCCAACTCCACTCCAACACCACCTAACACTCACCTTGGAGACAGACCTAATTTAATGCAGAGGTGACAGTCGAAAAGTAGTGTGCCCTTCACTTGAGTCCCACAATTCACCAATCACCTGTAATGACTTAAGGGTATTCCCAATCTCTTAAGATGGTATAACACAATCAATTAAGTGAGTTTCTATCCCAATAAACTCCCTTCCCAAAGTTAGACACTTAATCAAAGTTCAATATCTTTTTGGCTTTAGGGAAGCTAGGCCTAAAAGTGACTTATTGCTGAAACTCTTCACCGGTGGACTTCCTTGCCAATCCCAAGCATGTAAATAGTCCTCATTTGACCTAAGGCCTCTGAAATAACAACTGGTTCATTGCCATCAAGACCGTACCATAGTGAACTAGACCTGCATGCACTTTTCCTTATCGCCTTCTCAACCTCGATTTTCCACTATAACTTATTCACAACTTGGTATCTTGACACAATCAGGATATTTTTAGACACCCATTTGGAAGTTATTTAACATCCCAAAGCCTTTTTTTCTAACTCCACTACAGCACAACCTAACACTCACCTTGGACACAGACCTAATTTAATGTAGAGGTGACAGCTGAAAAGTAGTGTGCCCTTCACTTGACTCCCATGATTCACCAATCACCTGTAATGACTTAAGGGTATTTCCAATCTCTTAGGATGGTGTAACACAATCAATTAAGTGAGTTTCTATCCCAATAAACTCCCTTCACAAAGTTAGACACTTAATCAAAGTTCAATATCTTTTTAGCTTTAGGGAAACTAGGCCTAAAAGTGACTTATTGCTCAAACTCTTCACCAGTGGACTTCTTGACCAATCCCAAGCATGTAAATAGTCCTCATTTGACCTAAGGCCTTTGAAATAACAACTGGTTCATAACCATTAAGACCGTACTATAGTGAACTAGACCTGCACGCACTTTTCCTTGTAGCCTTCTCAACCTGGATTTTCCACTCTAACTTATTCACAACTTGGTATCTTGACACAATCAGGATATTTTTAGACACCCATTTCGAAGTTATTTAACATCCCAAAACCTTGTTTTCCAACTCCACTCCAGCACAACCTAACACTCACCTTGGACATAGACCTAATTTAATGCAGAGGTGACAGCCGAAAAGTAGTGTGCCCTTCACTTGACTCCCACAATTCACCAATCACCTGTAATGACTTATGGGTATTCCCAATCTCTTAGGATGGTGTAACATAGTCAATTAAGTGAGTTTCTATCCCAATAAACTCCCTTTGCAAAGTTAGACACTTAATCAAAGTTCAATGTTTTTTTGGCTTTAGGGAAACTAGGCCTAAAAGTGACTTATTGTTGAAACACTTCACCAATGGACTTCCTGACCACTCCAAAGCATGTAGATGGTCCTCATATGACCTAAGGACTCTGAAAAAACTCTTGGTTTGTTCCCTTTACAACCATACCATAGCAAACTAGACCTGCACGCTAATTTCCTATGCCTAAACCTAGCCTTTAGTTAGAACTCTTCACCAGTGGACATCTTGACCACTCCCAAGCATGTAGATGGTCCCCATATGACCTAAGGACTCTGAAACAACTGTTGGTTTGTTCCCTTTACAACCATACCATAGCAAACTAGACCTGCACGCCAATTTCCTAGGCCTAAACCTGGCCTTTAGTTAGAAATCTTCACCAATGGACTTCCTGACCACTCCCAAGTATGTAGATGGTCCTCATATGACCTAAGGACTCTAAAACAACTCTTGGTTTGTTCCCTTTACAACCATACCATAGCAAACTAGACCTGCACGCTAATTTTCTTGTAGCCTTCTCAACTTTGATTTTCCACTCTAACTTCTTCACAACTTGGTATCTTGACACAATCAAGATATTTTTAGACACCCATTTAGAATTTATTTAAGATCCCAAAGCCTTGTTTTCCAACTCCACTCCAACACCACCTAACACTCACCTTGGAGACAGACCTAATTTAATGCAGAGGTGACAGCCGAAAAGTAGTGTGCCCTTCACTTGAGTCCCACAATTCACCAATCACCTGTAATGACTTAAGGGTATTCCCAATCTCTTAGGATGGTGTAACACAATCAATTAAGTGATTTTATATCCCAATAAACTCCCTTCCCAAAGTTAGACACTTAATCAAAGTTCAATGTCTTTTTGGCTTTAGGGAAACTAGGCCCAAAAGTGACTTATTACTGAAACTCTTCACCAGTGGACTTCCTTGCCAATCCCAAGCATGTAAATAGTCCTCATTTGACCTAAGGCCTCTGAAATAACAACTGATTCATTTCCATCAAGACCGTACCATAGTGAACTAGACCTGCATGCACTTTTCCTTGTTGCCTTCTCAACCTCAATTTTCCACTATAACTTATTCACAACTTGGTATCTTGACACAATCAGGATATTTTTAGACACCCATTTGGAAGTTATTTAACATCCCAAAGCCTTTTTTTCTAACTCCACTACAGCACAACCTAACACTCACCTTGGACACAGACCTAATTTAATGTAGAGGTGATAGCCGAAAAGTAGTGTGCCCTTCACTTGACTCCCACAATTCACCAATCACCTGTAATGAATTAAGGGTATTCCCAATCTCCTAGGATTTTGTAACACAATCAATTAAGTGAGTTTATATCCCAATAAAATCCCTTCGCAAAGTTAGACACTTAATCAAAGTTCAATGTCTTTTTGGCTTTAGGGAAACTACGCCTAAAAGTGACTTATTGCTGAAACTCTTCACCAGTGGACTTCCTGACCAATCCCAAGTATGTAAATAGTCCTCATTTGACCTAAAGCCTCTGAAATAATAACTGGTTCATTCCCATTAAGACCGTACTATAGTGAACTAGACCTGCACGCACTTTTCCTTGTAGCCTTCTCAACCTCGATTTTTCACTCTAACTTATTAACAACTTGGTATCTTGACACAATCAGGATATTTTTAGACACCCATTTCAAAGTTATTTAACATCCCAAAGCCTTGTTTTCTAGCTCCACTCCAGCACAACCTAACACTCGCCTTGGACACAGACCTAATTTAATGCAGAGGTGGCAGCCGAAAAGTAGTGTGCCCTTCACTTGACTCCCACAATTCACCAATCACCTGTAATGACTTATGGGTATTCCCAATCTCTTAGGATGGTGTAACACAGTCAATTAAGTGAGTTTCTATCCCAATAAACTCCCTTTTCAAAGTTAGACACTTAATCAAAGTTCAATGTATTTTTGGCTTTAGGGAAACTAGGCCTAAAAGTGACTTATTGTTGAAACTCTTCACCAATGGACTTCCTGACCACTCCAAAGCATGTAGATAGTCCTCATATGACCTAAGGACTCTGAAAAAACTCTTGGTTTATTCCCTTTACAACCATACCATAGCAAACTAGACCTGCACGCTAATTTCCTACGCCTAAGCCTAGCCTTTAGTTAGAACTCTTCACCAGTGGACATCCTGACCACTCCCAAGCATGTAGATGGTCCTCATATGACCTAAGGACTCTGAAACAACTCTTGGTTTGTTCCCTTTAAAACCATACCATAACAAACTAGACCTGCACGCTAATTTCCTACGCCTAAACCTGGCCTTTAGTTAGAACTCTTCACCAGTGGACTTCCTGACCACTCCCAAGCATGTAGATGGTCCTCAGATGACCTAAGAATTTTGAAAAAACTCTTGGTTTGTTCCTTTTACAACCATACCATAGCAAACTAGACTTGCATGCCAATTTCCTAGGCCAATTAACCTTTAAAACCTCACAAATCTAATGTAGCAATTTGTCACTGTCTAGGTGAACCCTATGACCTAAGGTATCTTAGGCTTATAACTTTGCCAAAAGATCCTTGATCACACATTAGGATTCCAAACCAAAATTAGGATGATCTATACATATCCATCCTATTTATTACAAACACTAACAAAGCAACACAAATTTCTACTAGTGGAGGGTGCCCTGCACCATACTTGGCCTAGTCAAAAAGTCAGAGAACTCCATTTGATCTTTGAATAGGACTAATTCCTTTAGTTGATTCCAAGTTACTTGTTGAATCCTCAAGTTGAGTTAGCATATTTAAGGTGATAGTGGAGAGCTCTGCATCAAGATGGTAAGAAAGGAGAGAATGAAGTAAAGGATGGTCATTAAATGCTACAAACTTCTCGTTATACATACGGGGTAATGCATGAGCAATTTACAATCCACCCAATTTACAATGCTATATAAATTTGACATGTTACGATATTTTGTATCTCCATTTAGTCCAATGTACCAATTGGGTCTGCCCTACCCTTGATTGTCTCAAGTATTGCCTCGTGGTCTGACTCAAGAACCTTCCAAAGAGTTTTATTTTGCAATCTTCCCCCATATCTGATTAAGTGGACATTTGATGCAATGACGAGGTTTGAATAATGAAGAATCTTTCTGTGTGTCTCCCAATCCTCAAACAACCACAACCTAGGGTTCTTCATAGCATACCATCTAAGCCATGTACCAGTTACAACCACTGCTCCTATAGGGTATTCCAATCCTTCACCATCGATAACTGAGTGATCCAGTTTCTTTTTTGCCTCTACACAATGACACAAATAATAATCTATCCCTTCTTCATTGTCTTCAGGTGCAATAACAGCAAAAACATGGCCTGTAATGATATAAACATAATGAGGACATTAGTTTACTAAATATTTATGATAAAGTACTAAATTTGAGATTATTTGTATGTGGAAAATACCGACCTAGTTGTACTAGATTAGATAAGTGATCAAAGTCAATGGATGATTCCATTTTTGTCAGTTGTAGTGATTCATGGGGATGATAGGAGGCAAGTGGACTCAAACTATGTGTATACCATTTGTCAACCCATTCCTTTGACTCACACCCATCCCAATCTTCTACACATGATGAACAAAAGCACACCATATGTCGTGTGTGGATACTCCATGAACCTGCATTACAACTTCTAAAAGAGTGTAGCTCACTCGATCCTGTCAATGTACAACAATCCTCATATGGTGCAATGTTAGTTTCATCCATAAACCAAAAAAATCTACGAACCATAGACTCACCTTCATTACTTCGACCCATTGTAGCATTACACCATTGGACAATACATCTCACATCTGACAATGTTGCTTTCTCTGTGTACTTTAATTCTTCACGTGCTAAAGCTCTTTTAATACATGCACCTGCGCCATCATGCTCTCCCTTTCCATGACCGGCCTTTGTGAAATTCCACATATATTGAATTCCAGTAATCTTATGCATCCTGCACAACCAATAAAACATCCGCGAATTCTTGAATTGGGATGCACAATTATCTGACCAAATGATATGTCGATGATATTTTATGCCCCTATTTGCCAAATGACCATAAAATAGTTGAAAGCAACCATGTACAAACTCTGTAGAATGTGAGTGATCATCGCTGATATAAAAATGATACTCCCTTAATATCTTCCTGTTCTGCTCTATACTGTCTGGTGCATGCATGAATGCTATATGAACAAATATAGCAACCTGTTGAGAGCTGTAATACTTTGCTTGCACCTCATTCTGTGGTTGTAGTGTGTAGTTCTCTGCAAAGTCCACAACTGAAACAATGGTTTCAAGTGGGAATGTGTCCTTGCACAACTTGAATTGCATATCTAACCATCGTCGTCTATGTGTATGCCTTTCATACTCATAAATAACTTTTTTACAAAAAATGTCCATGAACTGATACACTGGAATTTTTTCAATTACTAAATCACATCTTTTAGCCTCTTTTCCATCTTTTAGATTGTATGTCACGGTCTTATATTTTCCAAATTCCACTATTTCATTACCGATTGCATGTGTACTCTCCATATGTTGACAAATTGGCAAACGTCGCAAACCTCCGCAATTTATGCATGTACCATTCAAGCATGAGAGCTTGTAAAATTGTTGACCATCCACTCTTTCACATAAAATGGTAGATATTAATTCCCTTGAAGATCTAGGTGGGACATTTATGTTACAATCCTGCAAAACATTGTTAGAGTGCAAAGCTACACATATATTCCTATAAACTTCAAAATGGTTAGAAAATTCAATATGTACCCTGCAACAACAGTTGTGCATGTGTGATTTATCTTGACATAAAAAGGTTTACACATTTCAAAATATCTTTGACTAATTTTAATTTGAGGATACGAAAGCATAAATTTTGAAAAGAATTGTGTCTGAGTTGAATCCAAAAAATGTTTTGGATGTGGAATACGAATTCGACTACCAATCCTCCTTCTTACAACATCTCTTTGATTAGGAGATACCCGTGTATTATTCTTCCAAAATTCTTCAATCAAGGATTTCAAAGCTTCAACAATTGCTTTATCTTTTCGCGGTAGTCTACCAAAAAATGCCCATAACTCATTCCTATTTGGATCTTCCACTCTTTTACGCCTTCTCAGGGCTCTCATTAGAGACTTTCTACTTATTTTCAATGTTTTGCTTGTCTTTCTAATGAGTCGAGATTTCTTCATTTGATTGCTTACTATTGTTGATGTAAGTACACAACGTGTGACATTACTATCTTTTGTGCGTGATGTAGAACCCACACTCTCATATGCAGTCATTAGATTCTTTACAATAGATTTTTCGCTAGACTCATCCATTGTTCTTAGCCCAAGAATCTTCATGATGGGCCTAAATTTAAGATTTCTCATCATTTCAACAAATAGTTGACATCTTCCTGTCATGTTTAAATTCTCAAAAAATGATCTCCAAATACGATTAGCATTTCTTTGACAAGTACACTTGGGAATCTTGTCAGGCATTGCTTGCAAAATGTTAGTATCAATATCAATCAAATATTTTGGCTTTCTATAAATAATTCTAGGACCATCAGAAACATTATGTGTGAATTGCGTACCATCTTGAGTGTCATCAACATGAGATGATGTGGTTCCTACACCTTTAGATGTAGATAATGGTGTGCCTTCAACATGATATAAGGGTGTTCCTTCAACATGACACATTGGTGTGACTCCACCTTCGGAAGTAGACGATGGTGTGCCTTCAACGTGATACATTGGTGTCCCTCCACCTTCGGAAGTAGACAATGGTGTGCCTTCAACATGATACATTGGTGTGCCTCCAACATTGGATGACGATGTCTCTTCAACTTGGGAACTCATAGATGATATCTTCGCATTTTCATAATTCAATTGTCTTGTTGCACGCAAGTTTCTCATTCATTGTCTTCTTGTTTCCAATTCCAATTCTCTTTTACATTTTATTGATGTTTCATGTTCCTCATCCAAAGACAAATCTTCTTATATGGTTTCTAATTTTTTGTGTTCACGAAGTTGTCTCATTCTTTCCCTTTTCTTCTCTTTGTCTCTTTCATGCTCTTCCGATGTTAAATTCTTTGCTCGTTTCCTTGGCATGATGATGATTTCTACATATGAATTGATTACAATTTTAAAAATATAATATAAATGTAAAACAATAAGTCAAATTCTAATTTAAACCTCTAAAAATATGACAAATTATAATATAAATTTATTATAATTATATCAAATTATGCATTGAACAAGTATATATCATACCAATTATAAACCAAAACACTCTTTATTCACATTTGACATGTAAAAAACTAAAAAACTTACCTCAATCAATAAATTTCGCTGATAATGATTGACCTTCGCAATTTGATGTTGATTTTTAAACAATAAAATAGTGCAAATTGACAAAATATGTTTTTTTGTCACTTAGCACCATGAAAAGAAGAAAACTTGTCAGCTAAGATGCAGAAATCAAACAAAAACAGCAAAAGTGGGCCTCAATCACGAGTTTCATGGCCAATTTAACCGTTGTTTTTAGTTTTGCATAGCGCGAGCACGCTATGCAAAACTAAAAGTCTCTCGTCTTTACTTTTTCATAGCACGCACGCGCTATGTAAAACTAAGACTAGAGTGATAGTCTTTAGTTTTTCATAGCGCGCACGCGCTATGTAAAACTAAAGACTAGAGTGATAGTCTTTACTTTTTCATAGCGCGTACACGCTATATAAAACAAGAAAAAGGGAGAGAGGGAGAAGGTGATAAAAAAGGGAGAGGGAGAAGTTGAGAGAGAGAGAGAGAAGGGGAAAGGGAGATAGACAAGGGGAAGGAGAATGAATGTAGTCCTTACAAGTAGTACTTATTTTGCCGCGGGCACTAGCAGTAGCACTGAGAGACCAATAAATATGTGTATGTTTGAGCCTTGGTTGGATATGGGAGATGGTTGGATAGTTTGTATGGACTCTAGATTGGAGAGGGATCGTGAGGGAGTGGATTGATATAAGGTCATCTGACTAGGATCTATGTGTTAGGCCAACAAATCTAGGGGTGACTATAGCATATACAATATGGTGGGTTAGGATGATACCAAGAGATATATGTAGGATAGGGATTCCTACCCTATGGATGTGTAAGAGGGAGGTGCACATACAAGGACACCAGGTTGATGCATACCAATTGGCTCAGTGCTTGAGGAGAGAAGTGTTAGTGGCACTATGGAGGAAGAGAAAGGAAGCATCACCTATGAGGGGTTACAAAGATAGGTAAAAACACTTTACCAAAGGGTGTTCAAGAAAAGAGTAGCTAGGTAAGATAGAGGGGGAGATGGAAGAAGACCATGGGTATAGGTAACCTAGATATATGGAAGAGATAGTGGGTAGGGATGTGTTACCATGATGGACATTGATCAGGGTGCACAAGCACAACCACAAGTACTAGGACAAGGACAAAGACAACATTGGTACCACAACCACCATCTAGTACATGGACCAATATGGAGGACTAGAGCATCCATGAAGGTACAAGGAGAGGGAACCTCATCCATAGGGGATCATGTGACAAAGATGTTAGTCCCAAAAGGAGGTAAATACAACTAAGAGTGGTGGGGTTAATCAATTGTTCACTCACAATTAAAACTTGAGAATGTCATAATATAACATATATGCAAATTAGATAACTATGCAGATAGACTAGATAAGAATGAAAATGCTTTGATAGTTTACCTCCCCAAGACATAATCAAGGATGGGGGTAAAAGGCTTAATTAGGAAAAGCAACTAAGTTAGGATGAATTATGGGTGAATAAAAATACAAGCGAAATGGTGATGAAAAATGATCATGGATCTTGAGTACCCTTGCAAATGGCTTGTCATGTAGTGAGCACTTATTTTGATTTAGCAACATCAGTGAATAGCCAAGGTATGAAGAGCCAAGGTTGTGGCATAAATAGTGCATAGGACATGACACGACAAATAGAAACTATTAGACTGGCATCACACAAGATCCATAAAGGACTTTGGTGCAAATGATGTTGGAAGAACACAAGAAAGAGATATGACCTAGTGCACCATGTGACTATTGGAATCACATGTGGAAGTGCAAGGAACAAATTTAGACCACACACAAAAGAAAATAAAACCATAAACAAGTCCCAAGTTTCATCATTCACGACACACCATGATATAAAGGATCATGGTAACCTTGAGGAGACTAAACAAGAGAACTCCAAGAAAGATATAAAAAAATCCAAAAGAACTAATGTCAACATGAATGTAATAAATATCTTTTTCCAAAATTAGATGATTGAAGAAAAAGATTAGATTTGACATGTTTGACATAAGGATGGATGCATCCTACGTAGACTGATGGTGGGATGATGAGTGACTGCCTGAGGATAAAATACACTCATATATGTTATGATACCTAATGGCAACAGACAACCAAGAAAGACCAAATGTACCCAATTTATATCTAAATGTACCCAAATGTATATCTAACCCAATGTTTAAGAGCTATGTATGTTATGATACCTAATGGCAACAGACAACCAAGACAGACCAAACCAATTCTAGAGGCCCTGCAATGCTCAAAAGAGTAGGGCAATGGCATATCTACAACATTGGAAAATCATGTTAAGCATGATAATATCCATGGAGATTTGTGTCAGTTTTAGACAAAAAAATCAGTTTGAATAGATTATATATTTCACATGCTTATAGAAGCGTGCAATATGCAATATTTTCTTACTTGCAGTTGTAATTTTAGAAATCCTTGACAATCTAGAGAGAGAGAGAGAGAGAGAGAGAGAGAATTGATAGCAAGTGGGATAATGCCGATGCTTTAATAAACCACTATCTTCTTTACTCAAGCAACATCTGGTTCATCTGCTCGACTGGGGCATGTTTGGGATCAAACAGTCTCCATTTAAACTCAAGTCTCTAGAAGCAATTATATTTGTCAGTAGAGGAGATACACCTATTGGATCTGCAATAACTTTATGCTCACTAGAATTTCCACTTCTCTTCAATTGGGATACTCTTTCAAAAATTGCATCTACCCTTTTACCAATTTCAAAAATTGAATGGGTCTATTTGAGGACCTCCAAGGAGTTGGTTGCCTAAATGAGAACCTTGAGATGAATCGGGAACTTCTCTATGAAAGAGATCAGTACCTTGATAATCTCTCCACTTGTCAACTGAATTAAAACCTTGGACCATAGATGGCTGCCCTTTGTTGTAAAATGAGTCCAGTGAGACTACCTTTCCAAAGGTGCCAATGAACTTACATAATTTGATGGATATTGCCCAACATGAGTAACCGGGTTTCCCAAGTCCCATAAATGTAAGGCCATTGATGAATAGGCATTTCTAATAGAAATATTTGTGGTGCTAGATTGAAGTGCATGAACAAATTATTTGCCTACTAATGAACCAATTTTCAAGGCTTCATTTCACATTGCTATATGGATAATTCCACAACACTTGTTACTTCTCTATCTAAAATTTTTGTGTCAGTGTACATGTCCACTGAAGAGCTTCTGTCACTACTTGAGCTACTAGAAAATGGTGAGTACTCATGATGATCATCTCACATAGGCTCACACACATATCTTACTTTTTTCCTTTGTCGCTTTCCCCTTCCTAGCTCTTCCTCCTTATCTGTAACTTCTATCATGGGTCCAAGAAGCTCTTCCCACTCTTTCCAAAATTGCATCTACCCTTTTACCAATTTGGGATATTGAATGGGTCTATTTGAGGACCTTCAAGGAGTTGCTCACCTAAATGAGAACCTTGAGATGAATTGGGAACTTCTCTATGAAAGAGATCAGTACCTTGAGAAGCTCTCTGTTTGTTAGTTGAATTATAACCTTGGACCATAGATGACTACCCTTTGTTATAAAATGAGGAGTGAGACTACCTTTCCAAAGGTGCCAATGAACTTACATAATTTGAGGGATATTGCCCAACATGAGTAACTAGGTTTCCCAAGTCCCGTAAATGTAAGACCATTGATGAATAGGCATTTCTAATAGAAATATTTGTGGTGCTAGAATGAAGTGCATGGCCAAATTATTTTCTTGCTAATGAACCAATTTGAGGCTTCATTTCACATTGCTCTATGATAATTCCACAGCACTTGTTACTTCTCTATCTGAAATTTTTGTGTTCTAGTGTACATGTGCACTGAAGAGCTTCTATCACTACTTGAGCTACTAGCAAATGGTGAGTACTCATGTCATCATCATCATCTAACATAGGCTCACATGCATATCTTACTTCTTTCTTTTGCCGCTTTCCCCTTCCTAGCTCTTCTTCCTTATCTATAACTTCTATCATGACATGGGTCCAAGAAGCTCTTCCCACTCTTTTCCATTAATTGTCGGCTTTTACTCTTCATCCTAAGTAATTGGCATACCTTCGATGGCACCAAAAATCACCATTAGATTCTAAAATGTCCCTTTCTCTCACATTAATCTTTCTATTAAGAAGATTTTCTATATCTTCTTCGGTATATTGAATAGATGTAACTACAATCCCATGTTCATCAAGAATATTCCTTTCACCATTGAGTGATATATCATGCAATTCCTTAATAGTTTCATTCTTAAGAAAATTCGTAACTAGATTTTCCATAGCCAATTTTCTTCTTCATCATTGCAATATTTTCTCCTCAACTGCACATTTTGTAATCAGTTGATATACAATCACATTTTTCTCTTAGCCAATTCCATGGGCTTGCAATTAAACCTGTAAATCCATAAAAGGGTTGAAATTTGGATCCAATTTGATGCACCTTCGCTATTTGATCTATCCCTTCCCTTTCATTTCACTTTCTTTGCTTATTTTTCACATCATAGGCCAAGATTTGACAGTGGATATGACCTTGGTGCTATCGACGTTAATGGTAAATTTTACCTTTTAGCTATTATTTTTTGTCATTTTTATTGTATGATGCTTTTGTATATGAATTGTGGATATTCTTTAGGAAACATTTCATCCTTCTTGTAGGATGCTTTTGTATACAAATTTTAGAGAATCTCTATTTTGGAAAGAGAGAGAGGAAGAGAGAGTGCTCTCTATCTCTCTCTTTTCCTCTCAATTCAATATAGCGCACACGCGCTATAGGGCGCGCGCGCTATTGAAAACTATGACTTTCATAGCGCGCACGCGCTATGAAAGCCATAGTTTTCAATAGCGCGTGCGCCCTATAGGGCGCATGTGCTTTTCAAGGCATTGGAATTTACCAATCCTAAGGCTTGGATTTGCCTTGGAAATCCAACCCAAAGGCTTGGACGATTCAAACAGGCCTGAGACATGTTTTCCAGCAAACATACAAAAAAATAACATGTTTTTTTGTGTGCTCCTCGTCAGGTTTACTCGTAGTTCAAGAACGTAAAAATCAGACAACATGATATTGTAGATCTCTCTATTAGCTATCTAAGCATATAATTTATTTTGAATTCTGATTATGTTAAGTTTTTCAACTCTAATTTCTTTTGTGCGTATGTCTTTTTTTTGTAAAAAACCAACGTTTAGTATTTTGGGCATAGATTTTGGCTCGTTCATCAAATTTTGCAACAAGTTACATTTTTAGAAACTAGACTCCATTCTACACACTTTTAAAAAAAAAAAATTTGATTTTTGATTAGTTTTAAATGATTTCTAGGGGGAGCACACAGAAATTTCATGTTTTTAGGATGTGTGCACTTCATAAATTCATAAAAAATTATACATTCATCAAAAAATTACCAAAAAATTCTGGGATAAACTACGTGGTGTTAGCTAACTTCTCACTGGAGCGATTAAAAAAATTCAAAAAAAAAGTTAACATTTTAGGGGGAGCACACCAGATGCTATGTTATGTTTTTTCATAAAAAATAGGACCACTTTTTGTGCTCCCCCTTTTTGAGGGCCTTAATCTACACTATTTTCAAAATAAGTTAGTAGTTTAGGAACTAGATTTAGAGTATTACAACTCTTGTTTTTGTCGCATCTTAAAATTTTGAGTCTAACTATTTTCAATTTGTTGTTGAAGTTCAGAGTTTGCTGATTTCAGGAAAAAAGTGGCATCTTATACCCCCTTTTTGGTCCCCCATCTTTGTGCACTTACCCCAAAGTAAACATCTTTAGTGTTAGTCTTTCCATCAAGTGTTATAGATCCTTTTTCCCTTAATTTGATATGGTGCATTATTTCCAACACTAACTATTCCTCCATCATATCTATTAAGTTCCAAAAATTTATCCACATCTCTAGTCATATGATGAGAACATCCACTATCAATAATCCAATAAGATATTTTCTTTTCTACATGTGAAACTAAAGCTTTTTCTTCTTTTACCTCTTCTTCATTATAACTTTCATCTTTAATAGCAACAAATCCTATTTAATCATCATCTTCATAATCACTTTCTAAAAAGTTACATCCTTAGGTTCAATTTCTCCTTCTTCATCAACATAAAGACAATTCTCTTTCTTAGGTTTATAAGGCTTTCTATATCTGATCTTCTTTTTTGTCTTAGGATATTTAGATGAAATATGACCTAATTATTTACATGCCCAACAAGTAAAATATTTCTTACCTTTAGGTTCTCTCTTTGCAATCAGTGACATTGCATCATCAAACTTCCTATCTTCCTCTTTCTTAGTTTCCCAATCTTTAGCATAATCTCCAGTAGTACTTGTACTTCTTGTCAACATAGGTCTATCCTTTTGTACACTAAAAGTTGTTTCCCCTCTAGGTGATCCTTCCTTCTATTTGAGGCATTGGTCATGTTCCTACAACTTTCCAAGTAGCAAGTCTTTAGTAAAATCATGTGTAATCATTTCTTCAATGATCTATGTTTTATGTTCATAAGCCAATGGTAGAGATTTCACTATATTCCAGATGAATTCATTATCTATTTTTTTTCCACCACAATTCTTAGTTCCTACAATAATGTTAGTAATCCTACTAAAGTAACCTCTTATAGTTTCATCCTCCTGCATCTTAGCACTTTCAAACATACTAATACAACTCTTCAATTTAGCATTCTTTGAAGTTCCATCTCCTTCAAAACATTTTTCTAATTTAGTCAAAACATCAATAGAAAGTCTTAGATCTTTTACCTCACTATATTCTATATTCGAAAGAGATGATAGAATAGCCTCTCTAGAAAGCATATTGTACATGTATAGGTTCTTTTCTTGATCTGTACAAGAATCAAGTTTTTCTTCTTCCACAACTGGCTTCTTCATCTTGATAGCCATCCAATAGTCAATTTCCATGCATAGAAAATGTGTCTTCATCCATTCCTTCCAATTGTCAAAATTAACTCCATCAAACTTCAGACATGTTTTCCTAAACAATGTAGTAGTCATGGATCTCCTTAACCTTTTAAACTTTTCCTTCAAGGACCTGATGATTTGATACCGATTGTTAGAAAGTAAAGTCTACCAACACAACTAAGAGGGGGGAGGAATCCGTTGTGATCTTAATTAACTTAAATTTAACTTTATCAAATCTTAAACTTGCAACCAATAATAGAAATAACTAAAATATAATAAACATACATAATAACACCAGATTTGTTGACTAGGGAAACCCTTGATTAGAGGGAAAACCTCTATGGGAATGATGCCCACAATATGATTTACTTGTATAAATGTTCCTTGTGAAAGGATAGACCCTATTAGAAGTCTTTTATAATGCAATCAGGACATATGAGTTCGTGTGAGGAGACTTTGGATCCCTTATAAAAGATCCTAACCCTGTAAGGATTTGTTGAGTAACACAACGAAGACAATTGAACCCACAGTCCAAATCACTTCAAGACCATCTTCAATAAAAAATCTTCAAGATAAAAAATCCTAGGGTGAACTGACTAAAACAACAACTCTATTTGCCTATATGGTTCCTTTGAAGTCCTCAAACATATCAACAACATCATCCTCTTCTCTGATCATAAATATTTCATATTCAAAGCTTGAATAACATCTTATGACCGTATGATACCCTTTTACATCCAAATAAACTTCCTTTCCTTTATACTAGGTCCTAATGATTATTGAGTCAGCCAAAAGGTTTTCTCAATTTACAATTAATAATATAGGACATCAATAAGAATTTATAGTACATGTTACATTACATCTAAACACTTAATAATATTAATCTATAGTCGGCTCCCGAAGAAGTAACAAGCTTCACATCATCCACAAATCTTCACAGAATGAAAGTAGACTATGTCATATTTATCCAAGCATCCTGACATGTCTTCAACAACATACCAACCTTGCTTAACTAGCTTTAACCTTACAAAAATGATAAATCTTGAATTACTATCAACAGCTCCTTGAAACTCTCACTATGAATAGTCTTCAGTAAACCTCACATAACTCGAACATATCTTCATAAATTTTTGGTGCATGTAACCACATCATTAAAACACGTTCCTGAATTCTAATAAATCCTTGCAAAATTCAATTCATCAGTATAAAATCTCACCAAAATAATTTGTGCCTATATATCTGTTAACTCTATTAGAAAGCATATATGTTGACATCAATGAAAAACCTAGTCATGAATATAACGTATAAGAACTCAATCATCTCTACACAACAACCAATCTGCCTTGCTAACACGATTCCTTAGCATTCATGCTAAAACATAGTTAGTGATGGGATGTAGGTTTTTGAGTTAGGATTAGGATCATACTTAGTAATACAATTAGGATTATGGTTACGGTTAGAATTAGAGTTTTAGTTACGGTTCTCGTCAAGGATAGAATGTAGGGTTACTTAATGTTTGGGTTATGGTAGGTTTAATTGAAATCTAGGATTTGTGTTAACATTATTAAAATAATGGATAAACTTAGGATATATATTATGGTTAGGATTATGCTTAGAATTAGGATATGGGTTTGAGACGCATTTAGCGTCTCACAGATTTGTGACATGTCCATTGTAATTAACTTTTCACATGTATATTTGGCACATCTATTTTAAGCATCCTTTCTATGGTACACATTTTAGAAATCCATTAATATTACAAATGAAGAGATGAACAAAAGATGTTACAAGAAGTTAAACTAGATAGTAGTATACATCACTTCAATATGCAAAACAATTTTATTTTTTTCTTGTTGTTCATCAAGGTTACTCAGTACAACTATCGAGATTAAGTAAGAAGTATCAAATTTAAATAAGAACTAACTATATGTAAAATAACTCTTTGTAACGATGTAAGTACATTACATAATCTTAAATGATCCAAATT